>CM023487.1:45056422-45280074 GCA_013339685.2 Hyalomma asiaticum | reverse complement strand
CTCCAATGCTCTTGTTGCGCGCAATACTAAACTTCCCGAATTTCAGGAAATAAGTTTGAGCTTTACTATGGCTTTCAGCGAGCCAGCTGTTTCTGCAGAGCCGATCCTACGAATCGTAAAAACGTGACCGCGCTCACATGAGCCCCAACGTCTCGCGCGATTTCTTATTCCGCATATTTCTGTGCATGTGTTCGCACAAGGTGAACACCAGGCTTCATGCCCTCGTTCTCGTGGTAGCCACAAAATTGACAACAGCTGGGCACGTCCCACTCTACAAAAGCCTTACTGCCTGTCTTCGCTCTAGAGCACAGTTATCGCTGAACATGTACAGGGCATCTACAGCAAAGCGTCTTTGAAGAGCCCATAGTACGTGGGCAGCGCCAGTTAATCTTCTCAAGAAAAAAAAGAGTCAGGCCTGCGCGGGACAGCAGGACTACAAACCGCAGGACTGTGTCCGACTGCAAAAGAGTCACCTCCGTACACATAAAGATAGTCATCCATTTCCAGTGTCCATGGTCTACGCTTGTCTACGTTTTGATGCTTACTCTTCGTGTTTGAGATCAGGTTATTGCAAATAACGCACCGAGACGACAAGGGCAAAAAAGCCTTTGTTACTCTAGAGATCCTGTATGGGTTCAACGTCATGCCCTTCAGCCTTTGTAAAATTTCGGCGGCATTCCCAACATTTAAGGATACCATCCGCCGTGGGCTCGAATATGAAATTTCTTCGGGCTATGTTGATGATGTGATTTCTGGCAGCTTTAAATATGGATAACCGACATCTCAGACTTGTCCATGATTATATTTACAAAGACCGCCTGATACCAAACTATAATAAATGTCGCTTTGAAGAAAACGATACATTAGTACTTGGAATTCTGGTCGACAATAACGGCGCGAGGCCCGTACCACGGAAGACTGAGGCAGTAAGTTTCTTCGTACTGGCAAAGCCATAGGAAGAGCTGCAAAGTTTCTTGGATTTATTCTCTTACTCTTGTCGCTTCGTACCAAGGTTGGCAGACGTGTTACATTCCATGGCATGATTTCGACAAACGGGCATTCCTTTCAAATAGACGTAGGCTTCCGACAATGCACTGTGCCAACTACTACTTCACATTGCGCGACTCAACGCTTCCTCGCCTACAGAAGTGCAAGCTCAAGCTAGTGGAATTGCCATCGGTGTTGTACAGGCGGAACGTCTTGAAGTGTCTGAAGGAGTTGTGGCTTACGCCAGTCGACCTGTGAATAAGGCGGAAAACAGTTACACCGCCACAAAACAATGCTTCCCTGCAGTTTTTTCAGTTCGCAAATTTCGGTCCTACATGTTTGGTCGCCTGCTGACCATATTTATCGAACACCGCGTTTTATGCTAGCTGGTGAATGTCCGTGATACCAGTGGTGTTCAGAACTGGCACGCTGGGATCTTCGACTTCTGGAGTACCCCTTGACCATCTCCTACAACTCGTCTTCACGCAGATGCAGACTGCGTTTCCCACCTTCCTCTGCCGACTAGGGAGTTTCACGAAGAGAACTTCAATGACTGTTTAGCTTTCATCTACATTCCCTGACTCCACGAGATTCGTTGCTAAATTATCAAATGATGCTTTCTTGGAGTCCTGTTTACTGCTGTGCTTTTGTCCTCAAGCCATCGGACTCATCTAAGTCCTATGTATGTAAGCCATTGCATGCTTGCATAGAACTATTATGAGCCCTGCACAAATAAGAACATAAGGATCCTCAATTTTTCTAAGGTAGCAACAGGTCTTGATCTAGCCGCCTTGACTTACGATAGGGCGGTTGTCGAAACGTGACTTTTTTGCCTTCGCACTCAGCCCAAAGGGCGTAGAATCGGTGGCCGAGCCGGCGGAATGCAAGCTTATTGTGTTTTTTAGCACGGAGTTGCACGTCTCCTATAGAGGTCATTGTTGTAGTTGTGGAAATTCAACCACGTTTGCTGCGTAATAACATTGCGTGTTTCTGGGAACACTCAAATTTCCCGAAGAGAGATTTATCGAGCAAAAAGTAGTTTGCTTACAAAGAAAGGTTTCAGGTTCGGTTGACATCTGTTTTTGAGTGGAACATGCGGAAAGCATGGCTAAGTGAAGATCAGCAAATAGCTTTTTAATTAGGTGCGCTTCTTATTCTTTGGCAATGGCAAGTTTGTAGCCACGGAGACGACACTGCCATATGAGTTATTAAAAAAAGGAAAAAAAACTCACAGCATATCCACGGTGTGAATGATGATGAGTGGGCGAAGCTCGGGATGTTCATCGTAGATCGTGCCGAGATCCGGATTAATTTAGTTAACGCGCACGCTACGAATCCTCATGGTTCCACTATGCACAAGTGAAATCTCCCACCGGCACTTCATTGCAAGTCAAGGTCCAGTGTCTATATATATATATATATATATATATATATATATATATATATATATATATATATATATATATATATATATGGGTTGCCGGTGAACGCTACTCCAACGCGAGCAGCCGGTATTTCTCAATCAAGAAACTCGCTAGGAGACGCTGCCTGCGCCAACGCTGTCTCTCGCGGGTGAGGGTGCGTTCTCCTTCTTTGCGAGCCAGTAGAGCGTTCCTCTAAGAAACAGCGTTTCCATAGCCAATGCGCGCCTTTCGTTTTCTCTCTGTCTCTCTCTCTCTCTCACAAGACAGCAGAGGCACGCGCCGGGAGAGGGAGAGAGAGGCACGCGCCGGGAGGCACGCGCCGAGGGCGAGCGCGTGCATCCCAGCACGCGGCTTACGCCTGACGACTGACGCGTGACAAGGTTAGGCTCAGAGGAGCTTCGCCCCTAAAATTGGCAGATCCCACGTGCAGTCGGAATCAAGGAAATGCGAAGCACGCATCAAGAACGTAAAATGGATTTGCATTGTTGTCTCGCTATACCGACTTTGGTACATATGAAGTTAACGAAACGGCCGCAAGAGCACCATGACTGTAGCGTGTAAACCATGCCGCTCATAACGCATGTCATGATTCTAACGTTATGACCTGTCATTTACGTTTGTCATGCACTCGTGTTGTGCCATAGCAACTTTGGTATACATCCCATTAACGAACGAGTGGCATGTAGATCATGCCGCTCATGGCATGCATGTCACGATTTTCATGTTATGACCTGTCATTTATGATCGTCCTGGAGTCATGTTGTGCCAAACCAATTTTCGTATACATCCCATTAACAAAACACCCAGGAAAGCACCAAGACCATGGCATGTAAATCGTATCACTCATGACATGCTTGTCATGATTTTTATGTTATGACCTGTCATTTATGTTCGTGATGTAGTCATGTTGCGGCATACCAACTTTCATTACATCCCATTAACGAAGCGCGCGGCATGTAAATCATGTCGCTCATGACATGCATGTCATGATTTTTATGTTAAGACTTGTCATTTATCTTCGTCATGCAGTCATGTTGTGGAATACCAATTTTCGTATGTATCCCATTCACAAAATGGCCAGGAGAGCACCAAGACCGTCGCATGTAATGATGTCGCTCATGACATGCATGTCACGATTTTCATGTTATGAACTGTAATTTATGTTCTTCATGGAATCATGTTGTCGCATACCAATTTTCCTATACCTCCGACTAAAGAAACGGCCAAGAGATCACCGAGAGCGTGGCATGTAAATCATGTCGCTCATGACATGCATGTCATGATTTTTATGTTATGACCTGTCGTTTATGTTTGCCATGCAGTCATATTGTGGCATACCAATTTTCGCATACATCCCACTAGCGAAACGGCCAGGAAAGCACCAAGACCGTGGCATGCAAATCATGCCGCTCATGACATACATGTCATGATTTTCATGTTATGAACTGTCATTTGTGCTCGTCAGGCAGTCATGTTGTGCCATACCAATTTTCGCACACATCCCATTAGCGAAACGGCCAGGAGAGCACTAATACCGTGGCATGTAAATCATGCCACTCATGACATGCATGCGATGATTTTCATGTTATATCCTGTCATTTTGGTACGTCAGGCAGTCATGTTGTGGCATACCAATTTTCGCATACATCCCATCAGCGAAATGGCCAGGAGAGCACCAAGACCGTGGCATGTAAATCATGCCGCTCATGACATGCATGCCATGATTTTCATGTTATGACCTGTGATTTTTGTGTTCGTCATGTAGTCATGTTGTTCCATACCAATTTTCGCATACATGCCATTAGTGAAACGGCCAGGAGAGCACCAAGACCGTGGCATGTAAATCATTCCGCTCATGACATGCATATCATGATTTTCATGTTATATCCGGTCATTTTGGTACGTTACGCAGTCATGTTGTGGCATACCAATTTTCGCATACATCCCATTAGCGAAACGGCCAGGTGAGCACCAAGATCGTGGCATGTAAGTCATGCCGCTCATGACATACATATCATGATTTTCATGTTATGACCTGTCATTTATGTTCGTCATGTAGGCATGTTGTGGCATACCAATTTTCGTAAACATTCCGTTAGCGAAACGGCCAGGAGAGCACAAAATCGTAGGCGGCTAGATAGTTAGACACATACGCTCAAAGTCGCCGAAGTTCTTTATGAAATGCTTCGCATTTAAAAACCCTTTGGACCCCTGCGACCAGTCAAAATCTCGTGTGTTGCTTCGTCAAACCAAAAGTAATAGTAAAATGCGCGCGTGAGATCACGTGAAAACGCGACATCCATTGTGTCCTAGTCAATGTGGAGGCCATTTCGAATTGCGCAGTCTCTCGAAACTTGCGCCTATGTAGTTTACGATGACAACTATCCCATTCCTCATATCCAGGGAATGTGCAAGATATAATTCTTGATGCTGTCTGTGCTAGACGTTGAGGATTTTTAGCTGTAGGAAATATAGCATTTTATTCATTTCGGACTGGCCTGCGCACTCACTGCAACATGTCACCCGGCAATAGTAAAACACTTCGACCCCACTTGCTCGGGGAAGTGCCCGCACTGTGAGGAAAGTTCTTCTGACATTTTCCACATGGTGTGGGCATGCCAAAAAAACCCAAACTTACCCCCTCTACCCAACCCTTCCCGGGAAGACTGGGAGGCAGCCCTGCTCGGCTGCTCTGACCTGACGGGCCCGGGCCGCGGCCGACGCCAATGGGCTCCCGTAAGAGGGAGCCCACCTAGTGTTTGTATGGGGCGGCCCCCTACAGACTGCTCCGAACTCTTCCTATAAAAAAATTGTTTAATAAATGTTTTTCAGTCAGTCAGTCAGTCAGTGGAACTTGGTGACGGAAGAAAACTTGGAAGAAATTCCAAGTTTTCTCAGTCTGCAGGAATTTCGACAATGACTATTTCTTTGTATCAAACACTCGTACGTTATCGTCATCTTCGCGGACAGAATGTAACATTAGCAATAACAAATGCATTATTGCTGCCGGCAGGTCTCAAACGTTTGACCCCTCCTTTAGCGGCGGCTGTGCGCACACTGGGCCGGTGCCTTCGGACACCCATCACATTATCTTGGCTTCCCAACCCCGATAAGGACGCGGTAGTGACTTACAAGCGCAGGAAGCCTTATTCGGGCACTCCTTGGGGCAGTCGCTACCACTGGAGTCTCGAACTATGGACATCCACATAGTGTTTGAAAGGACCAGCCTTTTACGGGATGTGCAGCAGCATAACTGCTGTAAATATATCATGAACTCCTGTACCTGTATTTTAATAAACATTCACCGCCACCACGCGCTAATAGGAAAGTTGATTAGCAAGGCTTTATTACTGTCCTAATTACCACAATTCCTACGCGTTGCGACGTCCGCTGCGTCTAACATTCTTTTTGCATAAATTTTCTGCTTTGCTTGAAACGTTTATTATTATTAAATTTTGAAAGGAGTTCCTGAACCACCCTGTGTATTCGCAAGCCTGCAAATTTCGAGAGAACTCATTGACATGTTCACCACTACAGGTGCACTATAAGGTTGCATACTGGGGCGGAACGTGACGCGCTCTTGATGCAACAAAACGTTTCTTAATATTTCCATGTTCGTATACCTCAAAATTAGCGCGATCGTATTGCTCTTACATCTCTTTCGTTTACTTCGGTTCGCTCGGTGGTTTTTTACGTGTGTGCGTGTGTACAAAAGGCTAGAGTGTTTTACCCGCTAGAACATACACTCCACGATGTTTTTAAATGCTATAGCATCGATTTCATAACTCTATTTTTGGACTTTTCGGCACTGCAAAGTGAATCAAACACTCTGGCTTGCATTCCTAAGAAGAACAATAATGTCTTACGAGAGGACATTCTTCTCTTGAACTGTTTAGAAAAAATTGACATGCCTGCGTTACACATCATAGTCGCTAGGGCGACACAGCGCGCTGCGAATTTGCTGCGTTGTCACCAAACATCCCAACCAATGTTCCGAGTGACGTATAGAAAGGTATAGCTTTCGACACTCTCTTATTTGGCAAACCGTTTATAGGTGTATTTGTTCAGACCATTCGACCAGTCGCGGCGCAGCGAGAACACTGTTTATCGTTCACTGACATTGGTTCAAGGCGTATTATCAGTATTTTAGTGTAAGTGAATCTGGCTAGCTTCGCAGACAAGTGCCTAATTCAATGACTCCTTCACTAAACTTGATTTACAAAAGATCTCAATACTTTTCCTTGACCACGAAGTAACAGCGTGGGTCTCAAGGAATTCAGAGAGATGTTATTGCCATTTGAAGGAGCCCCCTAGTTCCTCGGTGTCAAGACAATTGACCATTTCCTGCAAGATACAACACTCATGTGCGTAGTTCCCCTTGAGATTCAGAGCTCAAAAGCGAACGCCAAAGCGCACTAGTTTCTTCCTGACGAAGGTATAAGCCCTGCAAAGGTCTCATTAATTCGTGTCAACCTGTCATCTCTAACATAAAAACGTCGAAGTTTGCATCACGCAACTACAAAGATTTGTAATACTTCAATGGCCAGCGAGAAACCCCTATTCATTCGGTATGAGTGAATACTTCACACCGAAAGACATTATTTTGCAAAAGCGCCACCTTCGTTATTCAAGTGCCAAGCATTTCATGGCGAACTCTGGTTACCTTGATCACATCTATCTATCTATCTATCTATCTATCTATCTATCTATCTATCTATCTATCTATCTATCTATCTATCTATCTATCTATAACCGTTCAGGCCTCGGTGTTCTTGTTATTAGTTTCAACGTCTAAACACCAATACTTTGACGGTAGGGTACGATGTACGAAAATTACGAATATTGATCTTTAATCACTACTATGATATACTATTCACGTATGTGACAATGAATAATAGTACTGCGGCGATCCTCCGAATAAAAGGAATTGGCGCCCCAGTACACAGCCCCGTGTGCTCGCGCAGTGGGCACGCCCATCCAATAGTCGCTGCCATCAGCGTCTCTCTTTGTTAGCGCTCAATTGCAATTGACTTTGCAGATTAAAAAAAATCACAGCATATCCACGGAATGAATGACGATGAGAGGGCGAAAGTCCGGAGGTTCATCGTAGATTGTGCCGTTTCCGGGGTGCATGCGTCAGGAAGGTGGAGAGTAGCGACGGATTGGAATGTGCTATCAACGACGGCAACTGCCGCGTCTTTATCCGTGCAGGCTGCGTCCACCCATACGGCGTCGGCTTCCGATCCGTAGGATTTGTGGAGAGCTTTTGCACGGGCAACGCCACCTAGATCGTGCCGAGTGATATGTGGGGTGCGTGTTTCGAGGAAGAGATTTGACGAGAAGCTGTGTGTATATGGGTCTTGGTACTGGTAATAGTGTCCTGGTAGCGCGTTCATCGAAGAAAGAGCGTTTCCATAGTCAACGCGCCCCTTTCGCTCTCTCTCTCTCTCTCAAGACAGCAGATGGAAGAGTGAGAGAGCTCGCGCGCCGGGAGGCACGCGCCGAGGCGTTGGCCGAGGGCGCGCCTCCCACACGCGCCCAGCGTTCCTAGTAGGTAACGCGCTACTACAACGGACGGACGGACCCAAACCTTAAGGAGCCAGCGTATTTGTTGCGTCGCACACAACTAGGGCGGAGGAGTTCCGCAGTTGCAGCGGCCGTGCACGCATCACCCATGCCCAGCTATGTTGGAGCTGCTACACTACCGCCAGACGAAAAGGCTAGCATCCTTCATATATAGACTAGAAGCGGTCACACGAAAAGGCTAGCTTCAGTAAGTTGCTTTAGGCACTCTTTGGCTTGGGATTGTACAAAAGACAGTAAGTAAGGGTGTGTTTCCAAATGCCTTTTTCCACTTAGCTACCTAGGGTATGTTGTTGTTTTGTGGGGTTTTACGTCCCAAAACCAGTTCTGATTATGAGAGACGCCGTAGTGGAGGGCTCCGGAAATTTCGACCACCTGGGGTTCTTTAACGTGCACTGACATCGCACAGCACACGGGCCTCAACATTTCGCCTCCATCGAAATGCAGCCGCCGCGGCCGGGATAGCTACCTAGGGTAATTGTTGTACAGTTTCACGGGGACCTAGGCTACAACGTCGTAAAATCGCAGGGCGAAAAATTCCTTTCTCAGAACAGAAAACTTGGGCGTACCCCTCAACGAAAGCCACATTATACCCAGGCAGCATTCCTGCTCGCACACTCATGTTACGTTGCACAGAAGGAAAATGGAAAAGGGCACCTGAAGAGTGTGAAACAAAAAGCGAAAAAGGAAAGCCGTGGTGGGCAGGTGACCGAAGGCATTATAAAGCAGCACATCCTTTGTCTGTCGTTTTCAATTTTTAACACTAAAATGTTAACACTAAAATTTTAACACAAAAATTTTAACACTAAAATGCCGGGGTCCATGATGAAACCTGTGACGTACTTCCGTAACCGAAGTAGATGTCTGAGAAAATAAACGCGCATTTCGCATAGAAAATGTACCACATCCAGGCAGGATATGTCGGTAAGAGCTCGAAGCGCTACCGACAATGCCACCGACATATTTGAAGGTGCGGAGGAAAAGGCAGACCTGACATGTATACTAGACCGCTTTACAATTTGCATATAATTGATGTACAGTTAAAACAAAGGTATTTAGTAAGTAAAATTTCTCTTAAATTAATATCGACTCCCTTTCATTGCACTCTTCGTTCTCAGCTGTGGTGCTGCCACCTAGGAACGCTGGAGCAAATTGTCGCCTTGATGTGCGCGTCGGCAGTTAGCGTTTCAGTAGTTTGGACACCTCTATCGCCGCAAAGGCTCAAGCGTCCTGGCGAAGCGTTGCCTCAGCCACGGCCGCTACAAAGTCTAGTGTGACCTCTATGGTAGCCAGTTGCGCTGCGACGCGCTCAACTCCAGAAACGCGAAGTGTGCCTTTACAAAACGATCCCCTGACCACAGCGGCCGTGCCCTTACCACGGTGCGGCCTGCCGAATGAAGCTCTTTTCAATGGGAACGCGTGTGACAGGCAGAATCGACAGACGCGGCCGCAGTGGCACTGCACATCGGGAGCTCTCGCGTGAACGCGACGGCGAACGCTGACAAACGCTGCCATTGGGGACGGCGCACATAGCCGTAGGCGGGCTGACGAAAGTACAGAAAAGGGTGTTTTTAGGGGCGAAGCTCCTTAAGGCGTGGGTCGTGCGTCCCTAGTAGTAGGTGGCCACCGGCGCGTGCCTGCCGGGAGGCACGCACGCGCCGAGGGCGAGCGCGTGGCTCCCGGCACGCGCTCGCCCGCGAGAGACAATGTTGGCGCAGGCAGCGTCTCCTAGCGAGTTTCTTGATTTAGAAATACCGACTGCTCGCGTTGGAGAACCGTTCACCGGCAACCCATATATATATATATATATATATATATATATATATATATATATATATATATATATATATATATGCCCCGCCACGGTGGTCTAGTGGCTAAGGTACTCGGCTGCAGATCCGAGGGTCGCGGGATCGAATCCCGGCCGCGGCGGCTGCATTTCGATGGAGGCGAAATGTTGAGGCCCGTGTGCTGTGCGATGTCAGTGCACGTTAAAGAACCCCAGGTGGTCGAAATTTCCGGAGACCTCCACTACGGCGTCTCTCATAATCACAGCTGGTTTTGGGACGTTAAACCCCACAAATCAATCATATATATATATATATATATATATATATATATATATATATATATATATATATATGCACTGCATCTTGACTTGCACTGAAGTGCCGGTGGGAGATTTCACTTGTGCATTGTGCACAGTTGAACCGTGAGGATTCGTAGCATGCGCGAGATGTTATAAAACTAGATGGCGGTACTTGTAGTTGATGAAAGATGCGAGATGTTATAATAGTTTGATGACATTTACTCAAGTGTGTCACATTTAATTGTGGGGCGAATTCCACGGAAGAGTTTCACGGTTTACCGATGACTCCTTCTGGAGCTTCGCCCCACTCATCATCATTCACCCCGTGAATATGCTGTGATTTTTTTTGTTTGATTGTGTTCTACGTGAACGTGACCACAGCTGGCTAGATGCCTGTGCCACGACGAACTTGAGGCGCACGTTTCCAAGGGAGAAGCAGTCCGTGCGCCGGGAAGGAAGCGTTGCGAATTAGCGCGCTTACTGTTTCACGTAGTAGTAGTAGTAGTAGAAGACTTTTATTGAAGCCCAATATTACAGGCTCAGCATTTGTACCGCCTGTGCGACTAAGCGGCGCGGAACTTCCTCCACTTCAGAGCCAAGCCAGCCGAGCCCGGTGGTGATTGATAGGGAAGGGGGAGGGTAAGAAGCCGATTGCTGAGGAACAGGGCAGCGGAAAAGGCAATGCGAAAGGTCAGCATATGATGAGGGGCAGTTAGGACAGGAGGGGGCAGAGCGGTACTTGTAGAGGAAGAGGCGAGAGGGGGTGGTAAGTGCATTCATTTGAATGTGCCTCAGAAGTTGAGCCTCCGGCACAATGAGCGATCGATGAGGGGGAGGATAGAGTCGCTTGTCGAGGCGGAGCTGGAGGTATACATCCCTGATAGTTTGGCGTAGGGAGATCCTACCCCCGCCCGCCAAAGTTTTCCCATCATCCTCCGAAGGCTTAGGCCATCGGATCAACGGTGCCCGGTGGAAAATTTCGCGGGCGAGCTGGTGGGCCAGCTCATTGCCGTCGATCCCCGAATGCCCAGGCACCCAGCGAAGGAAGACGGTGGAAGGCTGTAATGCGGAGACCGCCTCCTGGACCTCTCGTTGGAGGGAAGGGGGTTAGGTACGGTTTTGTATGTGGCGGATAGCGGCGTAGGAGTCGGAGTAGACTGTATACTCTGCGAGAAAAGTAAGGCAGGGAAATGACCGTAAGGCGTGGACAATCGCGAGAACTTCTAGCGACAGTACATCGGGGGGGGGGGGGGGGTGTAAGTATGGCCCACTGGTGTGGGTTTCAGGTGCCGTAAGGTGAGGATGGTAGAGAGCGAAGACACAGGAACCTCGAGGAGCCACGAAAGAGGCCTCCATGTATGCAACTCCTTGGGTCTCAAAAAAAGGTGAGTGATATTGCGGGGCCGCGTGACGGCGGCCGGCATGCAAGACGGGGGACATATTGGACAGAAGAGGAAGGATACGAAGGTTGGGAGCCGGAGAGGATATTGGAGAAGGGAAAGTGGAAATGAGGATGGGAAGGATGCGCGCTTGGACGAGTATCCATTGACCCTGACGGGTATGGGAAGCCTGGCAAGCTGGGAGTCCCATTGGAGGGAGAGGAGAGAACGGAGAGGATGGAAGAGGCCAGTATGGAAGAGTTTAGCGGTAGAGGTCGTGATAGGTTGATTGAGAGCTGCCTTGTAGAGGCCTAGGAGGGCGGTTTCAAGGGTGTTAAGTTGTGTATGAGTGAAAGGAACGTAAGGCACATAGTACAGGAACTTGTTTAGGGCGAGCGCATGGGCAACCCGGCATGCATGGGCCTCATGAAGACCAGAATGTCGAATGACCACGTGCCGCAGGAGGTGGGTTACTGATTGGCAGGTCTTCACGGCGTGGTGGAGAGCTTGTACATTCTTGGCCGCATGCAGAGGAAAGCCAAGAACTTTGCATTGTTGTACGATAGGAATAGGAGAGCCAGAAAGATGAAGGGAGATGAGACAATTATGCGAGCGATGGTACGGGGAGTGATTGAGTAGAAGGAGCTCGGATTTCTCCGGAACAGGAGACAGGCCAGCGGTAGGGAGGAAGGAGGCGATGAGGTCTAGACCACGTTGCAGGGTGTCCTGCACGTGGCCTGGAGAGCCAGAGGTGCACCAGAGAGTGATGTCGTCCGAATAAAAAATGTGATGCAGGTCCAGAACTTGCGTTAGTTGGGAGGCGAGAGGGGCCATGGCGAGGTTTAAAAGGGTAGGAGACAGGACAGCACCATGGGGTGTGCCACGGGTCAGAGAATGGGGGTCGGACAGGTGAGTGTCTACTTTAAAGCGAGCCGCAAGATTAGAGAGGAAGGAACGCATGTACGAATACATGCGAAAGCCGCAGGCTAAGGAGGACAGTTGAGACAGGATGTGGTCGTGGCACACACCGTCGAAAGCCTTGCGCACATCAACGGTCACAAGTGCATGAATCTGGTTGGGAGTGGGTGAGAGGAAGGTGTGCTGGAGGACCATGAACATGTCCTGCGCGCAGACGCGGCGTCGGAAGCCGATAAGAGAATAAGGAAAGAACTCCCTCGCCTCTACAATGTCAGCCAGGCGAGTCAGGGCCATTCGCTCAAGAGTCTTCCCAACACACGACGTCAGGGAGATAGGGCGAAGGTTAGAGAGGGAAGGTGGTTTTCCGGGCTTAGGGATCATTGAAACGAGGGAAGATGTCCAGGAGCTTGATAGGCAGCCACTTTCCCAGGCTTTGTTGAAAGTCTGGAGAAGGAATTCTTTGGCGTGGTCAGGAAGATTTCGAAGTGTGGTGTACGTGATCGCGTCCTCACCGGGGGCTGAGCAGGTAGCATTAGCGGCCAGGGCTGTTTCGAGCTCGCGGAGAGTGAAAGGCCGGTCGAAGTCGGGGTTAGGGTCGCCCGAGTAAGCTGGGTAAGAAGATGTAAGAGGAGGCGGGAGGTACAGCGACGTTAGCTTGTCAAAGACGTCGGAGGGACTCCCTAGAGTAAGTGCTTTAGCTAGAGTGGGAGCAAGGGAAAGTTTAGTGCCTAGGAGAGATTTAAACAGAGACCACGTGGATCGAGAATGCAATGCGGTGTCGAGACCATCACACAGTGCGCTCCCACGAGAGTGCTCGAGGGACGCCCCGTGAGCGACAATCTCGGCCCGCAAAGCCGCAATCCGGGAGGAAAGCATGACGTTTCGGGGTTGGGAGCGGAATGAAAGTTGTAATCTTTTATGGTGACGCCATAAACGAAGGAAATGCAGATCCGGATCTGAGATGGGGTGACAAGAGCGAACGTGACGGCTGCTGGATGATAGCGCTACAGAGATGCGCGACGTCCAGTCGTCGTAAGAATCGATAGACTCCGAAGAGAAATTATTACGAAACGCATGCCAGTCAGTGTGAGTGACTCGGTGTCTTCGAGGGATGCGGGCAAGAGAGGCCGTGATATGAATGAGAAAATGGTCACTGAGAAGGGTTTCTGCTGTTGCCTGCCACGGAAAGGAAAGGGGTCCCCGAGAGAAAGTGAGGTCGGGTGTAGTGAAGCGCTGTGAAAGAGTGCCCGCACGAGTGGGGGAACCTGGGGTGTTAAGGAGGGTTAGTTGGCGTTCCTGCGCAAGACAGTGGAGCAGGCGGCCCGGTTTGATGTCTGAGGGTAGCCCCATAGCGTGTGAGGGGCGCTAAAGTCGCCACCAAGGAGGATATGGGTGGTGGAAGGAAGAGAATGAAGGAATTTGCCTAGGGCATTGAATAAGGAGGACGTGACAGGGGGATTGTAGAAAGATATAAGTGAGAGGGAGACTCGGGAATAAGGTTGGTAATAGACCACGCCAACTAAATATTTGAGGAGGGTGGAGGGGATGTCCAGTGGCTCGACGAGGACGTCACTGCGTACGTAAATGGACGCAAGCGGCGTTCCCGTCGTGGCTTGATAGGCGCGGTAACCTGGGACAGTGCGGGCCGTCCGAGTCTCCTGGAGAAGGAGAAAATGCGGAAGGGAAGGGCGGGTGAGGAGATACTGGTGGAGAGGGGTCTTATTGTGGCGAAGGTTGCTACAGTTCCACTGCACAATTTCCCGTACGTTTTTTATATCGTCGAGTGTTTCGTTACGCGGTTTCTAACGTGGGTATCAGATGCGTCACAGTATAAGCAATGCCAAATTGCTGTTGTGTGCCGCGATGCCAGTCCAATGCTGCGAGGAACTCTGACCTTTGTTATCACGAGCTACCGGCGAAGCAGCAACTCCGGGATGCCTGGCTGCAACACATTTCTCGAGAAGGCAACGTCAAAGGCAGCCAGTGGGTGCCGAACTCCAGGGCCATCAAGTTCAGAGTGCAAGACAGTACTGAAAGGTCGGAACCATGACGGTGACCGAGAAGACCCAGCTATACCGGACGCAGCCTTGGCAGTGTTGTGGAAGTTGCAGCATGTGATGAAGCACGACGAGGTCCCTACACAATTGAGTTCGCACCGCTCACATACATGGCGGGGTACCTGGCTTTCGTTTGTGAGCAAACGGTGAGCTCTATTTTTCTTAAATGACCATGCCTACTCTATGATTAGCCATTTAAATGCTGATCAAGTTTAACATTATTGACGGAATTAGTGAAATCTGAATCTGGGAAATAATGCAGGTGGCGTGCCGTGAATGCAAGGTGCGACTAAAAGGAAGTGCTTCGCGGGCTGGAGCGTATCAGTTCACATTCAGCCTTGACCGAGGTGGACTGAGCTACCCGCGACCAGAAGTCGTCTGGTTATGCAAACTGCTATGTACTTTCGCCGAATTATCTCTGCAGTCTGCTGAAGTTTATCGCTGTGGGAAACTGTGCCAGCTCCTTTCATGTGCGGCGCTCCCACACCTCACGGTTTGCCCACTCATGTGGTGTGCCAAGTGTACAGACCATTATCACTGTGCAGAGTTTGTGAGACATTTCTAAAAAAGTTCCTGAGACCCCTCCTGGCGAACTGGGCTGGTGACCTTACCAGCTCTTTGGACAGTGTGCTCAGACTTTCAAGAAAGCCTCTTTTCCGCAAGGTCCTGTGTTTGTAGAGAAGACTGCACATACCTTGAACACTAGTGTTCAAATATAACTAATTTGCATTCTGTGAGTCATGCGTCATCTTAAACGAAGCCCTATTCTTATCTGTGCTCAGAATCAACAAAACCATATTTTTCACGTCATCACCGCCCTATATATTTAGTTCCATATCTGAAGCTGGGCTTCCTTCACGACACAGAAAGCAACCGAACATACTCGTAAAACCGCTTCATTGATGAAGTCATCGGTGTAAACACACATGAATAGAGCACTTAAGTGACTCTGCGGTACCTACCTGTCTTTTTTTTTTCACACTGTCTTTATTTCTGCTTCTTTTTCCCTTGCCGAATGTCACACGTGCCACTCTCTTGCACGCGTCGGGCATTTCCGCGCAATCGACGCACATCTCGACCCCGTCTCGCACGCCGGCGCGCGTTGCCTCACCTCAAACAAACAACCGCATTTTCAAATGTAAGTCCTGGAACCATTGCACTTTTCCACAGTTCTGTTGCATCCTTCCCAAACATAGTTCTCAATCACTGGCGGCTCTTCCGAGTCTCTAAGGTGCGTTTCTCTAACCGCATGCACACGTGTTGTCTAACTGCTGCACCTCAGTCTCTAACCACTTTTCATTTCTTCTACCGCCGTTCATATTCATGTTGCCTATTGCACGACGAGCTCTCCGTTGAATCCATTTTCTGTTATTGACGGTGATGCTAGTCTGAGGTTCCCCCCAGGGACGTTCTTCATTACTACCTACCCGACCTCCTAAACCCCGCGGCCTCCCTTCTTCGCCGATGTGCAGCGCCAGCGCCGGCGTGGCGGAGGGAGCAACAACTATTGCCATCACCGGCGGAAAGGCACGTTCGGCGGGCCGCACCTTGTTTGCATTAAGCGGCCGTGCCCTGACAAACACCTCGGCTTCGCTTGCAAGGTTTCACCGTTTGCGAACGCTCCTGGTTTTTAGGGGCGAAGCTCCTTAAGGTTTCGCGCTACTAGGAGCACGCAACTAGGAACGCGCTACCAGGAGGGCGCTACTAGGAATGCGCTACTACTTCGATGCACGCGCTACAAGCTCGCAAAGAAAGAGAACGCGCCCTCACCCGCGAGAGACAAGCTTGACGCAGGCAGCGTCTTCTAGCGAGTTTCTTGATTGAAAAATACCGACTGCTCGCGCTGGAGAACCGTTCACCGGCCACCCATATCTATATATATTTTGAGGATGCGGTTGTCACGGCGTATTTATTAGGCCTCGGTGATGCAGCGAACCGGCCGCGCCCAAAGCACCGAACAGACTACGGATGATTACCCACACCCGATGAAGAAGAAGCCCTTGTGATGATGATTATGTACAGATGACGAAGAGGAGCCTTTTAGGTGCCCACAATATTAGGGCGTGACGCAATATTAGGGCTTGAAGTATAATGTCAGCGACGTCAAAAGCTGAGGCAGAACTCATGGAAGCTGTTTCCGCGTACTGTGTCAAATGGTGAACAGCTGCTACGATCCACCTCTTACCGGTGAGCGTCACCGGAAGGGGACCATACAGGTCAATTCCGACGACTTCGATTGGTGCGGAGGGACACGGGAGCGGCTGAAGCTGTCCTCTTCGAGCAGATGTACGAAGCTTTCGACGTTGACAAAGTGGGCAGGAAGCGACATATCGCGCCACACTAGCAGATAAGCCGGGCCAGTAGAAACGACCTTTTATTCGGTCGTAGGTTTTTGTCACGCCAAGATGGCCAGCAGTCATGTCGTCGTGATACGCTTTCAAGACATGGGCCCGAAGCTAGCGAGACAGGACAGGCACCCAGCGTTGACCGTCAGGGTGATAGACATGGCGGTACAGGACGGTGTTGTCGAGCTTGAACTGCTCCAGCTGTCGACGAAGGCGGGCGTTAGGAGGCCGCGAAGCTTCTTGAAGGCGGTCTATTATGTGTCGACAATAAGAGTCCGCAAGTTGATGAGATACAAACGAGTCATGGTCGTCCGGAGGCATCGCATCTGGAGGTGTTAAGGACAAAACACATGAGGTGTGAGCGTTTGAGGGCGTGTTAGGGATGGGATCTGAATGACCACTACATGGTGTGGTAGGAAGTGGACAGCGAGAGAGCGCGTCTGCGTCTTGGTGTTTTCTGCCGCTCTTGTAAACAATAGTGAAGTCGTGTTCTTGCAGACGAAGAATCCAACGACCAAGGCGTCCGGACAAGTTCTTAAGCGTCGAAAGCCCGCACAATGCATGATGGTCTGCGACGACAGTAAAATGGCGCCCGTGAAGATAAGGCCTAAACTTCTGGATGGACCAAACGACAGCTAGGCACTCTTGCTCAGTGATCATGTAATTTTTCTCTGCGTTAGTCAGTACTCGGCTTGCGTAGGCGACGACCCTTTCTCGTGAAGACTCGTCACGCTGTAACAGAATACCACCAATGCCGTGTCCGCTTGCGTCCGTATGCAAGTGTGTAGCTGCAGGCACAATGAAGTGGCAAAGTACAGGTTCCGATGTTAGGGCGCGCTTAAGACGCGCGAACGCCGATTCACATTCAGGTGACCATGCGAAGGGAACACCAGCACGAAGTAACTTGTGCAAAGGTGAAGCGATGGAGGCGAAGTCACGTATAAATCTGCGAAAGTAGGAAGCGAGGCCTAAGAAACTTCGCAAGTCTTTCGCCTTTTCGGGATGGGGAAAGTGCATAACTGCCGCAACCATGTCAGTGTCGGGACGAATGCCATCATTGCTCACAATGTGGCCTAACACTTTAATGCTCTTGCTCGCAAAGCGGCATTTTTTGGTGTTCAACTGGAGGCCGGCGTTGGCAAGGCACGTAAGGATTTAGTCAAGGCGCTGCAAGTGCTGCGAGAATGTTAATGAGAAAATAACAATGTCGTCTAAATAGCACAAGCAAGTCTTCCATTTCAGGCCTCGGAGAACGGTGTCAATCATGCGCTCGAATGTCGCGGGAGCATTGCAGAGGCCGAATGGCATGACATTGAACCCGTAAAATCCATCTGGTGTTGAAAATGCTGTTTTTTCTTAGTCGTCCTCATGCATAGGAATCTGCCAATAGCCCGAACGTAAATCTAGACTGGATTCTCTGGATTCTAGACTGGATCTTCCATGGATTCTCTGCGCCCTGCAGAGAATCCATGGCGTCGTCAATGCGCGGCATAGGATATACATCCTTGCGCGGGATCTTGTTGAGAGGTCGGTGGTCCACGCAAAATCGCACAAAGCCGTCTTTTTCCTTACCAAAACGACAGGGGATGACCAGGGGCTAATAGACGGGCGTATAATATTCCGTTGCAGCATATCGGCGACGTTTTCTTCGATTAATTTCCGTTCGGCTAGCAATGCGCGGTAAGGGCGGCGACGCACGATGGATCTGCCGTCTGTCTCTATCCGATGCGTGGTAACGGAGGTCTGTCCTAATGAAGCGGAGTGCGCATCAAATGAAGTCTTGTGTTTTTGTAGTAAGGCGAGCAGCTGTTGCGACTCTAGAGGCGACAGGTCGGGACTAATGGCCGCTCCAAGGGCAGATAGAGAAGCGGAACTTGCAACAGAAAAAACTGCAGATGAAGCTTTCTTTAGGGGACCAACACAGAGAGAGTCACAACCAGTGGTGGAAGCCAGTGTAGCGCCTTTAGGAATGAGTACTTTTTCAGATGTGTTTGCTGCGCAAAGATGGGCGGATCCATCGGCAAACCGAACCAGGCCTGTGGCGAAAGCAATGCCTCTTGTGAGCCAGCGTTCGGAGGGAAGTGCGAGCACGTCGCCTCTGTCGATGACATCAGACGTGATTGTAATAATCCGCTGATGGACCGGAGGTATCTCAATATCTTCGGCAGCAAGCAAACGAAGTGGTGCATCATCTGCATGAAGCGAATAATCGGGGTCGTCCATGTGAAGAACACGTTGCCGGCAGCACATGGAGGCAGATGCTGCAGAAAGAAAATCCCAGCCTAATATAACTTGGCGCGCACGAACACAGCACTGCGAATTGTATGTAATGCAGTATTCCGTCGATGTAAACCCGAGCAGTGCACATAGCGGAAGGGCGAACGGCGTCCCCTTGGGCAGACATGAGTGCAGGACCGTCATAGGGGGTCGTAACTTTTCGCAGACTTGTACACAGATCACCGCGGATAACCGATACAGAAGCACCCGTGTCAATCAAAGCTTCCACTCTAATACCTTCGACCACAAACAAAATCACATTGCACGGGCGTGCTGGAGGAATTTCTGTCCGGTCGTTAGATGCAGCTTTTCCTCCAAAAGCTGCATGACATTGTTTTCCTGACGGCGATCGGAGAAGTGGGAGAGTGGTCGTAGTGGCGACGTAGAACGACGAAGTGGTCACGGAGAACGACGTCTGGCAGGACGGTAGTTCGGGCCCGTGTCAGACGCTGCATTTGGCGAACCGGAGCGGGCGGGAGGGGGAGAATAGGGACGGCGTTGGACGGAGGTTCGCACAGAAAAGTCGTCCAGTTCGGATACGTCGTATTCGCGACGCTCGTCCTGCTGACGCTTACGGCAAAAGCGTGAAATATGGCCCCGATATCCGCAGTAATAACATATGGGACGTGTCGGGCGCCACTGCGGATAAGATTGTGGGCGAGGTGCGCAGGTAGAAACAGAAGCCACGTGGGCCTTCGTCGGTGTAGGAGGCATCGGTTGTACAACGACTGGCGAAACTGCGGCTACTTGAGCATACGTTGACTGGGGCCTAGGGTGTACAGGTTCCGTGTAGCCGGTGCCAGCCATAGACGCCAGCTCCTCCTTTACGACGTCTCGCAAAGTGGCACTGGAGGCGTGCTGAGGCAGAGGGCTTACGGCGAAGCCGAGAAGCTGTAGTTCTTCCCGTATGATTGAGCGGATAATCGTACGCAATAAGGGGTCAGTGGCGGTGATGTTATCACTTGTGTCTGGTTGCAAACGAACAGACTCAAGCTCGTCAAGACGCTGGCACGTAGCGAGAATATCGGCGACGCTGTTGGGATTGTGGATGGCCAACGCATTGAACGCGACAGCACCGATGCCCTTGAGTATGTGTCGAACTTTTTCGATTCGGTCATGGCTGTGTTCACACGTCGACAAAGGGCGAGGACATCCTCGATGTAGGAGGTGTAGGACTCGCCGAGTTGTTGTCCACGAGTGTCGAGCGTCTTCTTACCGAGCGCAGATAGAACGGCCGGTGTACCGAAGACTTGTCCAAGCTTTTGCTTGAAGCTCTGCCAGTCTGGAAAATCGATTTCATGGTTGAAAAACCAAGTCTTGGCTACTCCCGTAAGGTAAAAGTACACATGGCTTAGCTTGAGCAGCTCGTCCCAACGGTTGGCTGCGCTCACCCGATCATAGTCGTCTAGCCAATCCTGAACGTCCCCTCCGCGGAGTCCAGCGAGCAGGTGGGGGTCGCGCTGGTGCCCATTGACAATCACATAGGGAGGGGATGCAGCAGTCGGGTCCGAGAGGGCGGAAGTAGAAGGATCGGCCGGCGCGTCGTGGGATATGACGGCGGAGAAATGGCACAATCGGCGACCTGATCGGTGCTCCAGGAGTGAGATCGGGATGGTAGAGGACTGGGGACCGAAAATCACTCTCTACCACTTGTGAGCATGGGGTTGTCACGGCGTATTTATTAGGCCTCGGTGATGCAGCGAACCGGCCGCGCCCAAAGCACCGAACAGACTACGGATGATTACCCACACCCGATGAAGAAGAAGCCCTTGTGATGATGATTATGTACAGATGACGAAGAGGAGCCTTTTAGGTGCCCACAATATATATATATAGGCACTGGATCTTGACTTGCAATGAAGTGCCGGTGGGAGATTTCACTTGTGCGTAGTTGAACCATAAGGATTCGTAGCGTGCGCGTTAACTAAATTCATGCGGAACTCGGCCCGATCTACAATGAACCTCCCGAGCTTCGCCCACTCATCATCATTCACTCCGTGGATATACTGTCAATTTTTTTGCAAGTATTTCGCCGGGCGCTGTCGCGTTCAGTACAGTGTCTCCCGAGCAGGCCGAGTCGTTCGAGAGCTCTCCCTTGTGCGCAACTCTCGAGAATCCCTGTGCAGTGTCGACGTACCCCTGACGTGTACATGCAAGGGGTTCATATGCGCCGGGTACCCTGTCGTGTTGGTGCGGGTTGCAGTAACCCAGCGACCAACACCCGTCCACGATCAAAGATCACACGGTGATACGCAGTTCCCGGGAGGCACAAACCGACTGGCCCCCCGGCATTTATTTCCGCTCGTATTTGTAGGCCCACCGACGTCACAGCCCCGTGGCTTCCGCGAGCACAGATACAAAAGATAAGACAGCGCATTGCGACTTAGACTGCGCGCCAACACTTATCAGTACATCCCCCTTTTTTTATTTGCAAACCATTTCGCATTATGCCGAGGAACACAAAATAATGGGGGGCGGGGGCTGTATGGCCTATTACAAAAAGCAAAAATAACTCGCGGCATAACAAACAATACCTTCATCCAACTCCTTCATCCATACCCCAACGCACTGGACGTTTGACCAGTCTGCCCGCTCTGGTCACATATCCTGTTGCCGAGGGAACCTGAGTAGCCGCTAATGAGGCGGCGGTATTTTCACCTCGCGGTTCAGCATGATCATCGGAGTCTGGGAACTCGTAGCTTCCTTCAGGTTTCCCCCGTTTTTGCAGACGGTTCAGCATCCTTCTGTTACGCCTTAGCGTGATGCCGTCATCAGTTTTCACCACGTAAGACCTGGGTGTACCTGCCGCTGCAGTTACCGTGGCTCTGGTTTGCATGTCGGTCACCCAGACCGCATCGCCAGGGTTGAGTTCCATAAGTTGTCTGGCTCGGTGGCGTTTGTTAAAATACCGCGCTTGCCGCTTCTTTTCAGCGCCGTCTTTTGCTTTGACGTCCAAGAAACTAGACTTGACTGGGTCACGCAATCGCGGTACCATGGGAACACGGGTTCGAAGGCGCCGGCCCATTAGAATTTCCACAGGACTGAGCCCGACAATGCCGGGTGTCGTCCTGTAGGCGAGAAGAGCCAAGTATGGGTCCTCGGATTTGAGCACAAGGTGCTTAATCGTCTGCACCATTCTTTCAATCTACCCGTTAGCTTGCGGATACCTCGGGCTTACGGTGATGTGACCAAAGCCATAGTCATTGGCAAATTGCTCAAACTGGGAACACGAGAACTGTGGGCCGTTATCTGTCACCACTGTTTCCGGAATACCGTGGCGTGCAAAGATGCTTTTCATTCTCTCGATTACAACAGCCGCATTGGTGGAAGGAAGCAATGCCACTTCCGGATAGCCTGACAGATAATCTACCACAACAAGATAGTGACAGTTCTTAATAAAGCAAAGATCTGCCCCCATTCTCTCCCATGCGAAACTTGGAGAGGGGGTTGAAATCAAAGGCTCAGAATTTTGCGGTGCGTACCGCACACATGTCTCGCACTCTTTCACCTGTCGTGGTAGTTGTTCGCTAAGGCCTGGCCACCAAACCAACTCCTTCGCCAGCGCTCGACTTCTCGAAATGCCTGGATGCCCATCGTGTAGCTTTCTTAAGATATCTTTGTGCAAGCACGGAGGAACGATAAGCCTCGTACCGTTTACGAGCAAGCCTTCCCACTCGGTTATCGTCCCTCTATCTTGCCAGTACGGCGTCACACGAGAAGGAAGGTTCGGTTTTGCTGGCCAACCCCTGCGGCATAACTCGCGCAACGATTTACAGACAGGATCGGCTTCTTGAGCCCTTTTCACTCTTTCGAACAGGTTGCTACCGGTTTTCAAACCTTGAATGCACGATTTAGCGTATGACGACACTTCGCCCACGGAAAGTTCTCCGCATAAACGCCTGCATTTCTCGAGCGGTGCACGCGAAAGAGCATCCGCTGTGACAAGGCATTTTCTGGGAACATACACGACTTGAAACTCATAACGCATTAGCCGTAGCCTAAAGCGTTGTATCCGTGGGGGAAGCACGTCAAGAGGCAGCTTTCCTAGCAACGACACCAGAGATTTGTGATCCGTTTCAAAAACAGCCCCGAGTCCTCTGATGTACTCATCGAATCTTTCAGCAGCCCACGTCAATACCAGTGCTTCCTTTTCCATTTGACCATAGCGCTGCTCTGCTTTCGTGAGCGCTCGAGAGGCAAACGCTACGGGTCGTCGTTCACCATTACGCTGCGTCTGGAAAAGGACAGCCCCGACTCCGTAAGAAGAGGCGTCTGCTGAAAGAATCGTTGGAAGTCTAGGATCATACAATGCCATGCACTTAGCTGAGCAAATTAGGTCCTTCAGGTTTTCGAAGGCAGTGTTCTGTGCAGGGCCCCAAACCCATTCGGTTTCATTCACCAACAGCGCCCTTAGAGGGGCTGTTACGTGCGCTAAGTTAGGCGAAAATCTTCCTAGATGGTTGGCCATGCCTAAAACACTGCGTAACTCTGTTACGTTGCAGGGAGGCTCTAGTTTCTTTACGGCCTCAATTTTCGCAGGGTCCGGCTTTACTCCTTCTGTGCTCAGGAGATGGCCTAATAAGGAGATTTCATTCACCCCGAAGACACACTTTGCTTTGTTTAAGGTGACGTTATTTTGAACCAGCCTAGCAAGAGCATCTGTGAGCCTCGCGTCGTGCTGCTCTTTAGTGTCACCAAAGACAAGGATGTTGTCCATGAGGTTTACTACGCCGGGGAGTCCCTGCAGTATTTCGGTCATGCGCTTTTGAAAGTATTCCGGTGCAGAAGTAATTCCAAAAGGCAGCCTCGTGAAACAATACCGCCCAAAAGGCGTTATAAATGTGGTTAATTCCTCCGAGTCCTTTGCTAGGCGAACCTGGTGAAAGCCTGAATTTGCGTCTAGTTTTGAGAACCACTTAGCCCCCGCCAATGAACCTAACGCTTGATCAACAGTCGGTAGCGCAAACCTTTCCCTCAAAACAGACTTGTTCAGCTGCGTCAAGTCGACGCACACCCTGACCTCTCCGGAGGGTTTTACGACGGGCACGATACCGGCGCGCCATTCGGTGGGGCCTTCGACTTTGCGAATGACACACATGTGCTCCATTTTCTCAATTTCTTTTTTGACCTGTTCTCTTAGTGGAATCGGTATCCTGCGTGGTGCGCATATAGCAAAAGGGACGGCTTCAGGCTTCAGCCTTATACAATATTCCCCTGGCATCGTGCCAAGACTGCTGAAAGCTCGTGAGAGGAAGGCCTCATAATTTCTCTGTTTGCTCACAGGCTCCACAAACTTAATTACGCCTAATGCTTCGAGAGCAGGCAAACCGAGCAGAACGTTGCGCAAAGCACTAACAACATATAACACCTGGCGAGAAGTTTTCCCCTTCCACTGAACTTCTGCCTCGTACTTGCCCAAAACGTCAAGACGGGCCCCACTGGCTCCCGTGAGCACCTCGTCTGCCTTACTTAGTTTGGTGGGTAAACCTGGAAAAGACTGCGGCACTACCGAAACTTCGGCGCCCGTATCCACCTTAGCAAAAACTGGCACATCATTAACTCTTACAAGGACAAATCGCGACCCCGCGCTAGATACATTGACAGTTCCCAAGAAAACGTCGCTAGAGTCCATGTATACTGAAGAGACCCGTACCTGTCGTCGTTGCGAAGTCTTCTTGAGACACACCTTGCTGAAATGTCCTTTGATACCGCAGTTGTGGCACTTCTGTGCCTTTGCTGGGCAGGCAGTCCTCGCATGGCCGCGGCCCCCGCAGAAGTTGCAGCGTGAACCTTGATTTCCGGAGACTGTTTTCTGCTGGCTCCTCTGATGCCCGACGGCGTCAACTCCCACCTCGCCGCACTCCTGGAACGAGGAAACGCTGCCAGCACCTTCCGCGCCACGAAGCTCTTCTTGTTGCATCTGCACCGTTTCCTTCAGTCGCGCCTTCGCTAGAGCCGTTGCCAGAGTCAGCTTGCCTTCCATTTGAAGAGACTCTGAGAGCTTCTCGTCCCGAAGACCGACAACGAACCGGTCCCTCACGAGGCGTTCCTTGCAGTCGCCGAAGTCGCACCTGTCCGCCAGAACATGTAGCGCAGTCATGAAGTGGTCGACGGTTTCTCCGGGCATCTGTCTCCTGTGGAAGCGAGCGCTCTCATACACCAAGTTGCGGTCCTTGACGAAGTACTCGTCGAACCTCTTTTTGACGACGTCAAACTTCTTCGCGTCGTCCTCCGAAAGGTTGAACGTTGAAAATATGTCCCGTGCTTGTCGTCCCATGGTATAGAGCAGGGCGCGCACTCGCGCCTCCTCCGAGCGCTCGTTCAGGCCACACGCGAAGCGATAGTCGTCGAACGTCTGTATCCACGCCGGCCATTGGGACGCGCTGTCGAAGTCCAGCTGCGGAAGCTGCAAGAGGCCGTGCGCTGCAGAAGCCATGGCGCTTCTCGCTTGACGACGTCTCGTTTCCAAACGTGGGTGTCTCGACTCGTTAACTTTCTGACACCATGTCGTGTTGGTGCGGGCTGCAGTAACCCAGCGACCAACACCCGTCCACGATCAAAGATCACACGGTGATACGCAGTTCCCTGGAGGCACAAACCGACTGGCCCCCCCGGCGTTTATTTCCGCTCGTATTTGTAGGCCCACCGACGTCACAGCCCCGTGGCTTCCGCGAGCACAGATACACAAGATAAGACAGCGCATTGCGACTTAGACTGCGCGCCAACACTTATCAGTACATACCCGACGCATCTCCCGCCCCTCGATTCGTCAGAGTGCCGCTTATGTGCGAAGACAGGTTTCACTTTCGTGTTATACCGATTCCTATGACAGAGGGATCAACCACATTGTTTCTATCCACCACATTGTGTCCTTACCGTGTCACGCCAAGGTCAACGCTTTCTGCCGGCGTCAGCGGAATATTCAACCCAAGCACATTAGAGTTTCCGTGTGCTGTGCGATATCAGTGCACGTTAAAGAACCCCAGGTGGTCGAAATTTCCGGAGCACTCCACTACGGCGTCTCTCATAATCAGAGCTGGTTTTGGGACATTAAACCCCACGTAACAACAACACATTAGAGTTTCCTAACAACGTGATGCATTCAGTATCAAGCACACAGGTAATAAGAATTTAGGTGGTGTCACTTCCCACAACCACGATATAATTATCAGAGACGCCGTAGTGGGCGGCACCAGAAATTACTACCACTTGAGCTAGCAAACTGAATGTGCACCATTTTTGTCCACCACTGAATGTTCAACGACCGTATTTAGCGCAAAAGGCTGTTAACGCAGGAAACACACAATTTTTACCTAATGAACGCCAATGTTATCTTTGCGATGAATACATGATATCATGAGAGCTTGCAAATGCGTTGTTCCCCTAAAAGGTATAGACAAATTACTGGTGATTTGTACGGAATGAAGTGATCGTGCGATAAACCTACGGACGATGATTGTAAGACTATGGAAAATGCTTTAGGAGTGAAAGTTGTGAATTGTAAGAAATTATACACTGCATGCCTCGACCTTACCCGTATCTACTCACCCATGCCAAGTGCAACAAACAAAGTGAGCAGAATGCGCACTTCGAATCGCATATCGCCACGTCGTTCTTGGAGAGTGATGAGTTGGTGCTGCTTGAGTATGTAGCTTTTAAATGCCTCAGTACGTCGATTCGCGTCTAAAGGTCCTGCACCGCGCGCATCCACCGGGCCGCATACCCGAAAGTGTGCGCACGTACATTCGTTCAGATTATTCTTGTCGGTGACGTGTTACTTTATCCAAGACGGGTTCGTACTTCATCAAGCGAGCGCGAAAAAAAATAGGATTGATATTTTTTCTGACCTTTGTACTCTCTGCACTGCGGCAATCATTTAGACCCCGTATTTGCAATCATTCTTTTTAAAAAAAGTATGACGCACAAGTTTCGCTACGTCGTCTCTCAGAGAATAGTCTAGAATGCCTCACCCGAAATGCCACCGCGATGTTGTAGCACTTGTACGTCGAGATCACGAGGACATTTCATACCCGCTCGCTGAAGTTCTCTGCGTGAAATTGTACGAAATATTTAGTATTGCAGTGTAAATTGCGCAAAAATAATTCTGATCAGCCGCTTTCGCAACAAGGGGAGCAGGAATTTCTGTTAAAAAATACAAGCGTTGCTCCTGAAGACGGGTGGCCGAAGGTACTAGTGGGATGTTGGCACAAAACATCGCAGTAATCGCATAAAATTTTCTTTCGATGCGCACGAAAACAACTCACAAGGAATGTCCTATTGCATTTCCAGTGTGACACGTAGGCATTTGGAAGTTATTCTGTTACGTCTGTACAGCCGCTTGTGGCTGTAGACGATTTATTAAAGTACAGGAAACGTAAACAAGTTCAGAAGCGTAGCTCAAGCGTTGGAGTCACTCCTGGCCAACGTTCGACACCAGGCTCGCGCTCGCGCCACAGCGCCAGTACAGTCGCGCGCGCACTTCGTTGTCGTCGTCTAAGGCGACATCTCACTCTTCCTCCCTTAGACAAAGTCTCCATAGCGGTCTGGAGGTCGCCTAACCTCTGGCGGTCGCAGTTGCCGAGTGGTCACTGCCTGTGACGTCGACGGTTGCGAGGGAGTGTCGTCCTGCATCTCTGGCGAGTCAGGCGGTTGAGCAGTTGAGCTCGACGGTGTCTCTTCTGGCGTTGCGTCCAAGAGATCGTCAGCTGCGCTCCAATCTGTCAGCGATTGGGTTCTTTGTCTGGTCTGACTCGTTTTCCTCATGGGATTGAGGTGACGCCGAACCTTTCTGTGGTCGCTTTTTACAAGCCAGGATCGTGGTCCGACGCGGCGCAATATTTCGCCTTCAATCCAATCTGGCTTTTTCACAAACTGCCGGATAAGCACTCTATCCCCTACAGCGAAGCGGCGTGATTTCGGCAATGCCTCCTGGCTTTCAAGAATTTGTTTATCCGCCTCCCGTTTGAGAAGATCGAGAGGGTAGAGCAATTCTCGCCCGAACATCGCTCTCGCAGGTGTCATTCCTGTGACAGCGTGCATCGTCGTGTGTTGCCGATACAGAAATCTTGCAAGTCGGCACTGTATGGACTTGTCTGCATCCCTCAGCAGTGCTGTTTTCAGCTCCGCCACATAGCGTTCTGCCTGGCCGTTTGTTGCAGGGTGGTACGTGGGTGAGGTTGCAGCCTGTATGCCGTTCGACGCATAGAACTGCTTCATCTCGTTGGAGATGAATGCTTTTCCGTTGTCGGAGATGACCTTTCGGGGAATGCCGAACGTTGCAAAGAGGCTTCGGAGCACGTCGGTAACAGCCGCGGATGTTGCTTGTGTCACGTGCCGGACTTCCACCCACTTTGTGTATGCGTCCACAACAACCAAGAAGGTGCGCCCGAGTAGTGCCCCGCGAAGTCAACGTGCACCGTGTTCCATGGTGTCTGGGGACGGTCCCACGTAGGAATAGGAGCTTTGGGTGGGCTGTTATGCGTTGCTTGGCATTCACGCCACTGTCGCACCGTTTCCTCGATCACTTTGTCAATTCCGGGCCACCATACGTAGCTCCTTGCGCACTGTGTGCATGCCTCTGTGACCAGCATACAGAAGTGCCAGAACATGGGATCGTGCTGAGCTCGGTATGATCACTCGGGATCCAATTGTGATGCACTCGCGATGAAATGCTAGTGCGGTCGCTCGTCGTCGGTAAGGAGCAAACTCATCTCCAGTGAGTTTCTCCACTGTGCCAACCTGCACTGCCTTGTACAACCTCTGCAGGATGCTGTCTTGTTGTGTCAGGCGTGCTATGTCGGTAGCAGTCAACGGAGGTCTCGATAAAGCTTCGAACAATAGTACGTCGCCTGGAGGCCAGGGTTCATCGAGACGTTCTGGTAATGGCAATCGGCTCAACGCATCCGCGTTTTGATGGTTCTTGCCATGCCTGTAGCTTATGCTGTAGTCATACGCCGATAACTTGATGCACCATCTGGTCATCCGTGGAGAAAGGACTTGAGCCGTTGGCTTCTGTGAACCCAGTATGCCGAGCAGTGGTTGGTGGTCAGTGACGAAAGTCACCTTTCTTCCCGCAATATACTTGTGGAACTTGTGGGCTGCAAACACCACAGCAAGGCCTTCTCTGTCCAACTGAGCATAATTGCGTTCTGCCGGCCCTAGCGTCCGAGATGCAAAAGCGATTGGCGCCTCTATTCTGGTCATCAAGTTGAGACAGAACTGCTCCTATGCCATATGGTGAAGCGTCACAAGAGACAAGAAGCTCCTTCTGTTCGTCGTAGTGTGCCAGTACGGTCTGACTGAGCAGCAATGCCTTAAGCTTGTCAAGTGCTTCTTGATGCTTTGTCTCCCATCTCCACGTGGCGTCCTTCTGAAGGAACTGGTAGAGACAGCTGGCAACTGTTGCCCTGTTCTTCAAAAATCTGTCGTAGAAAGCCAGCATCCCGAGAAAGGATTGGGGTGCTTGTTTGCAGTTTGGTGCTGGAGCGTCCGTTATGGCTCGAACTTTCTCTTCCTTAGTGTGGACGCCTGTCTCGTCGATTCGGTGTCCCAGAAAAGAAACTTGTCGCACCGCAAAGCAGCACTTGTTTTTGCCGAGACGAAGGTTGTACTTCCGTAGCCTCTTCAGCACTTCTTCCAGTCTCTCGGCGTGTTCCGTGGCGTCTTTCCCACTGATGATCACGTCATCTAGGTATGCGCACACGCCTGTGATGCCAGACAGCATAGTCTCCATAAAGCGTTGAAAAATGGCTGGAGCTGCAGAAATTCCGAAAGGCAATCTCTTGATCTTGTATAGTCCTTTCAGCGCGTTTAGGGTCAATACCTCTGCTGCCTCTGGCGTCACGTGAAGTTGCTGGTACGCTTGTGCCAAATCCAGGGTGCTGAAGACCTTGCCTCCCCTCAAGTGGCTGAGCACTTCATTAGTTGTGGGAAGTGGGTAGTCTGCCTTCTTTGATACCTTGTTCACTGTACAACGGTAGTCGCCGCATATTCGCAACGAGCCATTTTTCTTCCGAACCAGTACGAGAGGCGTTGCCCAATCCGAATGCTGCGCTGGCTCGATTATGCCTTGACTTTGCAGGCGATCCAATTCAGCCTCTACAGCTGACTGCAGCGCGAACGGAACCGGCCGTGCTTTTAGGAACTTTGGTTTCGCTCCTTCCACGAGGTCTAGTTGTACCGCAGGACCGATGTGTCCTGAGATGTCCTCGTCGAATACAGATTGGTACTTGACGAGAAGCTTCGAAACAAGTTCGTCGTCGGATACATCATTGATGCCCGTGATCTGTATACCCAGATGAGGAAACCAGTTTCGCCCAAGGAGGTTACAACCTGCTCCCTTGATGACAACAAGTGGTAATGTAATGGTCTTGTTTCTGTGCGTAACAATCACCGTTGCACATCCGAGAACTCGAAGAGACTGTCCTGACCATGTGCGTAGGAGAATGTTGTCAGTCTGAAGCCGTGGTGGTTCATCTGTCCACGTAGCTTTGAACGTGACCTCACTGATGAGTGTGCAGGCTGCACCCGAGTCGACTTCGAAATCCAAGAACTTGCCATGTACGCGTAGCCGAGTCATGACCTTCTGCGTGCTGGACGCGTCGATTAAGGTGTTGAGCTCGTAAAGGGCCACATCTGGTGAGTCCTGCTGAGTCGTCACTGGTGCTGAGGCAGCTGTCGAAGTTCCTTGTCGATGCTATTGCTCGTTTTTGCCTCTTTCCGGTTTTTCAGGCAGGCCTTTTCAATGTGTCCGCGTTTCTTGCAGTAGTTGCAGGAGGCTGTCTGGAACTTGCAAGTGTTCAGATTATGTTGCGCGTTACAACGCCAACAGCGTTGTTTCTTCTTTGGGGAAGAGGTACTCGAGTGACCTTGGTTGTCTGTCTTGCAGATACTTGTGCAGGATTCGTGAATCTCTTTAAATTCGGTTTTCACGTTCTTTTGATTTTCGACGGTGTTTTCAGCTCGCAGTGCGAGGTCGAAAGCTTTCTTGAACGTCAAGTCCTTTTCTGCAAACAGCTGTTGCGGGACCTGCTCGTTCCGAACACCGCAAACGAAACGATCACGCAGCATGACGTCCATAGGCAGCATTGTCGGATTCGCCGCAGTGTCTGCGCTTGTCCCAAAATTGCAATCTGCAGCTAGCTTCTTGAGCGCCGTGACGTAATCACTGACCGTTTCGTCGTGCCGTTGGTCACGTCGCTGGAATCGTGCCCTGCAGAAGACCTCAGACGGTTGTGGATCGAAGTGAGCCTTGAGCATCTGGACTATGTCCTCGTAGCTCACTTGGTTGGGCTGCTTGGGTTGAATGAGGGCGCAGACGATGTCATAAGTCTGTTCCCCGCACAGCGTTAGCAGATGAGCACGTTTCTTCGATGCGTCCGTAATGTCGTTAGCCTCGAAGAACTGTAGCCTTCCATACCAGGATCTCCAGGAGCCGGAGCTGCCGCTGAATTCGGGTAGCCGACCAAAGTCAGGCGTCGCCATGTCGTTTCCTTGACGTCGGTGGAGTACCGATGAGTCCAGTCTTCCTCGTCGCCAACTGTTACGTCTGTACAGCCGCTTGTGGCTGTAGACGATTTATTAAAGTACAGGAAACGTAAACAAGTTCAGAAGCGTAGCTCATGCTTTGGAGTCACTCCTGGAATTCACAGTATCCAGTTGTGTTTTCTTTAATCCCAAGAATTCGTTCTCAATACACGGAAATGGAGTAACGCTTTTGGTATAGTGTGAAATCGGGACGCTCAAAAGCAAATATAAGACGATAAATTAAGAACTGTACGTAGCAAAAAGGGGCTCACAAGAGAGTCGCGTTTACGCTGTTCCAGACGAACTTCACTACAATGGACCTTTAAATCTGGTGGTTATGAGGACAGGAAAGCCCTATACTTCCCATGTATTCATGGCCGTATTTTGGGGCACTTTTCAGGAATTTATAAAGTATTTAAGAGGGTTTCGAAGCAAGCTCAACACTGTTTATGCCTATATGAACTACGGCGAGCGCGGACAGCGGTCGTCATTGTTCTCGCCCTTTGTGTTTTTGTGTTCATTGGCGCTGGTTGTTAAAATGTATAAAGTGATCAGTGAGATGTTTGCGTCATCTTGTCCTGTACTGTGTGTGCTACCTACGGTGCTGTAAATATGTTATTTGGAAAAAGCATGTCAACAATAATGTATTTATACCAAATTGTTCCATAATTTCTTATAATGAAAGGAAAATGTTCGTTGCACGACTTCAAGTTTAATACATTGCCCCTTGAGAATTGTCTATGCTTTCGGAAAAATGGTATGCTCCCTGTTGCACTCATGAAGTAAAGATTATTGTTATTAAGCATATTGACCTTCAGTACATTATTATTATTATTATTATTATTATAGGTGGGGCTGGCAGGCATAATGCTCAGCACCGGACAGATAGCAGTATCACTCTCTCTTGACGGGGTGATAGAGCTGCACTGCCGCTCATCCACAGCATTCCCTAAAAGATGCTGGGAGATCTCCCTTGCAGCATTGTGTGGTTCCGGGCAGGTGTTCCCAATTGCCAAAAGGCATTATAGCAGGGTTGTTAGAGGAGAGAAAAAATATCTTGCTGATTCTAACTCGAAAGTGGAGTGTGTCTTCCCATAAATAAGCAATTGAATGTTTATTTTACATCGAGGTGAACTTGCCCATTTCCTTCGGTGTCTCGCTGGTACGGCACCGTTTGACGTGGATGAATCCACGTCCAGGGATTGCCGCCATAACATCTATGACCGAACCCCTGTGGTAACTGAAGAAGTTTAAATAATAACTGGGCACAGTCGATAGTGAATTCCGCCCGACAAAGGCATAAGTCATGTTCGCTTGCGCCACATTGACCGGCCAACGCCATTGCCGATGCTCTATGTGGCTCCGCGCACGCCATCGAGGCGCACCTTGGAACGTGCCTGCAATGCTGCCACCATCCAGGAGAGGCGAAGTGAAGCTACCGTGCTTCACTTGCCCTCTCCTGGAGTGAAATGTAAATAAGCAAGGTAAACTATAAACCGTGTTCGAGAATGTGTGCCGTTAGCAGAGTGGGGGGGGGGGGGGGGGTGCTGTGATTTAGTTTTCCAGCGCATCATGGGCAATTTTCTTGCGCATTTTTATTTGTTCGTACATGTGTATTCTACTCCGTCAATCTCGTTAAAGATTTGGCGTGGAGGAATCGTCGTGGACTCCGGCATGAGGCTTTCGTGTTCAAACTGACCTTCACAGGCACTGCACACTTGCTTATTACTCCAGCCGATTCCACTGCGCAATAGTCTTTACAAGAAGGGAGCCTGCAAAGCCTGCAAAGGAGCCTGATGATAAGGTGGCTGATCATATATATCTAACGAACCGACCAATGCGACTTACGGGTATTATTATTTATTAGTTATTCAAGCATTCCCCTTCATTGTGAAAAAGCGCTATAGCAGGGGGTTTTAGACGAGGGGAAAACCGACCTTCACTTGCACAGCAGACTTGCTCATCACTCAGCCATCACTGCACTCATCAAAAGGATCAGTGTTGACAAGAAGTTTCCATAAGAGTGATTATGTGGCGCTAGAAGAGGAGTCGCGATTGCATGAGCGTGCTGCGTAATCGATGTAACGGGAATCAGATCACGTCAGTCGATTATCCAATGTGCACTGCCTGTTCCTTACGGCAGGGCCCATCCATACCACGGGACGCTTTGCACGGCATTGTAAATCACGGCTTCGGGAGTGGTTGTGGGACGGGCTGTGTTCGGGTTTCCACAACAGCGTCGGCATTGCTAAGAGACACGCATCGCCGAAGCGGTTAAATAATTTGGACGACATCAGCATAGCTGAGTTGCGGCGCCGTAATGACCTGTCGGTGCCTGGCTGCAACACCTGTGTAGCCGGGAGATGCAGCCGTTGTAAAGTGCTTGAGGTGCTCAGGCATAGCAAGTTATATTTTGCTCAGTGACGTGGTCGTGCAGTGGCATACAACTCGGGAAGGGCTAATGGGTGTTCTGCGCCTGAGCAGTGAGGCAAAGCAAGTTACGTTTTTCTCATTGACGCGGTCGAGTAGTGGTATAAATCTAGGGAAGGACCATTGGCTGTTCTGCGCCTCAGCAGTGTTCAGCAGCGATATTTCAATCAATCAATCAATCTTTATTTATGTCCGTTTCACAGACAGAGGAGCGGCGAAAAAAAGCTGTCTCCAGACAGCTTGACGAGCTCGCCGCCCCCATTTACAAGGGCTCACGGCAGCACACCGACAGTTTTATATACAATTTGAAAAAAAAGAAATCAGAAAAAAAAACATCATTGTGAAGACTCTACATCATTCGAGAAACACTGGAACAAGATAATAAAAGATAATCAAAATATCAGAAACGAAATATATACATATTAGTAATCAATACCGTTTACAAATTTCAGGCGTAGCTTGCCTGATGAACAGCAAAAAAGGTCAAAATTTGTTAATATGTAATAATTGAGAAGGGAAGGCAAGGTATGGCACAAACGCTGCGTTGAGGAGTTTAAACGAGCGGCCGGTACCATCCATGTCTCCCCTTTTCGTGTCGCATAACTCTGTTTTTTCTTTTCCAGGCACGCAATCTCTCTTAAGTACTCTAAGTTGTCTTTAATTTCAAATTTAAAACGAACACTTAGTCTATAGCGATACAGCTGATGAATGGTGATAATGTTAGCATCAATAAACAGGTCAGAAGTTGCTGTCCCAAAAGGCACATTATAAGTAAACCGAAGGAACTTTTTTTGCATTTTATGTATTTTTTGTAGGTTAGAAAATGTCGTTGTGCCCCAGACAAGTATACAGTAGTTTAAATAAGAGCAGAACAGCGAATTATAAATAGTTAATTTCACCCGCGTGGAGAGAAGATATTTGAGGCGACCAACTATTCCTGTTATGCCAGCACACTTTTTGACTACTGCATTGACATGGCTATCCCAGGACATACTTGCAGAAAATACCACTCCTAAACTCTTAAAATTATCGACAATTTCAATGCTGCGACCATTTAAAACTATATCTGCATGGGGGGGTAATTCTTTATTCTTTGCTCTGAAAATAACAGCCTTTGTTTTACTTTCATTGATTTTCATGCCATTTCTTAATGACCATTCTGCTAATTTTTGTAATGTGTCATTACAAATACCTATGAGGTCATGCATATTGTTACCAGAAAAGAAAATGCTGGTGTCGTCGGCATATATAATGAACTTTGCGCTAGAATTGATACGTACAATATCATTTATATATAAAATGAACAACAGAGGACCTAATATGCTCCCCTGCGGAACTCCGCAAGGTACCCTTAGAGCCTTTGAGCGTGCCTTATCGATTTCGACTATTTGTTGCCGGTTGCTTAGGTATGACCTTATTAGTTCAAGTACACAACCCCGTATGCCATAACAACTTAGCTTCTTTATTAGAATTTCATGATTAACCAAGTCGAATGCTTTCGTATAATCAATGAACACCCCAACCGTGATTAGTTTCTTTTCGAACTGGGTTAAAATATACTCTTTCTGTTGAAGCAATGCCAGCTCTGTGGATTTGTTTTTACGGAAACCGAATTGGCATTCAGTGAGCAGTTTGTTTTTTTCAATGAAATTTATGATTCTCTTATGTATTAGCTTCTCGAGGACTTTTGAGAAAATTGGCAAAACAGAAATAGGTCTGTAATTTCCTAATTCATTATGATCACCCTTCTTATACAACATTACTACTTTTGCAATTTGCATGTTACTGGGAAACACGGAGGTCTTTAAACTAAGATTGTATATATGAACAAGAATAGGCACTAGGATATCTGCAACAAACTTCACTGGTCTTATCTGGACACCGTCTATGTCATTACTACTACTATTATTCAAGTTTTTAATTATAGTTAATACCTCACTTGATGTCACAGGGTGCAAGAACAGGGACTTTTCAGTTTGTTGTTCTAAATCAACAGGTACATCAGATGATATTTGGTCAATGGCTATATTCGTTTGAAAATGATTGAATGCGTTAGCTAGTTTAGCACCAGAAAGCTCCTTACCACCGACTTTCAAATTTAATGTGTCACACTGTGCTCGGTCTGGATTCAGTAAGGCATTCAACCTATTCCAAAACACCTCACGCCTTCCCGTTTGAGTTTCTAAAACAGATGTATAGTGCTCTTTTCTCGCTAATCGAAGCCTCTTAGTTAATATATTTCTATATTGTTTAAACACAGCCAGATCCTCTGGACGACGAGAAGCGATGAATTTCCAATATAACTGGTCTTTCTTTTTAATCTCTTTGCGTAACTCTGGCGTTATCCATGGTTTGCGTATTTTCCTATTTTTCTTACGCATTTTCACAGGAAAGTGCATTTCATACGTTTGTTTGAATGCTGCAATGAATGAATCATACGCTTGCTCAACGTTACTGGCTCTGTAAATTACATCCCAGTTCTTTCTACTTAGTGTTTCACGAAAGGAGTCGAGGGCCGATTCTGTAAATGATTGATAAAAAATGGTCGTAGACGCACGCATGCGCCATTTCCCTGAGCACAAGAATATGGGCAAATGATCACTAATAGCACACGACAAGACACCCGACTTCATGCGTGATTGTGAGCGGTTTGTAATGAATAGATCTAATACAGACTGGGAATCGGTTGTTATACGTGTTGGTTGATTAATGACATTGATGAAACCGTTCGAGTGGATAATGTTTTCAAAGTTCGTAGTAGTCGTATTGCTATTGCTCATATCAATATTAAAATCCCCGGCAGATATTAACTCGTACTTCGCATCGGAAATGTCTGCTAGAAATTGGTCGTAAAAGTCAAGAAATTTTGCAGAATTGCCGTTTGGTGGCCGGTAACAGACGCTAAATAATGTATGACCACTTAGTACGGAAAGTATTTCATAGTCAGGTGTGCAAGCGGAAAAGCGATCAAGTATCTGGCATTTCATATACCGATCTGTTAGTATCGAAACTCCGCCTCCACGACCCTCTTCTCTATTAAGATAATGTGTTTGATATCCCACCATTTTAAAGACGTCATGTTCGCAAGTGCTCCATGTTTCTGTGAGCATGATGCAAGAGAACTCAAATAAAAATTCACCAAAGAATTCTTCGAGGCCGATCATTTTATTTTTTACCGATCTAGTATTTAAATGAACACATGTTAGTGCACTGGGGCCTACATTAGACACTACTCTACCAAGCTCGTCTGGCAAGTAATATTCATTCATAGCCATCGTGTAGCGCATTCTTGGTGGAATATAACATGGCAGGCAGTTTAGGTTAGTTGCAAACTGATAAGGTCATCTGAAGATTTCACATGCACTGCGCGTGCTCCTTCACATTTTCGGAGAAACACTTTCCCATGCGCGTACCATGCAAACTTAAAGCTGTTTTCTCGTGCCCAATCCTTTGTTGCTTTCAAAAGTTGCCTGCTGTGCCGGGTTAGATTATCCTGGATGAATATGCGTGGCTGTGCATCCTTCAGCTTTCTTTTATTCCTCATCCAGAGATCCTTGAATGACTGCCTAGTAAACCGAACAATTATTCCTGGAATATTATTCTGTCGTGCAGGCAGCCTATGGGCACAGACTATGTCCAAGTCAAGTTGCTCTCGGGGCTGCGCACGTCGCCTGCCGCATGTCACATGGCATGATACGACACGATAAAGGGCAGCGGTTCGTAATAATGATGATGGTAAAGTTGAAGAAGATTGTTTCATAATGATGATGTAGATGGTGCCTCTGTAATGAGTGCAGAGCTACGAAGCATGCACCCCTGTGTCCTTTGAAATTATTCCTCGAACTTATTATGCAATACACTTTCCGCGACGTATAGTGGGGTTTTGTTATTCTGCCACGTAACATTACATTTGTTAATGCTATCCCTCGGCAGACGTTATACCTGTTTAGGTCTTTTAGCGATGATTTTTCAACCACAGGTCAGTGGTAGAATGCTCGACTGCCACGCAGAGAGGGTAGGTTCGAATTCACGCAGAGGACAGAGTTGGAATATTCCTTGTCCTAGTTATTTTTCCTAAAATTTGCCGCGATAGCGGTTACGGACACCGGCAGCGGCGGCGCATAAACGGCCCATGTTGTGATCTCAGAACAGCTTAGGCTGTAAAACTGCCGGGCAATCTCTCTGATTGACTACATGAGTTCCATGACATGTCAGATCCCACTGTAGGGAAGTGGTTTGCAGTAATAACGCCGGGTAATTGTTCACCATATACAGATTCAAACTAAAGCATGCAGCTGCCATTTCAGAACATAAGACCCCATAGAACTAAAAGTTCCCTCCCTTACTCCGGCGTCAGCGTAGCCTGCCCGTGTTAGTACTAGGAGCACCCGCTAGATGGCTCTGCAGTAGAGCGCTCGCTCCACTCCGGCGCGTGCTCTAGTGAGAGTTGAGACCGCTAGTGGCGCTCTAGTTCAAGAGATAATAAAAAAATTACAGCATATCCACGGAGTGAATGATGATGAGTGGGCGAAGCTCGGGAGGTTCATCGTAGATCGTGCCGAGTTCCGGATTAATTTAGTTAACGCGCACGCTACGAATCCTCATGGTTCAACTATGCACAAGTGCAATCTCCCACCGGCACTTCATTGCAAGTCAAGATCCAGTGCCTATATATATATATATATATATATATATATATATATATATATATATATGGGTTGCCGGTGAACACCTCTGCAACGCGAGAAGTCGGTATTTCACAATCAAGAAACTCGCTTGGAGACGCTGCCTGCGCCAACGTTGCCTCTCGCGGGTGAGGGCGCGTTCTCCTTCTTTGCGAGCTGGTAGAGCGTTCCTCTAAGAAAGAGCATTTACATAGCCAACGCGCACCTTTCGCTCTCTCTCTGTCTCTCTCTCTCACAAGACAGCAGAGGCACGCGCCGGGAGGCACGTGCCGGCAGAGAGAGAGGCACGCGCAGAGGGCGAGCGCGTGCCTCCCGGCACGCGGGTTACGCCTGATGACTGACGCGTGACAAGGTTAGACTAAGAGGAGCTTCGCCCCTAATGAAAGTGCTCGCTCTTCCCCGGCGCGCTGTCTTCTACAGCCGCTGTCATGGAGTGCGCTTCGACGAACGAAGATCGCATCGCGCCGGCGCGGGCTCACAAAGCGGCCTCAGCGCGGCAGCGTCGTCAAGCCGATCAGGAGCGGCGGGCTCGCGAAGCCCAAGCGAAACGGGAGGGTTGGCAAGCGGATCCGAAGGCGGCGAGGGCGCGGGAAGCGGCTGCAAAGCGCTGGAAACGGTCGCTACCTGAGGTTGGTGGCGCCGATGCGCGCTTTAAGCGTGACTTTCTCAACCACACGTTCGGGCACAGCTGTACAGTACGCGACCGCTTGTGGTTCGATAACTATCTGACCAAGTTCTCCACCATCAATAATGAGCAGTCCCGTGCCAACGCCATCGCTGTTCTGTAGCGGGAGTTTGCCGCCCACAACCACGGTGAGTACGTCATTTGCACTGAGGAACGCCTCAAGGCGCTATATTATCGCCTTTACTTTTCAATATTGGTATGGCACGCCTCGCCCGACAGCTCAATTTTATACCGGACTTGGGCTATGCTCTATATGCCGATGATATTACCCTCTGGGTAACCAGAGGCTCTCTCGGCTACATAAAAAACACATTAGAAGAAGCAGCTCAGAGAGTGCATCTTTTTGCGGAAAGTTGTGGTATGAGCTGCTCGCCGGAAAAATCGTAACTCGTTCGGGTGCATGGCAGGGGTTATCGAAATGAATAACTCTTCGAACTTAAAACAGGCGACCATCGCATACGCCAAGTAGAAAAAGCACGCATGCTTGGCCTCTGGATCCAAAGCAATAGGCATGCAGATCACACACTTAAAACCCTACGCACGACATTTAAGCAAATTGCCCGCATGGTACACAGAGTAACATACCATCGCAAAGGCTTTGGAGAGGCGGACAAGCTCCGCATAATCAATGCTTTGTAATCAGCAGATTAACGTACGGCCTCCCCTACCTAGAACTCAGTAAGGCTGAGGTTGAACAAGCGGATATTTTGATTCGGACCGCTTACAAGGCCGCTCTTGGTCTGCCAAGACAAATATCGACGGAGCGACTCCTAGGGTTAGGGATATACAACACTTTTGAGGAACTTCGTACCGCTGTCTTAATCTCACAATGAGAAAGACTCTGTCCCACAAGCGCTGGTAGGGAATCCTACGTGGCCTAGGGTATCCTGTACGACCACAATACAGTGATGAGGAACTTGTGCCCCTTTCTGCTCAGGTCCGTGGCCAAATTCATATCGCTCCTCTACCGAAAAACATGAGTCCGGTCTACCACCGAGCTCGTCGCGACGCCAGAGCCAGAAAACTCGCCAAACAGTACGGAACGGACCCGGACACGCTTTACACGGACGCAGCCCGCTGCGACACGCATGGGTTCTCGCTAGCTTCTGTTGGCTTGGTCTCTAGGCCAGGCTTATTCACATGTGCCTCAGCTAGGACTAACTCAGCAAACATGGCGGAAGCCCTAGCGGTAGCTCTAGCCATCAAGACCAAAGAATCACTCAGGCAAGGATCTTATATTCTCACAGACTCCCAAATAGCGTGTCGGTATTTTACTGGCGGCCGTGTTCCTGCGTGTGTCGCCCACCTGCTAGGTGCGATATTATACCAGGATCACAGCATTATATTGTGCCTGGCACACATCGAAGCGACGGGTAATGACAGAGCGGAGGGTGTAGCTCGAGCTCTTACACACCGAGCAACTCTTCCTCGTCTAGACACTCGTCTGCAACCCCAGGCGCCCCATACTCCCAGGGATATCTTAGAACACCAGCGTCGACAACTGCGGCGCTATTCAACACCACACCCGCGGCTAAATGTAATGGAAGCGCACGAATGGCGCCTTCTGCAGACAAACACATACCCGCACCTGCGTTTAAAACATGCCATCCACCCAACCGCATACGCCGCCACTTGCCCGTGCTGTGGAGGACAGCCAACTCTCGCTCACATCACGTGGGAATGCGAGCTCAGGCCATCTAAAATTAAAACGCGTTATATTTCTGCGCAAAGATTTCGAACGGAGCAGTGGGAGGCCTGGCTTGCCAGCGAGGAAAAGGAGGCCCAAGTGGCACTCCTTGACCAGGCACGGCGGGCAGCTGAGGCCAGTGGAGCCTTGGACTAGGGGCCCCACCCACCTGCTTCGCCAACCTCCTTTTCTTTTTTTTTTAACAACAAACATTTGTCAACTCAACTCTGCGTGCAAAGATTCGTTGGTGGCAGGCAAACTCCCCGCGATGAGCGTGACGAACGGCTATCGCTACCCGCCGAAACTCGAGCACCTGCCCGAGCTCAACCCGGCGTAGGAAAATCAGGAGAACCTCGAATGGGAAGACCGTGAACAGTGATGAAGTAACTAAAAGATTTACACAAATTTAAGTCGACTCATGGCTGCCTTGCATGCTACTAAGGGTTCCCTTTATGGGGAGATTTTTTTCATAACTTTTCATCACTGACAGTCTACTCGGTCATCGTTGATGAGAATAGGGCAAAATAAAAGCTCCAACAGAACAAGGAACGCGACTGCTTCGTTGGGGAACCCGACATTGGCTTTAAATGAGCAAAACAGCGACCTTGCCTCAGCAAATCCGCTGCTGCTTTTCATTAGCTGATTGACTGTATGAGCTTCTCAGTGTGTATCGTGATATCTTCATGCGGATCGTGAAGAGCCACAGGTTATTTAACCGACAGCACTGCCCGCATGCCTCATTTTTCATTCGTGAAATCTAGAGCGTAGCCAAGTCCTATAATAGATTTGAATCACAGCATCTGCCAGTGCATCGGCTAGTGTTGCGGGAAGCGCACACGAGAACGCGCTCTTTCTGTTTCTGTCTCTATACTATCATAGTTTACCTACTTAAACCTCTGAAATGATGAAATCACAATGCAAAAGTTATTTGTGGAGATAGCTGGATGTTCTGTCGGCTGCAACAAATGTATTTTAAAAACTTAGGAAGGGAACGCCAAATTACGTATCGTTTTTCGTGCGCTGCAACAAAATTACGCGCTATTTAAGACATGCACTCCTGCCTACGTGTAGTCGAGGCATTGCAGGCGCTCTTTCAGCGCGCAGATTTTCAGCATTAGCTGCAGGTACACACTGCTTTAAATGTGAGCTCTCAGGAAAGTGAATGGCGACAGCACTACTCACATGCAGTGGTTTTTGAACTGGTGGGGGCTCTCGCATCGGTTCAGCCGCTAAGCAGACGACACGCTAACGCATAGAACCTCGATAGGCGTCAACGGTACCTATACCTTTAAAATTGCTCGACTCCCCAGGCCGGCACAAGAACATCAGGGTTCCTGATGGCAAAAGTTTGGCTGTACTTAAAAGAAAACGAATGCGATCATTGACGCGACCATTCGAGAGGTGCGAGCAGAAGTCAGCCATTGGCTGCGTTGTCCACAATCGACGGCGTGACGTTTTTCCTACTCCGGTGGCGGTTTGCGTAGCGCCAGAACGCCGTACTACCGCTGATGGCCGGTTCCCATTGTATTCCTTACATTTCCCCAGGCGCTGAAAAATAATAGGGGAGGCGCTGCTCCAGCATATTAACGCGATAGCGTTAGAGAGCTCGCTTTGGAAAAAAAACCGCAGTCGGTGTCTCTCCGTGAGCGAAAAATCGAGAATGATGCAAATAAAATAAACAATACAAATCGTCGGTCCCAATGAGGATCGAACCCGGGCCGTTTGCGTGGCAAGCAGGTGTCTTACCACAATGCCACGATGTTTTTCTTTGTTACCTGTCTTTGGTACATAACAAATGATACAGTAACCCACCCAAACGAAATTGTCCGTACAACTACACAATACTCATTGTACATGACACACAAATGACACAATAGCACAAACCAAATTGTCAATACAACTACACAATGCTCATTGTACATGAGGTTACCTGTTATCCACCAGCAAGTGCTGGTTTCATGAGATTAAAATTTGCGCAATGCTGTAAGCGGCTCTAATCGAGAGAGCCACACGGGAGGAGGTTCAGCGGAGGCTTTTTGGATCTCTGTAAACCAATTTACACTTTCACGAAAATAAATTCGCCCAGGCCAAGCATCTTTATCCACATGATACCTTGCCATCCTAGATCGCCAAATAGAGTGGAGGCCCAAGAGCATGATTAAATCAAACGGCACCCCCTGCTCCCTATCAACATTTAAAAACCTGATTTCATGCGGGTCCAGTGGGAGGTCCTTCTTCATAGTTCGCTGTAACACATCCCGAAGATAAACGCTCTCCAAGCAATGTAAGAAAACATGGTCTAGAGTTTCTGGCACTTTGCAAATTAATTACTTAGAACTTCTTCTGGAAAAAACACCACATAAATATCAGGTAGTGGAAGGAGTTTCCTTAACGCACTTTGTTCGGCGGGTGTCACGAGGAAAATGAGCCCATTCGGCGATTTGTAGGAGGAATAAACTTTATTGAGCATATGAAGCAAACAGCAAACGTTTTGTACAATGCAGTGATCACGTCTCTGACACTTTGAACGTTACGTCCGGCGTGCCTCAGGGATCCGTCTTGGCACCGATATTATTTCTTCTATTTATAAATGATCTAGCAGTCAATATTAACGCAAACATCAGGCTTTTTGCAGATGACTGCATATTGTACAAACAGGTTAAAAGCTGCAGTGACCAAATAGAACTGAACGATGCCCTGAATGACGTTGTACGATGGTGTTCTAAGTGGCAAATGGTGATTAATTCTGACAAAACAGTCGCGATGCAAGTAACAAAAAAGAAGCCAAGCCTACCCTTCCATTACGGTTACAACAACATCGTGCTACGCAACGTAAGTCAGTATAAATATCTTGGTGTGATTATAACCTCCGATCTCAGTTGGATAGTGCACCTTGAAAGTATAGCCGAGAAAGCCTTAAAAAAATTATTTTTCCTTAAGCGGACTCTGCGACACGCTGACCGAGACACTAAGCTACTTGCATACGTCACACTTGTGAGACCGATCTTGGAGTATGCGAGCATAATCTGGTTCCCCTTTACAGGTAGTGGTGTCAGCACGCTTGAAAAAGTGCAGCGTAAAGCGATTAGATTTATTTTTAACCGATATCGTCGCCTCGACTCCCCAACACAATTACTACGCCGCGCAGGTTTGCCGACACTCGAAAGTCGAGCAAAAATTCATCGCCTAAAGTTCTTATATTTGTTATTGCACAATTGTTTTAAGATAGACCATGCAAAATACGTGGAAACCAAGAAAACAAGGGAAACACGTCACACACATGATCACACACTCCAAGAGTACTCGTGCAACAATAACACATTCTATTATTCTTTTTTTCCTAGATGCATTCGTGAATGGAATGCTCTTGATCGACATATAACCGAGCAGCGTACAGTTGACGACTTTCTAGAAATGTTGCAAAATGCACATAGCACTTAATCGTAACGCTGATAACATAAGATGTACTGTATTTTCATTTCTTCGTTTACTTCCTTGAAATGGCTTGCTTGCCAACATTTGTATTTTCATCAACTGTTATAGCTGCGATTTATCATCCTTCCTTTTTTACGGGTGTATAATATGTATATTCGTCCACTACCACTTTTATTTCATGTATGTAGTCTCCTTATTCTCAATTTAACTTCTTCAGAAAAGCTGCTTGGTGCAAAATTTGTTGCTACTGTTGATGTGAATATTTTCTGTTTTTCTTTTCCCTTTGCTCCCACTCCTGTAAAAACCCTGCAAAGGGTTAACAGTATGTTGAAAATAAATAAAAAATAAAAAAATAATGTGCTGCCATCTGTGAGACATTGTGAAAAACATGTCTGGACTACCATGGCCTCCAAGACGGCGGACCCGCCCGCCATCTCGGAGGCCATGCGACTACAGCAGAGTCTATATGGTTCCGCGGTTCCAGGAGAGGGAACATATTGCCACATGGCGTCTTTTCATTTAAAGGGACAGACGCGCGCTCTGAGCATTTCTATGTTCGGCTTGCGTCTATGCATGCGTAACACTAGGCGTCTGGTGTGAACGCGCGTCAATGATGCTGTGGCGTTCGACTTTCATCCTTAGTGTAGGCGTCCAGCTCGAACTCTGCGGGGTATAAAACGGCGTGCGTCGCCAAGCCGTGGTGCTCTTTCTGTTGTGACCCGCCGGAAGACAGCTGCGCCTGTCGTCGCTACCGCCGCCGAATTAGAACAAGGTCTCCAATAAAGTGGGTGCCCCAAGACGCTCTCTATGTCTGGCTCTTCTAGTCACAATACTGCGTGACAATATGATATCAAGCAAACAGCAAACATTAGATAATGTGTAATAGTGTGACCATCAGGTGATGCTTGTTGCGGTTTGCCAGAAGATGTCTTCAGAAGAACAAAACGAACAGCTGCCAGATAGTTAACGCAAAAAGGACGACAGAATGCGACCATTTACGAATGAAAGTGTCACGCCTACGCGCAGTTCATAATACAGGATCATGTGACTACATCACTGTACAATATTTTCATGAAGTTGATATAAAGGTGCTATTATATAGATCGAAAACTTAAAGGCGAAGCTTAAGGGCCCCCAATTTCTTTTGTCATCCTATCAGATGCCGCCATGATAAACTTTCCTTCCTTGTAAAGGTCGAGAATTTCGTCAATATATAAGTGCATGATTAATTAGGCCGCAGTGCTAAGTCTAATGAAGCGCACCCGCTCTTATGTGCTAGTGTGCTGATGATGCGGGTGTGTTTCCGAGCTGCCTCAAGGCCGGTAAAATAGTCCCAGTTTTTAAAAAGGGCGATAAGAGTTCTGTGCATAATTACAGGCCAATATGTATTCTACCTTTCTTTGGTAAGGTTATCGAAAAGCTATTTCAGATTAGATTAATGCGATATTTGAAAAAATTTAACCTTTTGTCTCCACATCAATTCGGATTTCGGCAAGGATATTCAACTGAGCTGGCACTGATCACCCTAACTGAGGAAATTAAACAAGCTATCGACAGAGGACTACTTGTGGGATCTGTATTTATCGATTTCACGAAGGCTTTTGACACCATAAATCATCAAATACTACTTGCTAAGCTCGAATCATTCGGCATGTCTGGTCCGCCACTAAATTTTATTAAAAGTTACCTCCGTAACCGGTCTCAAACGGTACACGTTAACGGCCATTCTTCATCGCCCAAGTCAATTAACGTAGGTGTTCCACAGGGATCAATTTTAGGCCCACTTTTATTCTTGATGTTTATTAATGACTTGCCTACCATTCTAACTAGCACAAAATGCATATTATATGCTGACGACACAACCATCTTTACATCAGCTGAATCAGTTTATACACTCCAGACTCACCTTAACACAGATTTACATAGCGTGTCTTTATGGTGCAAAGGCAATCAGCTACAGATCAACGCTACTAAAACCATCTTTATGGTGTTCCATTCCCCACGAACCTCACTTGACGTATCACCTGCCATTCACATCAATAATTCTGTCATAAAAATTTCCAGTGAAGCGCGGTTTCTTGGCGTCATTTTAGATACAGAACTAAAATTTCATAAACATGCCGCATCACTCGTTAAAAAGATTGCATTTGGAATCCACGTTATCATCAAGACAAGAACCTATTTTCCGCCACACATCGTACGTTCCTTGTATTTTGCCTATATTCATAGCCATATTTCGTACTGTGTATCAACTTGGGCCAACACATATTTCACACACATTGAACGGTTGCAGCGACTTCAGAATCAAGTAGTCAGACTAATGACTTTCAGTCCATTTCATTTGTGCTGCAGCTCCCTGTTCTCTGAGCTTAACATACTCTCATTAAGACAGTTATTTTGTCATAGAGTATCCACAGTCGCCTATAGGCTCATCATGAAAGACATCTCCATTGCATGTATCGATCACCATCACTTAACTAACACCAATATTACCCGCTTTGCCCAGCGCAATAATCTTCTTTTGCCGGCCGTAAGGACAAACTACGGGAAATTCACAACCCTTTTTACAAGCATAGCTATTTGGAATTCATTGCCTTTCGACTTAAAATCATCACATAACATTCATGTTTTCACCTCGCGCAGCAAGAAGTATTTTGTCCAGGGGTTGATCAACCCATCTCATTTGTTTGATTAATTGCTGTAAGCTCTCAACTTTTACGTGTTGTTTTCGTATGTAACATTTGCCTTCGTATACCTGACACCCATGATGTTGAAACTGGTTGCGTTTATAATACAGCGCTGTTTATTATTCTTCCTCCGTTATTCTTGTTCTGGCACTTGCTTTTGATTAGTTCCATGGCATTTTTTGCTATCAGTAGTATTACCTTTTTATTATGTATTGATCTGTTGATACTGTTAGTCAAGCTTGTTCTTCATTGTTCATGCGTCTCTATGCTTTTGCTACATTTTTTGTAACACCCCATTTATGTAGCCACAGGAGGTCCCCCTGTCAGTTTCTCTGAAACTTTGGGACCTCCTTCTGTAATATGCTAACCATGTATTTCACTGAAGCATTTAATAAACTTGACTTGACTTGACTTGATATGATCGCAAGAGAAGAAGTTCGCTTGTAAATGTTGTAAATTGGGCATTCCGTAGAAGTGGTCCCAGAGTTATCTTCTGATGATGATAGTGCTGTCCTGATATCAACAGACTTGTGGGTACTTTAATAAATCGTTTGTTCAGTAAATCGTCCGTGGCTGGGCAGTCATCGGCAGCAGTTTAGATACGATACAGCCTGTTAACGCGATAGCGTTAAGAAGGTTAAGAATGTATCCGGCTTCGGCCTCATCATCGAAAAGGCAACCAGCGTACTATGAGCAACCAGGTAGAGTCGGCACGACACTGTCTACATGCGTGGTTAGCCGATGCTAAGCATATATAACCGTTCGCTTTTGCACTCTGCACAGACGTTCACCTCATCTTGAACTTGGCTGAATGCTAAACAATTCATCATAGGCAATTTTGTCGCTAACTGCATCGCATGACGCCAAAGAGCATGGTATCTGCAGTATTTCGTATTTCTTTCTTTCGTTATCTCATTGCACATTTTCTTTCCACATTTTGCACCATATGCTTTTTTTCTATCTATTTCTATACTGCAATATCTACCGTTTTCAATCCTGTACATTCCTACACTACTCCTCCTCGCAATAGTTTTCTTTCCTGCCAGTGTAACACCTCTAATAACTTGGACAAAAATATAGCCCCTCGCAGCCACCACCTCATCGCTCACATAAGGGAAGGTCTCGTCAACACCGACGCAACGTGCCCACCCTCATCAAACGACCATAAGGAGCGTCATATGCTTTTCATAGAGGTTAGAATAGTATATATATATATATATATATATATATATATATATATATATATATATATATATATATATATATATATATATATATACAGATAAGCTGTGTGTCTTCTTTCCTTTTCGCCTCTGTGCTGTGCATCAGTTGTTAGTCGGCGTTCGTGTTCACTGCTCTTTTGATTATGGACTGTTACCAACTCGCTCAACTTTCTGTCCTTTCGAGCTTTTTATAGTTACACATGACACTCGGCCACACGGCGAGCCTAGGGACCTGGAAAAAGTTTCTCCGGTGGGCGGAACTGGCTGCGCCGCGCTGGACGGTCTTGGCCTTGGCGCGGCCTGGCTTTTCAAAGTGCGAAGAAATCCTCTGGGGGTGTGAATTGGCTGTGCCACAGAGGTTGGCGCGGGACACCACTTCGCAAAGCTGCTGAAGACTCGTCCGGTGGGCGGCATTGGCTGTGCGATGATGGCCGTCGTAAGAATGGCCATCATACATCTTTGTTTAGAAAGCTGTCCAGGACACCTCCGGTGGGCGCCATTTACTTTCCCGTGATGGTCGTCGTGTGATTCGGCCCCGCTGAGACTTCGTTTCAAAAGTTAGCATCGACACCACCGATGGGCGGTACTCGCTCTGTCGCTGCGGTTTAGGATCATGGCCATGCTGCGACTTGACATGGCGAGCAGCTAAGCATGTTTCTTGTAAACCATACTGCAGGTGCCATTGTAATCGCATTGTTTGCTTCATGCTACTCTTCGGTGGCAGACGGGAAGCTTGTAGAGGTGGAGGATCTCGACCCTTAACCGCCAAGTGACGTGGCAAGCAAGTTCGCTATCATGCCGAGTCGCACGACCGTGGTGTCATCTTCCGGATGCCCGCGACGAATCGACGCGGTTGCCTTTCTCTAGGTGCCGCCGCTGGCAGTTCGACAGCGTTTTCGCTGGCGGCTCCCCAGCGCAGCTTGAACTGGCGGATTTGGTCACGTCACGTGCAACAGGCCCTTCCTGGCATTCCTGGCTGACAGCGGCAGGAACGGCACGAGGCTTGGTTTGTACGAGCTTGCCGTTGATGACATTGATATCGAAACACTTGGGCTAGGTGTTGCCCAGCAGATGCAGCACACACGCGCAGTCGTTTAGTGAGGGTGGTGAAGTCGGTGCTCCGACTGCACAAGGGGAACCGTGATGCTTGCACCCTCAGGAACATCCTGTTCTTGGAGCGGTGCCGAACCCAGTAGGACGGTATACGGCGAGTCAATATCTCTAGTCGATATATATATATATATAACAGTATTGACGATGTGCTTCTGAAAGAATGATGGTTTATTACATCAATGTTTGTGGCTCCGACCGAAACGTTGATGTAATAAATCGTCGTTCTCTAAGAGGCGCATCGTCAATTCTGTTATAAACTGGCGGCAACCCAAGCTATTCTTCCCTATTCAGTCACACACACACACACACGCATATATATATATATATATATATATATATATATATATATTCGTGAACTGCACGGTAGCCGAAGCCTGAAGCCTAACAAGCTCTGCAATACACTGCGGATCTACGTATGCGTGAGATTTGCCGCCGTTGAGCAAAACACTATCTCTCGACATTACATCACTTTTCAGTAAAAAGGAGGGAAAGTGAGATAATCAGCTACCATAACGTAATTAACATTGGTACGACAATGGGCAACGCCTCCACAGCAATAATGAAATGTAGCACACTTTCTGCCAGTATCGATGAAAATCATGTGGCTAAAACGGACGTTCACACCTCATTTCGCTTCTGGTCTTTGGACGACGAGCTTTATGTTGATAAAGATGAAAGCGCGATGGCATCCTTCTAAGGAAACGCCACAATGGCACCTGTGCAACGGCAATTGTGCAACGCCTGTTTGTGTCTGTGGATTAATTGAGAGATTTCAGCGAAATTTAGTCATCAAATTTCCGCTTGCGCCAAAGTTCGGCTATGTTGCCGCGCTAAGTCACTTTTGTAAAGTTGAGGCGGTGACCATGTTAATGTGTACGCAAGCGTTGTTGTCATGGCTATTACAGCCATGCCGCGGAGAATGCTTGCTGAGATGAAGACGAGCAGTCTCAGATGTGGCCAACAAACGTATGTAGGTGCTCGATATTCATGTCATCATAAACCGCAAGTGTCTTTCCTGCTTCTCTTCAGAAGCGTTGTAGGAGCTTTTTAGGGGCGCAGGAGATGGCTGTGGTTTTCAACTGTGCTGATGGATTGACTGACGGAATCTGGTGCTGCCCTGTTGACTGCTGACTGCTGTAGCAAAAGCGAGGGGCCTTGATGGTGGCAGATGGAGGCCGCGCCGTGTCGTTACGCCTTGTCGCGTCTCCGCTACACGGAGACGCGACAAGGGCCGCACTGGAGTAGCAGTGGCCGTGGCGTCCAGCTCTATCAGAACCGTGGGCGAGTTCTATCGTACCTCGAACCAAGCGGCACGAACACCGCGAGAGAGGCTCATTAGTCTAGCCGAGGCGCGACTAGCGCAGGCGGTAGGCGATAATGATGACGAGTGCGGGTGAAGTGGGCGTCACAGTAGTAGGTATCTTCCCAAAATCAAAGCACTTGTGATGCGGATGTTGGTAGAAAAGCATCATGTTGAAAAGCACCCAAAGAAAGCAAAGGAAGCGCAGGAACACTGGTGCTTACTTTGAATGCGGACCTCGTGCGCTTACGCTGTCCTAGTTCTTAAGAAGGCTACTGAAGCTTCGTCTTCTGTCCTACGATGTCACACAATGCCTGCTCTAGGTAAATATGTTAGAGCGCGATGAGTTCAGGGCGCAGAATTCAGCCTGTGCCGTGTATATTATATCTAAATGGTTTCATGTCTGGAAATAACGGGGCTACGAGGTGTAGTGTATCGTGTATGATACACTAAAGAAAGAAAATGACTATGAAATAAGAGTGACGCACAGATAGAAAAAGTTTGCTGCGTATCCCGCGTGTTAGTCGAATGGGCTTCCGCCTAGGTGTCTGCCAGAAGGTCTTCGCTCCTATAGGCTGTCTCGGCCGGCTGGGTTGGCCAGAGATCAGCGACGGCTGACCAGAGTCGCACTGCCTACGAACGTGCGCGCATGCTGTCATTGGAGGCCGCATTCTCATTGCTGCGTGTTTTTAATCCCTGGCAGTCCCATAGCATATGTTCTAAGGTTTAACGGTCATATATATTTTTGGGTACATAACATGTAGTAGTGTCGGACTGTTATATGAATTATTTTGCAACTGTCGCCATTCGACAGACTGCGACCTGCTAAGTTTTGAACGGGGCGGTGGGTAGACACACCTCTGGAGTTTGTTTTAAATTAAGAAAATAAAATCATGACAGCTCCACTAACGTGAAACTTCGCAACGTGCGAAGCATGTGGTGATGTGCCGGTGCTTCTCAAAGGAAACGTCAGTCGCTGCTGATGGGCTTGCTTTACCGTGGCCACGACGGCAACGTTACACTCCGACAGCCCGGGCGCTTTAGCAGAACCTCCATAGAATGCTTTCTGTCACGACAACCCTATACATACACTGTCTGAGTTCAAGGCCTCCAGGATCGGCCCGCGCATTCACACAGACATTGTCTGATTGCACTGGCTCCAGGATGGGCCCATAGAATTTCTATATACCGTGACAGCGAGAGTCAACGGTCCTATGGTGCGCCCAAAGAAGAAAGGGGTTGGCCTGCCGAATAAAAGTGCCTTAAGTGGAATCGCGCGACAAGAGAAATTGTTAGACGCGACCACGGTGGGGCTGTATATCGGGAGCTCTTGCTCGAACACGACGGTGAACACTGGCAAACGCTCTCATTGGGATGGTGCGAGACACCGAGTTACCAATGTGCGCGAAAGGGGATTTTTTTGTTCGTTGTGTCGGCTGTATCGGCTGTTGTGTAGGCATGTGCACACAGCTGGCTAGCCACCGGAGGTAACCGGTATTCTTTTCCCGATGTTGAACGCCATCGCAGATGAAAGGAGCACTATCGCGTGTAGGAGCGGAGAAGCACGGGCCGCACCTTTCTGGTTGCGGTAGTAATTACGTGGACATTCACGACGGATTTTAAAGACGATAGTCTTTCTTGGGATACTTGAACGCAGAAATTTTCGTCTGTCTGTCTGTTTGTCTGTCTCTCACATGATTCAGCCACCCGGCCAAATTTTATGCACTTGCCTAACCCCCAGCCATCTTGAACTGGTAGCTGCGTTCATACTTGTTACTACTGCTGATCAAAAAGCAAATATTACGCATATCTGAGGTGCGACATCAGTACGTATGTATTGGGTGGTGTGTTCCTTTACTAGAAAATACATAGATACGTAATTCTAAAGACCCTAGTGTTTGACTGCGCTAAAATGCGACGCTATGCACGAAAAAGACCTCTGCCGACGATTTGGTGCTGCTACCTGGCAGCTGCCCAGAGATCCTACAAAAGCTCATGTTTCCCGACGGCTCTGCCAGATGGTGTCCATATCTCACGCAGCGTAGTACGGCCGGCAGAAGACTGCCGTCTTTCCACGACATTTGCAGCAAAGCACGCAGATACGCCACCAATCTTTTGCCGTCGCCATCGCCATCGTCATCGTTGTCATGTCCCGTATAAAGTCCAAGTTCATAACAACCCCGCGCGCTTCGTGCGGTATTTCCGCGGGTAAAAGCACGCGAGTGTGGGCGACGAACACGGCTGAAGCAGAGATCAAACGAGTGCGGACAATCTCCGTCGCTCGGAGGGCGGATGGGATAACATCACGCCGATCGGGGCGCCTGCCGTCGAGGCAGAGAGAAAATGCCGAGCTTGAAAAGACGCGAGGGGAGTGGAGTGTCGCTCGAGCAGTAACTATGACCCGCGCTCTATCTCGGCAGCCATCCGCGCTCGACTTGTAAACCCTTCTACATGCTGCGCTTTCAACGCGAAGAACTGCGAAAAGTTTCCCTGGAGCAGCCGTATTCTCTTACACCAGCGTTTTGTAGAGATCTTGTCCAAAAATGTTAGCTGCCAGCCTCAGTTCGCATAACATTAGAATTAGAATTTTATCAAGACACTTGAAGCGCAAACAGACAAGGACTAGGACGAGTGGACACACACAGCGCTTCACTCGTCCTAGTCCTTGTCTGTTTGCGCTTCAAGTGTCTTGATATGAACCAACAAGCCCAACTTCACACGCTTCTAGAATTTTATGCTGTCGCATTCACTGCTTCGCCCTTTCGGTGAAACTCTCTTTTTTTTTCTCTCTCTCTTTCTTCTTTCTCTGTAGTGGTGATTTGTCTCTGTCGATGTCATTTTCTCCTTCTGTGGGTCATAGCGTGTTCTGTTACAGTCGTCAGTACAACAGAACCACATGGTTCCCATAAATGCGTGCTCAGCGACCGGGGCCAGCAGATATAGAGGCTCTATAGTCGCCTTCGGATGGTGGTCACCCGTGTTCCAATCACATGTGGACAACAAAAATTCCTTTTTTTTGCTTATTTTACCACTTCTGTCGCTATGTGTTTGCCTATCTGCACCTTGTCACATCGTTTACCAGACGCTCTCTTTTCTCATTGCCCCACAGCTGCTTCTCCGGGGCTCAAATTACGCTTGGATTTAGTCATATCGCAACAACAGACGCTGTTCAGGCGGCTCCCGGAGCGCGCTTCTAAACGCGCACTCCTTCCATCACGGGACTAGGCTCAACACTTCCTCCATGCTCCTTTGACGCCAATGACCGTATTCCACCCCCCCGGCGTGAGCATAGCCCTCGCATCACAGGTAAGCCTTTCTCTTTTTGCTCTTTTTCTCACCTGTTCCTTAGCTAGTCTCTCCGTCCGACGCAGGAGGTACTTCTAGATTACAGAGGTGCGCCGTTAAAAAAAGATCTCGCACTGGTGTGATGCGCGATCCAAGCTTTTTTTCTGCTGAAAATTATCGAGGCTCAAGGGGAGCGCAGACGCAGGAGCGTCGACAACAACCACCAATCGTTGCGGTGTTCTGCAACCAGGCATTATGGCACATGTAATCCGCCTTCAGTACACTTTTTATTTGCAATGAAGATGCAGTGAGAAAACTTAGAGGATTAATGAAGAGTAATCGCTGCTCCTATTAATACGTTCATTATTTTTAATGGAGAGAAATAGAATCACGATCACACTCCCGATTAGTGCTCTTGATTGTTTCGCGAGGAAACATTACACACAACTGTCCTTATTGTGGTAGGCGTTGAAGAAAGGCTGCATACAGGAAGACTTCAAAATTTTTAAGCATTCTTCCTCATCGTTGTATCCTTCTGTTTTCGATTTCCATAGGGAACACAGAGGGTATACTGCGGAATAAAAATAAAAGCATCAGTATCACAATTGAGAGGTAAGAGCAGCGGAGCACAGTTCTATATGGTTATAAGACTAGGTTATCATCGGCTGCAACAGAGAATCCTTTTTCGCAAACATATATTTGCCGTAGTGGTCTATAAAAATTTAAATTCAAGTGTTTTCATCACTGTAGGCATCTTTATAGAGAGAGCACATTATGCCTGTGTCTACCGTTGAATATTTTGAGTGCGTGACATTGCGTTTAACTTTTACGTTTGAAAATAGTCGCGGCTCGCAGTAATGGTGAAAGACTGGACAAAGCAGAGCTTATCGGCGCATAGGTGCTGGATGTTTGTAGGATTTGCTAAATATCCCACGTTTATGGCAAACGCCGCTGGCTTGGTGGGGTGCACGAAACCGTTAGTCGGGGCGAACTGTGGGAACTTGCTTCTTAGCAGAGACTCGCGGCACGTGCGGCACTGCATTATTTCGTCACTGTCTGATGCTTCGGAAAACCCCTAGAGAAACACTCCTAAGCCTACGGAACGTTCTTAACTTTGTCTTTCTAAAATAGCATTGAAGATATTTATCGCTTATTTGTAACTCGCCTGCTTTGCCCACATCAAAACATTTAATGTTTTCAAATGAAACTTAAACGAGTCTCAAAATATTGCCTCGTGTGCGGCTGAGCAAAGAAAAACGTAAAAAAGACATCTTCCGAGTACTTTTTTTCTTTTCGAATTACAAAGGTAACTCGCAAGATGTTATGTGAAGCTACGGTTATTTCGCAAAAGATTTGCACTTTACACGCACATTAGGAAGGCACCTATGCCGGCACCGCTCAACTATTTCGTTGAGCAGCGTCACTGATGGTACTCTGGCCATATTACTAATAAGCTTCGACATGCGACAGCCTTCCAAACAAGGAAATATCATTGCGTAATGTCGAAATGCTGCACGCAGGATACAGTTGCCTAAAATAAGTCATTTATCTATTTAGGCATTTTCGAGCAACAAGTACCCTGCTTGAGCCCATACAGGGGTGGGTACAATGAATCGCTTCATATATGCAAGGGAAACTATATTTATGAGTCAAAGAACATGAGCGCGCACTACTTTATTTGTAAGTCTTGACATTCTTGCTTAAAACCGAGAAAAGTACCTTCACAGTCCTATACATAGCAGAGAATTTGCATGACTGCTTTAATACTAAATTTATATTGTCCTCGTAACATGTAAAAATTCTAAAAATAAACATTTTCACACTCTGACAAATAGATTGTCGAGAAATCACTGTATAATGTTATGCTCAATGATTAAGCTAGGGATGGGAGTCACTATGGAAGGCAGCGCAGTGTGATGCTACACAACGCTGGCTACATGTGATACCTATAACAGCAATCAGCACATTCTCCATGTTCAAATTACATGGTTCCATTGGAACCTGATCCTGTAAGTTAATATTGGTAACCTTTCCGTAAATATGGAACAGCTGCGCACCCACTCATGTAGCTTGGGTTGTGCGAAACACCATGACCCACGTGCCATTCTTCCTGAATCCTGAGCATAATATTGCATTTTTTCGTAGCAAGGGCCATTGCCCTGTAATCAAACCTTGAAGGAACGACCAGTTTTTTCAACACCAATTATTCATGCGTGGTATGAAGTACGCAGCAGGTATTATAACGCACGGCGGAGATTGATGTTAGAGATATACGGTGTGCGCACCTGCTCATGAGGCTTTTCTGCCCCGTTTTAATTAAATAAAAAGTGCCGACCCTTTCACTACATGGCGCTTTAGAAGCTATCAGCCGAACGTATTTACGTGACTTCTGTCATACTGACTTCCAGTAAGTGCAGGATTCATTAAAAGGTGCAACAAATTGCGGTGGGAGAACTGTACTTACCATTTCTGACAACCCCAATCTGGAGAACAGCGCAAGTACCATGAACAAAAAGGACCTTGTAGCTGTCCTGTAGGTTGAATGGAACTGTCCCATTTTCTGGAATAGGAATAATGAATTTTATGCGGGGATGTTGCAAGAAATGCGTGATTAACACCGTGATTTACTCAAGTTATTCGTCCCCTGATCATGCAGTGAAACAAACGCACTATGCGGGGCCTTTATTAAACTTGAACCTTTGGCATGACAGTTAAATTAAGTGCATTTACATACATGTCACTAAAATGGTGTAATGTTTTAATTACTAACTTACCGCCACTTGTCGTTACCATCAATGAGAAAAATGGTACGATCCACAGAGTTTACAGTACTGCCTTGACATGTTCATGCTGTCAATGGGACTCGAAATGACCGTTCTTTCAGGTAAACACTAATAACAAAGCTACAGGAGCGTTAACGGTGTATCGTCGCGGGGCAAACATTGTTAATTATCTTGGTCATGTGCACCTCATGATATTCAATTTGTGCAGCGCCATTTGTTGAGCGGTGGTGGTGGCGGACGGATGCACCGGAAACTGACTTCTTTAAATTTTGCAGGAAACCACCATGGCCTCCCACACTTCGTGCAAAGCCTGAGCTGTCCCAAAAGGAACAGGCCAACCTGTAATCATCACTATTTATTTCTACTGAGAGGTCTCACAAGCTTCTGAATTCTTCGAATTACACAAGGCTGCAAAGTGACCCTACGGGGCCTCGCGAACTTCGTCACGTCATCGAGCTGCTTAAAAGAAGCGAGCTCATCAGATACCGCCGCATTTGTTCAGCGGTGGTAGTGGCCGGGCGGATGCACCGGAAACTGAATTCTTCAAATTTTGCATGTTAGTCACTAAGCCTTAATATTCCTTTTTTGTAGTGCCACCCACCACCATCATTATCGCTGTTTTGTGTATTTGCATTTCGTCGTTTGCTTTACGGGTGCTGCGTGACTAGAAGTGGGGTACATTGAAAGTGTGTACTAAGAATGGCAGCTTCTGACTTGTGTTTAGGGTGCAAAGAAACACTTCCCGATCCCGGCAGCTGCCCAGTGTGTTCAGATGGTAGCTACGGTTATCACGTTGGGCCCTACTCAGGTGTAACAAAGACAGCATTTAAATCAAGCGTTCAGGCTGCAAAAAAGACATGGAAATGTCAAGCATGCCTTATTCTAGCTGCCTGCGTGAACGACAGCACCGGGAAGTGGCACATACAGCAGACATGCGACACTGGAAAAATACTGGCAGAAATAATCGCACGTTGTCAGAGATGCGCGCCATCAAAAGCAAAATAGATCAACTAATGCAGCTGAAGGATACAGTCTAAAACATGGAACAATGAGGTCAACATTTGTCAGTGCGGTACAACAAGGTACTCATTGAGATGGGGAAGCCGTCATCTGAAATAGCTACTCTAAAAAAAAAGAGTTGAAAAGGCTGAACCAACCAATGACACTCTGGAAATTAACTAGCTGCGACGGCATCGGATGTCTACCTCCTGGACAATCTTACAGCATAAAACAAGATGGCTGATAAGGCCTAGGGCACAAGAAAAGCACTATCAGTTTGTTTGGCACAAACAAGGAAGGTTGTTTGTGCATAAGGCACATGCCGAGCGAGCGATATGCATTGAATGTGAAACCAATTTAGATAATATACAGTAAGCTCCTGATTGGTTTGTAACATGTCTTTTTTTTCGCACAGCTTCGAACAGCTTCGCTGTAAGACATACGGTCGGTAGATATTGAATTTTGCTCAAGAAAAATATTGATAATAGGAAATGCGGTGCTGTTCCTGATGCTTACCTGTGCTAAGCTGTATTACTGTGGCTCCTTCATTCCATGATACACTAAATTTTACAGTGCTGCCCCTGCAATATTTCAGCATATGATCACAGGATGCAACATGGAAACACCTATTCGCAAAGCAGTGGGGTTCAAAGGGATGTTTGAGTTGAGTACAGAATATAGATTCTTCGTATAGTGCGTCGCAGCTTCCTTTGTTTTCAGTTCCCTTGTGTGTATCATTGCTTTTATGAAAATTTATATAATTTAGAGTATTTTAATTAGAGGTGTGGTACTGGAGCGTGTCGAGAATATTTAACAGAAATTACATTGAAAGATTGAACGCGGAAGTGATCGACGCAGAGAAAAACAAGTAAATATCTGCTTTGTGATCCATCGATAAAAGGTTTCAGATCGCCAGTAATAGACATAGTCAGTCAGTATTCCTACTTTACGCAAATAACTTCCTTCTTCTCGAGGGAGGCTTTGGAGTGAGTGTTTGACTAGTGAACAGAGAGCCTACGGAAAATACAGGAAAAATATGTCCTCTGGGTAAGACAAACACAACCTCGCCAATCAACTCTGGGCTGTCCGGCATGCCGAGGAAGCCGCTCGTGTCTAAGGGCTCGAGCGCGTCACCTATACTGGGATTCTTGTGGCGTTATTCCCTGACCAAATCACTGGACCAAGTTGTTTATTAAAGTTTACTCTATCTCTCCCAGTAACACATGCCAATAATGCATACAAATCAGGGATTGTCTGTCTGGCATAGACATTATATCATAAGACACTATTCCTTCTGAAATTGCATTTCAAATTCATCACGTATAACGGACATAAGAAGCCGGCTCGACATTTCTTTTGTTTTGTAATTCAGGGCTGCAAAAGACGCCATGGAAAGGTTAAAACGTGACCCTTAAACAGCCAACCAAATATGCGCGCTACGCAAGGAAATCACGGAGAATTTTTGCACGGACGCAACGTGCGTCGGTAAGGCAGCGAAAATACACTGCCGGACAACGATTCTGTGGAACTGTGATTCATCATACCTCACGACGCTTTGACACATCAAAACATCAGTGCCCTCCAGAAGAACTAACACCCTTGCCTTCGTCATGGAGGATGTAACTCTATTAATACAATTCCCTCAAGCATCTTCCGCTTCACGACCACACAACAGGAGAGGAAGTTGCAAAGTTCGTACTTACACTTTTGCCAGCACAGTTTCTGTTCTGCAAAGGAGAAATGTTTTTGTGAGTATCCACTTCAAGTAAGTATACTCGTATAAAAAATTGTATAACGTGGCCATAAACATTCATATAGTAGAAGCACTGAACTTCATTGAACCCCATAGCTCGATTAAGCAAGGGGAATGCTAGAAATACATTTCTAAGACATTTAACCACACTGCGAATTACAAACTTGAATAAAATGTTCAGCTACGAGCCTTCAGACCTTCAACAACCAGTCTTTTTGATTATTCGCATAAATATTATGCGAGCGCTACTTGCAGGACAGGAATGCTCAAGCCACCTGTAAAGTTCTCCAATCCAGACATCCGTGTTCTACCATTTCTACCATGGCACTTCCAAGTTACCGTGCCTCTGATGCATGCTGGATCATAAACCGTAACCGAAACTATCGCGACAAGTACACATGACGTCCTTCAGAGAGTAACATCAATGGAAAATTGGTGTCATGTTCTTCATAGTAAACACTAAGAACTTCCTCGGGAACTTCAGGAAGTATACCGTATCTATCTATCTATCTATCTATCTATCTATCTATCTATCTATCTATCTATCTATCTATCTATCTATCTATCTATCTATCTATCTATCTATCTATCTATCTATCTATCTATCTATCTATCTTGTGACATCGATGCAGCTGCCTAAATCGAAGAGCTCAACAGGCCGCCTCGTTCACTTTGAATACACCAACATTAGAATGGTAAGGTGCTGATGTATGAAGAAGATCAAAAATTGATCCAGACATCACTTATGCTACATATTTTTCCTGCACATGGTAATCCACTCTTGTCAGTACGGCTCATCGTGGCCAAGCTCCTCGGAGCGCAGCGCTAGCCACGTGGTAGCGCCTGGAAGCTAATCTATTGCAGACACATAGGCGCTTTGGAGCGCTCCTGCGTGTCTGCTATGTCAACAAATACACGCGCATCCAGCAGCCCTGTTAATTAATGGCCAATTATCTGATTATTCATAATAATAACCAAATCACACGTTGGGTCACTCGTCATCAACACATCAAAAACAGTAAGGTGAGAACGAAATACCGCAGTGATTTTTATTTTTGTGACGCCTCCCATTGTTAGGTAGCCATACATGGGTCCCAAAATAGGCTGAATTTTCGGACTTAGAACAACATAACTCCACATATTTTAGACGCAGAAATTTCATGGCGCATGTTGCCGTACTCCAAAAATTGTATAATCTTATCAATATCGGCCAAACGCATCTGAAACCCTTCAATTTCAGCTGTTTCTGTAGTTTTGGCCGATTTAGAATTTTTAAACGAAATGAATACTCAATTTTATCAAGCGTCTGTTATTGTAACCTGCAGGATACCTTTAGGAGACTCAACAGAAATATATTCAGCTTCGCTGCTTTAGTTAAACCTGCAAAAAATACCTTCAAAACTGGCTCCATCCAGAGGTACTTACTCCAAAATCAGTCTGGCGCTTTTTCAGAAACGTACCGTAGTAGTCATTCAGATTATCACGGGCAAAAAGCCCAACAGCCGTATATCAACAGAATAATTTTCAGCTGATGCAACGTTCTACTTTGACAATTATAGCCCTCTGAATTTGCATCGTCTGTAAAATGCGAAAGTACTCTTTTGCACTTGTAGTGAGATGCGAATTTGGTTTTGAAATATCATGCTACATTTCGTGATACAAATAGCTGATTACTTTCTGAGGAGGCATTTTCCCATGTCATATAAAGATTTCGCTGAAAACGACAAGAAAAAAAGATAGTCGGGGCCCTTCTTTGACCGTACTTATCTGAACACACCATCTACAGGAATATATAAGCCCCCATTTTGTGCTTATCGCTATGTACTTAAATATATATAGAAGCAATAACGTTAATCTATCTGTCAGATGCATTACCTACAACGGGTCATACGAGACGCCTAAACACACTCATTTCCTTACATTTCTAGTTCATGGTCTTTTCAGATTCAGGCATCTCCTAATGACAAGATATTGCTGTGCTCAGTCTTGTAATTGCTCCTAGTGTTGCTGAAACGTTGTAACTCTGTAATTAATAGGCCTTACTTTCTCGTTCCCACATTGTTTTTCTTTTCATTTAGGCGCGTCTCGACAATTAAAACATGCCCTTAAAGGCATAATCGAAACTGAACACTTGTCTTCATTCGCGCCCGGGGCAGTTAATGACTGAAACCACTTTTGAAGGTAACTCGCATTTCAGTAATGACTCCTCTCAAATGTCGTCTCGTCTTGGGCACGTCAATAAACAAAAATTCTTCTACCAAATCGGCGCCTGCTCGCCATTATGTATATGAAAATGCCCGCCGTCATGCATGAGAAGATATCTTTTTGTGAACAGCAGATTTATGTTATGTGTAAGTTAATTAGTGGGTAAAATGGGGCCGATTTAGAAGCCGAGGGCAGGCAGCTTTTTTGCTAAGCATTATCTACCAAAATATTGATGTAAGGATGCCATCTCACAGTATGACATTCGGGGTAAGGTTCCACATCAGACCTATTCACAAAATCTCTTGAGTGGAATATGTTACAAATATTGGCACTTACTCTCTGACAACTTCAGCATGACAAGCAACAGTGCGGAAAATGCCCTCTTCAGCAACCTTCACCAGATCTGAATCCAAGCAGTCGCATTCGGATTCTAGCCATGCCGAGGATGAAATATATGCTAACAGAAGCGTCTCCGGTCTTTCGAGAAACTGCATTATAATTTTGAGAAACGAAAAATCAGACAATGAGCGTGCACAGAGGAACATATATTTAAGTTTACAGTTCTCTAATGCCGCACGTGTAGTTTTGAAACGCCATAAGAGATGTTGGGTGAATGACGCAATGATAAACCATAGATACTTCGAAATAGAGAACTGGTGCGGGTTCAAGACACAGACACATCCGATCACAGAATATGTCAAGGTAAAATATCTATTATCTAGGAAAAGTGCCTCTGGGAGCGCATGCGTTGTTTTGGAAGAAGTATGTAAGTTTCAGTAAAAGTGTTTGCATTAGGACAAAGTGCAGTAATATTTTTCATACTTTTCTTATCTTTGAATTATCGTGCGACACATTTATGGCAATAAGAACTTCTCAAGAACACGCCTGCCCTTCACCATAGCAGTTAACAACACACATACATTGATCTGTAGCAGCGAAACATAGATTCTACAAATTTCTTCAACGACTTAGTAGAACTAGATGCAGTAGGAAAGGATGTTTAAGAATAAAAAGAGGCCAACAACACGTAACGACCGCTCACTTCCAGTAGTTCTCTTATCGCGGGAGGCCTTCCCTCTAGCTTCCTTTCAACAGAGCCACGTCGGTGACACAGAGGATGCAGGAGAAATTCGATTACAAGAAGCCTTGTCGTCTTATCAATAAATAGAACACTCCGATTCTGATGTAAGCATCCTTTACGCCAGTGGTCGTCATATGAGATCCGCGAAGCCATTTTAGTGGTCTCTTATGCCCACACTCATCAGAAAAATTAGAATTCAGCAATACTCTATGGTGTAAAGACTGCAAACAGCGAAACTCATGGTGCCACCTACCTTTATATCAGTTGGGCTAAATTTTCGCGACGTATTTTCGAGTCATCAGAAGCAACCGCAAAAAAAAAAAAAAGCACGTACACAGGAACATTAAAATCTACACAGGAACATTATTTATGTTTTCATTCCCTGTTATCCCCTTCATAGATCTCTGGCGGTGAAATTCGCCTGCCCAGATCTTTGTGGCGACGCCTCTGCGTATAAAAACTGTTTTGCTCGTTTTCACGGCCTCTTAACCCCGGATCTGCGCATCGCCGTCGTTTCGCAGCCGCTTCACCAGCGCGACATTCAGGGCGGGTCTAAATTCCTTTCACACGTTGTCGAGTAGCGGCACTTCTTCGAACACCCATTTTTCACGGCGATCTCTTTGGCATGGAGTAGCGGGCACCGCATCGGTGACGCAGACCTTGTATTACGAGGATCGCGCGGTGACGTCGCTACCGCATTTGCAGCCCTGGCGAGACTTCGCACGGCAGACGTCGCTGCCGCGGCTCTGCTATGTCGATGTAGCTGCTATTTTTATGTAGCTTCTACGGAGGGCTTTTATCTATTTTACCATTGATTAAGCACATCCGCTTTTAAGTAGCAGTGGGCTGAGGGCAAGAGCGAATGCGAAGAACATAGTGCACACGCACTTATTCCATGATTATTTATTAAGATGACATTTGCGATAGTTGAAAACATTTCTTCATTGTTTAAATGCGCAGCAAATGTTAAAATTTTCACATTCGGACACTCCCACGCACTTCTCAATTGTCGCATCTGCTTACGGAACCACAGCAGCAGTCCGCACAGCATTCGTTTAGCTCGTCATCTTTGGATCTCGTTTCCTGCCGTATGTTACGCAATTTTTATCGCCTCTAAAGGCGTCCAACCTTGCCCCTATTATAAAAGCGCAATGCGTGCCCTGTCACTTCAACCGGTCGCCGACACATCCGTGTCTGGTAACCACTGCTTCAGGCCGAAGTTTTCCACTTCGTATATTTGTTGCATGACGTATTGTCTGCCTTTTACGATAAAAACACAATCTTTAAGTTGTGTCCTGCAACCACATCTACTGTAACCAGCGGGCAGCCATCCCTGTTTATGATGCTCAACATTGTACAGCGGTTTGCTCTACCTACCATTAACGAAATGGCATGCGCACTCAGAGGAAAGACCTGCCTAATACAGGTCATAGATATCGCACTGAATAAATTATTTGACTGTTGACCATCTCTCACATAAACCCACCCAACCTGCAATCCTGACAGCTGATCTTACGAGTGTTCCCTAGCCATTCATTAGCAACATTTATTATTCTAGGTTAAAGCGTCGACTATCTTTCTAGAAGTATTCGTAATGTACTCATAAACAAACAGTTGGGAACATCGCCAACTCGACGCTTTCAGCGCTCAAAATTGAAGGACAGACGGCATGTTTGAGCTAGGCTGGACATGGAACAGGGTATAACAGTTTAAAATAATTCAGCGTTAAATAATCCCAATGTTCTCACATGTACGCAGCACCTTCAACTTTGAGCAGAGTTCGCTTCGGCACCGTAGCGGAATTCTTTAGCTCATTTCACAGCACACGCTTGGACACAACTTCAGCAGACGTTTGCCGCCAAAACGGGCTCTTGTGCCACGGCGGTAAGAACTTTTACTGCGAAACAGCTTATACGTTAGTGTTATTCCTTCATACGTATTAGGCATGCCTAGAGTTTCTGAGGGCTGGAAGAATGCACAATCCCATATAAATACCTTCTTTTTGGGAGCGACGTTGCTCAAGCGAATTTGCAGGCGTCAGCTGAAGGTAACAATTCCACCCAAAAAGGCGGTAACACTAGTGCAAGAAGGGGTGTGACATTTTTAAGCCTATAATAGAGGAACTGCTTCTCACCTGAGTTGTTTTAACTACCCAATCGCTGTATGTCGGTATTTGTGGCATTTGATCAGGTTTGCTGGAAAGCCCACCTGAAAACGTTTCGAATACTCTGATAGACATGCCAGTTCTGTTATAAATGAAGTAGCGTATAAAAAAGAAAGTTACTCGCACGTAAGCCAACATAGTGTACCATTAACGAAAGTCGAATTGATGCATGCATGCAAAGAAATGGATGCGTAGTTATGTAATTTAACACTATGACATTACATGCGATGCGAATCATGGTAATATGAATTGTGGCAAAAGTAATGAACGATAAACCGCTGAAAAGTGAAAATAATTACCCATACGTAAAATGGCGAAATTGAATTGCTTCCACCAGAGCCGTAGCTGATAACACGAAGTTCATGAGCATGTTTTGAGAGCCAGGTGTTGGCGGCACTTTTCCATTTGTGCTAGGATCAAAACCGTTGGCAACATACCCACACTGATCTACACTAGTTGTTGCTGTGTGATTAATATCCGCATCGAGTATTCGAGTTTTTTCCACGTGTGATTGAATTTTAACGTTGATTGCGTAGGAGAAACAAATTCACGTCCTGTTCGACCGCTATAGATTTAGGGAAACCCTTGGGTCGCTCATTGGCGTACCGTTGATCAAAACATATCCTTTATCCCCCCCCTCTCTAGCGAGAGCTAAGGACTCTTATGCATTTCTGCTTTCCATTTGTTAGCTTTGTATAAGGTAAGGGTCGCTGTAAGCCATTATTATTTCCTGTAGAAGTTAATATGCACCCGCCTAATTCACTCGCACGAAAGTAAGCACATCAGTCGCTTTTACAATTTTACGCGAAGAATAAACTATCGGCCCCTTTAGAACTCTGGAACCTCGTGGACGCCCCTGCTTCGTCTGTGAACTATGCGAGTTCGTTTTTTGTTCATTTATTTGCACCTTCATTTTAAAGCGGCTACCTGAAGGCTAGGGCATTGCATACAAAGCCGGCATGACAGGTTGGTAGATGGAATTCATGTGTTGCATGTGTTGTGACAGTGTCACAGTGCTTGTTCTGTGTTAGAAAGCAATAATCTTGCTTGCCTGGGGAAAGAAAAGATGGGATTGATGTAACATAAATTGAAACGCGTCTTCACGGAAGCTGTTGGATGCATAAGAGGCAGTCTTGTGAATCCAGGGGCGTGGGATAATCTGGGCACTCTAGTGCCGTGAACACGTTCCAAGTAGACATCAGGCAGCTCCACACTGCCTATGGATCCTCAAAAGTTGGCGTGCAGGCAAAATTTGCCAAACCCACAACATCCATCCTGAGACGCTGACGTAAACTTTGTTGAGCCCTGCCCACACCTGCCATTCAGTCACCGGCATGTTGTCTGCAAGAATTTTACTCCTTTTAGCCTTATAGCCAGCTGTGCTGCTATTCACTCAACTCCAGGAGCGCGTGAGGCCATGTTCAGTGTTTCAACGTGAACGCGCGCGTCTGCTACCGTTCCTGCAGAGGTGTCACTTTCTACACCAAGTGATTTCGCTGCGCGACGTGCGGCCGCCGAAGTCGTTGACTTTTTCCAGAGTTTTACAGCGTAAGCTGTTACGAGATCACAATAACGGTCGTTTTTCCGCCGTAGTTGCCCGCCGCCGCCGCCGGTGTACGTAACCACTATCGCGCAAATTTTAGAAAAAATAACCATGACCGAAGAGTATTCCAACTCGTCCTCTGCGTAGATTCGAACCCACACTGTCTGCGTGGCAGTCGAGCATTCTACCACTCATCTACGCCTGTTTTTTTGTTCATACATGGTATTTATTACAGTGCGCTAAGAAATTCGCAAATTGCATAAGGCACTTGTGCAGTGACCTAGCGACAATAATCGCACAAACACTCCAAACGCCTGTGCTTGAAAAATCATCGCTAAAAGACCTAAACAGCTATAACGTCTGCCGCGGTATCGCATTAGCAAATGTATCGTTACGTGGCAGAATAATAATACGCTACTATACGTCGCGGAAACTGGATTGCATAACGAGTTCGAGGCATAATTTCAAAGAACACAGGGGTGCATGCTTCGTAGCTCTGCACCCATTACAGAGGCGTCATCTACATCATCACTATGAAATAATCTTCTTCAACTTTACCGTCATCATTATTACGAACCGCCACCCATTATATCGTGTCGTATTGTGCTATGCGACATGCGGCAGGTGACGTGCGCAGCCCCGACAGCAATTTGACTTGGCTCTTCGATATACCTGATCGTGCCTGCTCGTGAGGTGCGGATTGCTGCTGAAGAAGCGAATCGCAGAGCTACGCGCCCGGCTGCAGCAAGGCAACGTCAGGCACAACAGACAGCTGTGCAGAGAGAAGCCCAAACCGCAGCTCGCCGTCGGCGCCGAGTCGAGATTTCGGCTCGTTGTTGGGAAAACGACGCCAAGAGTCTGTCTAAGATATTCAGTTATACAGATTTGCACGTTACGAAGCCGCAGTAATTATGGCGTAGTGGGTACTTCCCTACTTGGGGAAATGATAAAAGTTATGGCGCTGCGGATACCTACCACCTCTAGTTGCACTAGTTTCCCCAAGCGTTTAAAATGGCCTCTACGAACATCGGTCCTCCAGCTTACGCTGCCACTATCCTGCGGTTCCGCGCAGGCCTGGCTCTTCTATTAAAGTCGCTGTCTCCTCTGTGACATCATAGCCGAAAATATGGTGGCCTAGAAAACACATTCGATGTATTTAGAACCTGCACTGTGAACGAAGAGGTGTTGCAACCTAATTCAATGCGAGAAACAAAGCACTTGAACAGCAGAAATCTCCGCTCCGTTGAGATGACCGAAGCGCTCCATATCGGTGCACTGTAGCCTGCGGAGCAAAGGACTTCGTAATATCAGGAGCGGCGGAGCAGAGGACAAAGTGCTTTACTCCAGCACTGCTCGCATCGCACAGCGCTTTGTGTACAGGCAGTACAAGCCGGGGTGGTCACTGCCCACTTTGGAGGGCCGGACGTAGAGGAAGTGGGGCAACTTTGTTATAGCCCAGATGATGGACGTGTAGTCCTTGTACCTTATGGAATAATTCGCTTCGGTCTATGAGATCGACTGCCTGGCATAACGGATAACCTTTTCCATTGCGTCGTTCGAGTGCGCAACGACAGCGCCAATCTTCCGCTGCTTGCGCAAGTGGAGACACCAGTAGGTGCGTTTTTGTCCAAGTGTGCTACTACTGGCGACTGCTGGGCGTCGCCTCAGTTGAAATTATTCATGTCGCAGAGTCTACCACTTGAACTTAACGCCAGCTTTCATTATGTAGATTAGTGAATGTATGGTCTGTTAAAATTTCTTGACGAAGCGCCTGTATTATCCCCGACTCGAAGAAATGTGCGTACTCTCTTTTTGTCTGCGGGTGTACGCGAGTCGTTGCTGGAAGCAGATTTCTGTGGACAATAAACGAAAATTATTAATTGGGCGACGAAGCTGTTGGAGGAAGCTCCTACAACAAAATGGCGACCAGGAACTTACAGCCAGCTGAGGTCAATGAATGATGATCTTCGGAAGATTACTGCCGAAGTCGAAGGCGTGGTTCCCTTCGAGGATATTCAAAGTGAGCAGGAGTCTGCATAAAATTGTGACGACAAAATGCTCAAGACCCTGACGCGCCTCCGGCTCCAAGGTGTAGGTTTCGGCTGCACAGTGCGGAATCATCCCTCGGTGAAGCTTAATAGGTCTCCTGCCCCAGCAATAGTTGTTATCTAGACCTTCGGACCTTGCCTCCCAATGCCGGATGCAAAATTATTTTCTTCGGCACTCGTTTGAATAGCCATCTTTCGGGGAGAAAGTCGTCGGTGCTGTCACGATCTTGGGGAATAAAGGCATCAATGCTCTAAGCACGAGCAATAAATTCTATCATCGAGGACACAGCAGCTGCTATTTTCAACTACTGAGAGCTTAAACTTATACGAGTGTGATGCAGCTGCTAAAGTAGAGGTTCCGGGGAAGAGCCGGGCTCTTGCCCCGGAACTTCGCTCTTAAGAACTCCGCTCTTAATAGCCGGACTCTTAATAGCAGAGATCTTAAGAGTACTGCGCGAAATTCCGCCCGTGATGTCTCCATCAGACACGAGGTAGTCGTACAGACATTACGACAAGGTCTAACTAAACGTCCACTTATGCTATCCCGGACGTTGGAACTAACGGTTCCGTGGAGACGCTCAACAGTATTCTGCTTCAATTCCTACTGCAAGAAATCACCTTTGCATTTCCACCGTCATGGAAGTTGGTAGAACACACGGCATGGAAGACAAGCACATCGTCTCGCACGAAAGTCGACCAGCTGTTGCGATATGCTACACATATGTAACTCGAAACAACAGATCAGTGTGCTCCGACGTCGTCCCCCCTTAAACGCAACGCGCGCACTGGAAAGCCTTTTCTGTAGTCATCGCTCTTGCATGTCCCTGAATAATTGAGGAAAACCGCAACGAATGTGTTTGCAAGTCTACCAGACATGTAAATAAAGCAGCCAGAGCGATATATAAGAGAAAAAGAAACGGATATCTAAATATAGGCGGTGCTACGGATGGACTATGAGGACCTAGCGCGCTAACGAGCGCCGGCGCAAGCGTGTAGTGAGGCAAACTTTAACATATGTGAACCGCTTTTGTGCAAAAGGGGCGGGAAGTCGCCTAACCGTTGTGTAGGACGCTCTCAAGCCACAAAAAGCACCGCGTTTTTGGTCGACGGCAATAGAGGTTGTCAACTTCACGAGGCCATCCATCTCCATATTTTTCGGTATTGGATGTTCGATTCAAAGGTTATCTTTTACATCCGAGTCACACAGAGACAGTGAGCGCACGCTCATTAAGCTGGATCTGCGGGCTTGGTTGAAATCTTTAGAGAGACGAGCCTTTATAGCTGTCAACACGTTTGCGTCAGAGGCTGATCCTTGGGTGGTGAGACGTAGAAATAACGTAGTTACAGCCCCGTCACAAACGCGGAAGTAATTCCAGTACTTTGCCACCACCTCCATATCACGGCCGCGGAAAGTTCATTCGCAATCCGAATACGCGAGCAAAGTTTGCAGCTAGATCAGCAAACTGAACGTTCACAATACTGGCACATGCTCCTGTGTTGCCTTGTTCACGAGGAGCGCCTTATCGCCTTCATGCGGCACTGAGCTCAGACGGCGCTTGTCTTGCATGCTGCTTCTAGAACCGTGTCGACCACTCTACGTACTTTGTATGCCCAACTGGCATACTATCAGTCATAATACGAAGACGGGATTGAACAAATATTTAAAATCGAACGTATTTCACTGCTGCAAAGCTTTTCGTATCTTCGAGCACCGGCTCTTCTCGCCGCTAACAATGTGCAGTGTGATTTGCTTTTATTTTCTGTGCACAGCGTCGCCCAACAGACAGTTCGGCTGCCAGGTCTGCCGCGTCCCGATCACGTGAAATATTATGGTGCAGCGGCGCAGATGCGGGCTGATAAATAATCAAGGGAAGACCGTCGAAGAGTTGCTGTCCGGGTGACAATGCGCACAAAACACCGTAGCCCTTCCCCGCATGACTACGCCGCCATCCAAGAACTCCCACGTGTTGCAAGAAATAATGATCGTGTTGTCGCAGCCTTAAGCGGATTCCCTCGCAGTTTTTGTACGCGGTGAAAAACAGCAGGCGCTAACACTTGTCGAGCCGCCGCAGCGTTATCCGGAGGCAATCACCTACACTGCTGCTGCACGTCGAGCTGTCGCCGCGCCGCACCCGGGCCGTGCCGCCGTGCAGCCGCAATTCTTTCGCCGGACACCACCGCCACCTAAGACGCCGTAACATCCGTTGGTCGACCATACCTACATACTGAGGAAAACGGACGTTTTACGCATTACCTAACACCGCCCACTGTGCTACCATTACTACCAGTATTACGAACTCGGGCCACGAGGGTTCACCGTCAACGCTCCACATCTATGACCGCAGAAGCAACCATGTGACATCACCAACTACCTCGCTGGAGCATAGGGACATCCTCAACGGCCATCCCGCTCGCAGTCGCCCAGCCGCTGCGTCTCAACGCATTGACGAGAGCACAACGGCCCAAGTCGAGACCAACCTCCCAGCCCTTAAGCGGGAAACTAAGGCAGCAACCTATGGGGGTGCTGTTGCTATGAGAGGAAATGTAGGATTTTCTCCGCCGCACCCGACGAGGTTGACAACCCGTGAATGACCCCGACGAAATTCGACCGCGCTGTCTGGCCAGAGAATTCACGACATGACTTCGCCGCTGAAAGGAGAACCACCCAGGCGACGCACCAGCAGCAGCGGAGCAAACCGACGCAGCCTAAATCCGACGCTCAGGTCTAATTGCTAGCAGGGCGACGAACCACCGACGTCGACGTAATTATGCCCAGCCGCAGTATCACCGCCATAATCGACAGCGGAGCCGACCATTCTGTCGTCAGTTGTCTTTTCGCCGCGAAGTCGAAGGTAAAGAGTACCCGGAAATGACTAGATACCTCGATAGCAGAGGGCGCCCTCCACCAGATTTAGACAGGCAGGTATAGTGGTAGAACAAAAGCTCCCCGGGTTGTTTTATGCTGACGATATTGTGCTTTTCACAGACAGTCGAACAGATTGCAGGATCTGGTTAATATATGTGGGCAGGAAAGTGAAGATTTAGGGCTAAAATTTAGTGTGACAAAATGCGGTTGGATGATACTCAATGACAGCAACGATCAGACCATATCAATACAGGGCGAGGGGATACCCAGAGTACGAGCGTACAAATACCTCGGGATATGGATAAATGATGGGAATAGATACATGGAAGTACAAGAAAAAGCTATGATAGTTAAAGGAAAGAGGAACTCCGCAATAACGAAGCCAAGAGTGCTGCGGGGTTACAACAGGTACGACGCAATTCGCGGCTTGTGGAAATGTGTAATGGTGCCAGGACTCACAATCGGAAACTCAGTGGCGTGCATGAGGTCAGAGGTACAATCAGGGCTGGACGTGAATCAGAGGACGGTCGGACGTCTCGCGTTGGGCGCCCATGGGGAGACCACAAATGAGGCTGTTAAGGGAGATACGGGATGGTCTGACTTTGAGGGAAGGGAAGCTCGGAGTAAAATTAGGTACGAACAGAGATTAAGGAATATGAAAGAAAGTAGATGGGCAGCGAAAGTATTCAGGTATTTGTACAGGAAGAGCGTTGACTCACAATGCATGAAGATAACTAGGAGTCTTACCAGTAAGTATACAGCCAGTAACGAAAAGGACGGGACGAAAAAGAGTGTTAAGAGCATGGTCAGAGTGGCGGAGAAGTCGGATTGGATAGCAGGAATGGAGAAGAAGCCGGCATTGAACAACTACAGAAAAGGGAAAGACGAAATCAAGAGAGAAAAATTTTACGATAATTCAAAGGGAAGTGCTGTACTGTTTGAAGCAAGGTCCGGTTGCCTGAGAACTCGAAGTTACATAGCTAAATTCAATAAAGAAGGGGATACATGTACGTGCTGTGGAAAAGCTAGGGAAACGACACATCATATTTTGATTGAATGTACACATGCCCACCCAGGTTTAGCTATGGACACTACCCTACAGGAGGCGATGGGTTTCAGGGGTAGCACGGGAAAGCTGAACATGTCGGCGATAGAGATAAGTAAAAGGCGCATACGGTATTGGTGGCGCAAAGGTATGGAGCAAGCAGAAGAGCAAGGTAGTTCGGGTAAGATTGTTACATCAGAGCGGAACGATAATAGATAAAATAGGTAGGCGAGGAGAAAAATTAGTTGTGGAAATATGTGCGATTCGGGACGAGAAATGCTTGTAGAGGAAAAAAAAATAAAGTTCGAGCTTGGTGGCCCGGCTACCGCCCCGTTATAAAAGGGAACACTCCTAATATCCATCCATGCACGCTCTGCACGGATAACGATACCGTAAAATGTTGGGTGCTGTATTCTCCTACTAGGACCGTAGCACATTGAAAGTATTTGTGGATTTACATTAAGACTTTCGTTTAGAAAGAAATTGCAGCCGTTGTAAAATGTTATCGTCCACGTTGCACTGCCGCCAAATCTTGCCCTACGAACTTCATCTGGGTAAATATACTGTTGTGCTCATATGATCCTACGTTTGATTACGTCAAAGCTAAATCCTCTTGGAAGCAATTTCTGGCTTCTCCACGCCTCGCAGTGCCTGGACCCTCTCAGACCCAGCTGTCATGACTGCACTCCGCCAATCATGAACACCAGATGACTTAGTCACGCGCCATGGAGGAGCGGTTCGTAGGTTTCTGCGAACAACGCACTTTTCTTCGAGCAGCTTCATTTTTTGTTTTCATTTTCGTGCTCATGATGCTCGACAGCACTGAGAGACTTTTATTGCTCATGTTTTCGGAAACCTGTTCAGTTCCCCTTTAATAGCAGAACCACATTGCATTACTATTCTTGTTCCGGTTGTTGTAGTTAGCCTTCGAAAATCTTACTAAATCTTGCCTAATATGATTTCTACATTGTTTCTTTTTCCTTTTCAGTCAAAGAAAATTTGAGCTATGCTTTCAAGCACGTCTTAAGCCACGAAAAACCGCTCGCTTATGAAAACGTGTTAGATACGTCATGTAACGGTGAAGACTAAATTCTTCCTACCAGCATTCAATTCATTAAACTTATTACGGTGCCCACCCTCTTTAGTCGTTTATTCTCATCTTGTTACTTATAAATAGCGGCTAAGCACTTGAATGATTTCTTTCAATGTTACGATTTAAGTATCTTGCATGAATGATGATTTCTGTCATGTCTCCCACCCTATTTCGCCCCCCTAATGTTTCTAACGACGTCAAATTACTGAAAATATGACTATCTCTGCTAATAAACCAATTACTACAATTCTTATTGCTCTTACGTACTCACAGTAGACCCATATTTGTACCCGGTAGTGCTGGTAATAATAACAATAATAATAATAATTGTTTGAAGCTTTTCTCCCCTCACGCGATAATACTCTTATATTCCCAACGCTTCGCTATAATAACGACTAAGCTTCAGCACTTACCGAAGGGGTGCATCTCGTAGCAATAGCAAGTTGACGTTGGTTCTTGAGAGCAGAAACCCCCCTTTTCATTGGAAAGGCATCCAAGATTGCAAGCTGCATTGTCGCACTTAACCTGACCTTGAATATATAGAGTAGGGGCCACATGTTAATGTCTGTGAACGTTATAGATCTCCATTTGGGCTACAGTATTCTGCCTTCACTGGAACAAAACGCGGTTAAGATAGGCTAGATGCTATTTAAACGTATTACCGCTATTTTAAGGTCATTGTTTCTCATGGAGCAAGCCGTAAAATGAGCAAACTGGGGATTACAAAATGGAAACTATTGAACTAAAGAAAAAGCAAAAACAGTGCAATTCACCATCACATCCTCGTTTCCAGCTCAAATATATATATATATATATATATATATATATATATATATATTTGAGACCTCGCACTTCAACGATATGCCATTTATTGGTCGACTTTTCGGCAGAGCCTGACCTTTATCAAGACAGTATTTCTCTTTCTCCTGTCCGTTTATATAGAACCAGGAGAGAGAGAAATATTGTCTCGATAAATGTCAGGCTCAGACCGAAACCTCGACCATTAAGTGGCACATCATTGAAGTGCGAGGTCTCATACTCATGCGGTAGCCGAAGCCACCTACCTCGCCAAATTATATATATATATATATATATATATATATATATATATATATATATATATATATTGTCGCCGTACTGCGAACGCACGGCGTTTATTGATAGAGGTAGGCGATTAAATAGCACTCTAACAAGAGGACCGCAGAGGCAGGATTCCGAAGGGCGTCTTCGTCTTTGTCTCTGGAAAAACGTTCGAAGCTCGAGCATATGTCGTGCATCGTCTTCGTCGCTGCCAGCGTATAGCGGGGCACGGGCAAGTGCGCGGCATTATCCCCCTTCCAGTTCGAGCATCGTCCCGATGCTCGTCAAATAGCGGTCGGTGTGCAGCAGCGAGTGAGTTAGAGGTCACTCGGCAAGATAAGGTTTCATGCGCACCACGTGCACTGTTTCAGGCGAAGGCTGACGGCGTCTTGAGCAAGATGAGCTGTCAGCAACAACTTCGTACGTGACATCACTGAGGCGGCGCAGAACCTTGTATGGCCCGAAGTAGCGGCGTAGAAGTTTCTGGGAAAGGCCCCGGCGCCGCACGGGAGTCCAAATCCAGACCCTTTCGCCGGGATGGTAGTCCACGAAACGATGCCGGAGATTGTACCGTCGGGTGTCACGTTCTTGTTGAGAAGCTATTCTGACATGCGCGAGCTGTCGTGCTTCTTCGGCGCGCTCAGTGAAGGCAGCGATGTCGTCCTCTGTATCGGTGCGGTCATGGGGCAGCATAGCGTCCAGCATTGTTGTAACTTCTCGTCCGTGAAGGAGGCCAAATGGTGTCATCCTTGTCGTTTCCTGGCGTGCCGTATTATAGGCGAATGTCACATATGGCAAAATTTTGTCCCAATTCTTGTGCTCGATGTCGACGTACATGCCTAGCATGTCTGCGATGGTCTTGTTGAGGCGTTCCGTAAGCCCGTTGGTTCGTGGGTGGTACGCTGTCGTCTTCCTGTGCGCAGTGCCGCTGAGCTCAAGCACAGTGTGTAAAAGTTCAGCTGTGAACGCCGTTCCTCTGTCAGTTATTACGGCCGCTGGAGCTCCATGCCTGAGTACTATGTTCTCAATAAAAAAAACTGTGACGCTTCTGCAGCAGTGCCACGCGGGATTGCCTTAGTTTCTGCGTATCGGGTGAGGTAGTCTGTTGCGACTATCACCCGTCTATTCCCGCTGTCAGAAAGTGGAAATGGGCCTAGAAGGTCCATTCCAACTTGAGCAAATGGTGTGTCTGGCACGGTGACCGGATACAGCAGCCCGGCGGGTTTAGTCGGTGGTGTTTTGCGTCGCTGGCATTCAATGCAAGTCCTCACGTAGTGTTTGACATCCGCTGCGAGCTTTGGCCAGTAGTATTTTTGTCGTATTCGTGCCAACGTACTAATGTAGCCGAGGTGCCCTGAGGTGGGTTCGTCGTGGCAGGCGTGCAATGTTTCTTTTCGAAGGCTTTCGGGGATAACCAGAAGGAAGCTCTTTCCTGTGGAAGAGAAGTTCTTCCGAAAAAGGATGCCGTTACGTAGGCAGAACGACGAAAGGCCCTTTGAAAACACCTTCGGCACATTAGAAGTAAGCCCTTCCAAGAATTTAATTAGCGAGTTGAGTGCTTCGTCATCTCGCTGTTGCTGGGCGATGGTGGCCGCGTCAACAACGCCTAAAAATCGGGTGCATTCGTCATCGTCTGTGCTTGGGGGATCAATTGGTGCTCGAGAGAGGCAACCCGCGTCTAGATGCTGCTTTCCGGATTTATTAATCACCGTCTTGTCATATTCTTGCAGTCGTAAGCTCCAGCGTGCCAAACGTCCTGATGGGTCCTTCATGTTGCTCAGCCAACAAAGCGAGTGGTGGTCGCTTATGACTTTGAAAGGGCGGCCGTACAAGTACGGGCGAAACTTAGTAACTGCCCATACTACAGCCAGGCATTCCTTCTCCGTGGCGGAGTAGTTGGACTCTGCACGTGACAACGTCCGGCTCGCATAGGCAATAACTCGCTCGGCACCGTCTTGCCACTGGATGAGAACGGCGCTGAGACCCACGTTGCTAGCGTCGGTGTGTAGTGCTGTTGATGCGTCCTCGTCTAAGTGAGCGAGTACAGGAGGAGTTTGCAGACGCTGCCGTAGCTCATTAAATGCCGCTTCTTGCTCCTCTCCCCATGTGAAAACGACGTCGTCTTTTGTGAGGCTGGTGAGCGGAGAGGCAATGCGTGCAAAGTTTTCGATGAATCGCCGGTAATAGGCGCAGAGTCCGAGGAAACGTCTCACTGCCTTTTTATCTGTAGGCCTGGGTAACTTTGATACGGCAGCAGTTTTGTCGGGATCTGGTCGGACGCCTTCATGACTAACGACATGGCCAAGAAACTGAAGTTTTTCGAAGCCAAAGTGGCATTTTTCGGCTCTTAACGTGAGCCCAGCGGACTTAATGGCCTGGAGAACCGAGAGTAACCGTTTGAGGTGCTCCTCAAATGTGGCAGAAAAAACAATCACGTCATCAAGGTATACCAAACAAGTCGTCCACTTTAGACCGGAGAGAACGCACTTGCCGGGCAAGTGCGGGTGTGGGTGCGCGGCACTTGCACGGGCAAGTGCCGCGCACTTGCCCGTGCCCCGCTATACGCTGGCAGCGACGAACACGATGCACGACATATGCTCGAGCTTCGAACGTTTTCCCAGATACAAAGACGAAGACGCCCTTCGGAGTCCTGCCTCTGCGGTCCTCTTGTTAGAGTGCTATTTAATCGCGTACCTCTATCAATAAACGCCGTGCGTTCATCGGGCACGCCCAATATTGCGGCACCTGCAGGGGCATCGGCGGTCGGGCGGTCGTATTGCCGATAGCGTTTCTGAAGCGCCCGCTCGATTGTCGTGGCCTCCCTAATAAACTCGTCGACTGTAGTCGGTGGGTTGCGCACCAAGCCAGCGAAGAGCTGCTCTTTGACGCCACGCATCAGATGGCTCACCTCCTTTGCTTCGGGCATACTGGGATCGGCCCGGCGGAACAGGCGCGCCATGTCCTCAGCAAACATGGCGACTGCCTCATTCGGCTTCTGGATTCGTGCCTCAAGAAGGCGTTGAGCCGTTTCACGTCGATCGGTACTCCGGAACGTCTTCAGGAACCGCCGGGAAAACTCGTCCCAAGTAGCGAAGCTTCCCTCCCTGTTGTGGAACCATGTTTTCGCGCTGCCCTGAAGTGAAAAGTACAAGTTGGAAACTTTTTCGTCAGGGCTCCGGCGGTTCGACTTCGCTACGCGCTCGTACTGTTCGAGCCAGTCGTCGGCGTCCTCATACGTGTCGCCATGGAATGGCTCGGGAATTCGCTGATTCTGAACTGTCACGTAAGTTGGGCTGTTCGCCGATGCCATTTCTTGAGCTGGAGGAGCCGCCGAGGAAGAGGAACCTTGCAGAACACCAAATTCAGGGCTCAGACCTTGCAGGCGGCTGTTTGCGCGGTGGACAGGTGTTTCCACGCGTGGATGTCTTGCAGGGCTGGAAGGGCTGCTCGACGGAGGGGTCGTTGGGATCATGGGGCGAAGGCGTGTACTACCCCGCACCTCCACCAGGGTCGCGGTTCTGCGAACGCACGGCGTTTATTGATAGAGGTACGCGATTAAATAGCACTCTAACAAGAGGACCGCAGAGGCAGGACTCCGTAGGCCGTCTTCGTCTTTGTCTCTGGGAAAACGTTCGAAGCTCCAGCATTAGTCGTGCATCGTCTTCGTTGCTGCCAGCGTATAGCGGGGCACGGGCAAGTGCGCGGCAATATATATATATATATATATATATATATATATATATATATATATATATATATATATGTGTATATATATATATATATATATATATATATATGTGTGTGTGTGTGTGTGTGTGTGACGCTAGAGACGGGATTCGTGCCGTGGTTCCAGCGCCATGGTTTATTCCACTGCACGCGCCTCCTCATTTTTCCTCATCGTCGGCTTCTCTTGCTATCGCCCGCTTGTTACGTCACATGATTCCCCCTCCCCCGGAAAGGAAGCGGACGTGACCAGTGAAAACAATGAAACAGGAACAGCAAGAGAGTCTCATGAGTGAAAAATGAAAAATCGCTAAGATCCATGTCCTCAAAAAAGTTCCACGATGTCACTAAACTTCAGCTGAAGATGTACCATTCCGGTGACGTCTGTCACTTCTCAGGTGGTCGAGGCTGGCTGTTCCAGTCTGGACAACTTAAGTATCGCCTGGACATCGATACTGTTGAGCCCACAGTTTGCAACCCTGTCACAAGTGCATGAGATTTCGGTATGATGTAGCATCCGCACACCAGAAGTGAGCGCAGAACTGTTTGTCGTGGCCGATAGACACGTAGTGCTTCCATGTTGTGCGTGCGTTGCGTGAAGCTGATGAGGCGACGTCCATGTTCTTTAGGAATACATGGGGTGGTTTCTTGTAGGTATTTTCGTCGTATTCGGAGTTTTGGCGGTCGCTTTGGCTGCAGGTGTACACCTGACGGCTGATGCTGAAGGTGTCTCTGAGGACATTTCGCTGAAGGTTTCTTTCGGTGAAGCTGTCGCAGATGTCGAGCTTGCCTTTGTTTTATCGCGCTTGCATTGAATCGTCCCTTTTTAAACACCAAGCGTCTTCTTGGCAAAGTTTTTGTTCGCCGTAGTCCTTGTTCAAATCGTCGTTGTAGTCGGTGAATCTTTTTGGCCCACTTGCGTGGCAACAGGTCGGTGGCGCATGGTTGCCTACAGTGACGCTTGAGAGGCATTGGTGTTGCTGGCCCTGAATTATTGGAAAGCTCCTCGTTTAACGTGCTTATCTCGGGGTAATGTACAGGCAAGATACATGTCTTTTCTTCGTCATCAAAAGCACTCATTGCCTTTTTGTTTGCGGGATTGATGCTGGTCCTAAACGCTGAGTCCACATGCTCTCGACTTTGAGGTGGTTTAGTAGTGGACGGTAATGTGGCAGACACGGCTTGGCCAGGTAATGCTTGCGAGCGCACGTCCTTTTCGGGAACCATCGCACTAGACTCTTGTATGGAGTGAATCTCGGGGGAAGGGCCGAGGCTTGGTGCGTTATTTTCTCGGTGCATCAGCTCGTCTACCGTGAATGTAGTAACCTTGCGTAGCATGCAGGGAGGTTGACGAACCACATAGGAGCCATTTGTAGGAAAGCCAGGTGGTGGACCACATACGTGAGATGTTAGATCAAGTGCGTGCGATGATTCACTAATGTCTCCAACACTACAGCGCAGTGAAGAGGTAGGCGACAGCGGCTTCTTGGCAGACGGGAATGATGGGAAATCTGGTGGGAGGTTGGGTCTTTTAGAAACACGACTTGATGACTGTTGAGGGAGCACTGGCTTCACACGTTTGAAATTGCGAGTCGATTGCTGTTCAGGGATCACTGGCTTCACATTGTCTCTTGATAAGTGTAGATTGACGCCAGGAGTTCCAGTGCGCGTCGTATATTGTGAGAATTGCGAATTTGGGACATTCGTCGAGGATTTAATAACATCTGGTCTTGTACAGCAGTTATAATGGCTATATGAAAGCTGTTTTAGACTTCCACGGCTGACTCGAAATGTGTCGAACTGGTGGCTGATAGGCGAGTCTACACCGTAGTCTTTAAATCGGGCGACCATTTCCTCTTTAATCTTCTTCCACGTTTCGTCGTTTTGGAGGATGTACGTCAGATAATATCGGAAGGCCTCACCGGTTACGTAGTCATTGAACTTGGCGACCATCTCCTGTTGCGACCACGATGCAGCGGTAGCCTGGAGTTCGAAGAGGTCGAACCAGTCCTCCACGGGCCCATCGTCCGCTGATCCGGCGTACTTAGGAATGCTTAGGTCTGCCGATGATGCTGGCATGAAGATGGTCACTGTACAGAGCAGAGGTCTGGTTCTGTTGTCGACGTTCAGTCACGTCATTGTGTTGACGGCGTCGTTGATGACGTCAAGCTGTTGATGTCGACTCGTGTAACGCTAGAGACGGGAGCCGCGCCGTGGTTTTTCTTTCTTTCTTTATTCCTTGCTACTTGGCTCCTGCCCACTGCGGGGGATTGGCCATGAAGCCGGCGGTTCCAGCGCCGTGGTTTATTCCACTGCACGCGCCTCCTCTTCTTCCTCATCGTCGGCTTCTCCTGCTCACGCCCGCTTGTTACGTCATATATATATATATATATATATATATATATATATATATATATATATATATATATATATATATATATATATATAGTAGATTAGAGACGAATTGCGCACTTGCGAAAATCACGCGGTTATTGTTCAACGTTTCGGCCGTGGCACGGCCTTCTTCAGAATGATGCCATTACAGTCTCGTAGCCGCTTTTATGGGCATACACATGTGGGCAAGGCCATGTACGTGCACGTGTAATCGTGCAAATATGACAAGGCTCAGAAGACAAGAACATGTGAACCACAAAACCGATGCAGATGCGCATGGCATCGCCACGTATACTCACGACAAAAGAAATAAAAAACAATAAACAACCATGTTTTTATAACATATATGCGCGACAAAGGAAAGTAAAAATAAGAAAGAATAAAAAAACACGTTTCCAGAACATATCTATGCAGCGCATTAGCTGCAATGTGACGTTGATTATACAAAAAAGAACGCAATGATCTCAAGACATGACTGATAGGCACGACACTTTACCAACGCTCTCGTTGATACCGCATGACACAGTGTTAAATTTATGGATGAAGAAATATTCTCGTACTTCCAGGTCATGGTGCGTTTTGAAACGTGTATGTATTATTGTTGCCTTTATATTATCAAACGTGTGTCCCGGCAGTCTTATATGGCGAGATAGTGGTAGATGCGGTAACCCGTTGACATGCGCTCTGTGGTTATTAAATCGCGTGCGAAAAAAAGTTTCGGTCTGACCGATATACTGCATTGACACAATGAACTTTCACGCTTGTAGGCGTATATATTTCACCCTCCAGCCGTTTAGACACTGTGAGACTTGGTGCACTTTTATCATCGACACCTGGGCCGTGGATTGTAACTGGTGACTTCAACGCTCATCACCCATTATGGGGAAGCCAGAAGACGGATCGTCGAGGAAGGCGACTCTTTTCATTTGTATCGGACAATGAACTGCACTGTGTAAACGACGGTAGTCCTACGTTTCTTCGGGGACTGACGTATACCAGCTGCCTCGACCTGACGTTTGTGTCACAAAGCCTACTTGACAAGGTGCAGTGGTTTGCGGATATCGAAACCCATGGCAGTGACCACATTCCTACTTACATAACAGTCAATGGCCTGGGCACGACGCACAACACCGTTTCTCGACGCATCGACTGGACACAGTACAGGTTGCTCACAGAGCAGGGTTGCGAAAACAATGCAGAGGCTACCCTTGACAATTTGGAAGACCTAATCAGAAACGCAGCTCGAGACGCTGCCTACGATTTTTCACCGACGAAAAAATTTTGCGAACATGACGTGGAACTGGAGCGACTCCGAGCAATCCGTCGTCGAGCTGAACGGCGGTATCGGCGCACTAAGTCGATTTACGATTTAAGAGAGGCAAGACGGGTACAGAAGAAGATTAAGCGTCGTATAAACGCTCTGCAGTCTCTCCGCTGGAAAACGTTTTGTGAGTCGCTTGACCCACACAAGCCTACATCTCAGATATGGCGAGTTGTCCGCGGCCTGCGAACATCACCACAACAGCGTCACTCGTTCAAGTGCCTTGCTCTCCACCAAGGGCGTCGTGAAATCGAGGTAGCCGAAGATTTCTGTACTAGGATTGCCAATCAAGGGCCCACTTTCACCTCAAGTAGCCAAAGAAGCACGCCAGTCCCAAGAGACTCCAGGATGGACAATCTGTTCTCCTTGCAGGAGCTTGAGGCAGCATTGGCTGCATGCAAGCGTTCTTCATCACCTGGACCTGACGGTATAAGCTACATGAAGATCAGCAACCTCGGTCAAGCAGGTCGGCGTGCCCTTCTGGCCATATACAACGACTCGTGGCGCCATGGTTTGATTCCTTCTTTGTGGAAGTCCAGTCGCCTTGTCCCTCTGCTCAAAGCAGGTAAATCTCCTCTCGAGTTGGCCTCTTATCGCCCCATTGCACTGGCTAGCTGCCTCGGAAAGGTGATGGAGAGGATGGTGCTGACTCGCCTCGAGTGGTATCTGGAGCACTACGACATATACCCTGATGCTATGGCTGGTTTTCGCCGCGGACGGTCTTCTATTGATAACGTCGTGGACCTTGTCTCATCTGTCCAACAGGAAAAAAGCCTAAAAAGACTATCCGCGGCAATATTTTTGGACGTGAAAGGCGCATACGACAATGTATTGCATGGATCCATCCTGGATGCGCTGGGGAATGTTGGACTAGGCGGCCGTGTCTACAAATGGATCTGCAGCTACTTGAAAGACAGAACTTTCTTTGTACAAACAGAGGATGGTGCCACAACGCACCATTGCACCTTTCGTGGCGTGCCACAAGGCGGGGTCCTGAGCCCCACACTTTTCAACCTTGCACTCCTTGGCCTCGTCGATGCACTTCCACAGTCTGTCCGTCTTTCTATATGCTGACGACATTTGCATCTGGGCGTCAGGTGTGACACGTGTGCATGTACGGGCCCGGCTTCAGAGAGCGGCCACACTAACCTCGAAGTACCTTCATGAAAGGGGACTCGAACTGTCATCTGAGAAGTGCTCGTTAGTTGCCTTTACACGCAAGGACATGGAACGCTACGTAATTAGAATCAACGGACAGGCCATCATGTATGAGAAGGCACACCGATTCCTCGGAGTAATAATAGACCGCGACCTGTCTTGGAGACCTCACACTTCCTATATGAAAAGGAAGTTGACGAATATCACCCACGTGCTCAGGTTCCTTGCGGGAAAATCGTGGGGTGTATCTGTACGAGCGATGCTCCAGCTTTACATCGCGTTATTCCTTGGATTCATGCACTACAGCCTACCAGTGCTGGGCGGAACACGTAAAACTAATGTGCGTGTTCTCCAGTCGCTTCAAGCTCAAGCACTGAGAATATGCCTTGGACTGCCGAAGTGTGCATCCACAGCAGCGACAGTCGTCGTCGCACGTGATCATCCAATCACAACATATCTTCGTGTGGATGCTCTACGAGTACACCTAAGACATCTCGCCCGAATTCCGTCGCACCACCTAGCCTCTCTTCCCGTTTCTAGGCCACACTCCGAATTCAGCGCCATTATTGCTGCTCATCGTGCAGTCCTACCATCGGGTTTCACGCCTCCAGCAAGGCCATCATTACCATTGTGGTGCCTTCATCCCCTCGAAGCGCTCCTGACCATTCCCGGAATTAAAAAGAAAAACCACATGTCAACTTTAGCCTTACAACAAGCCACCCTAATGTTCCTGCATGAGCAACACAGCGGACGCCTTCACGTTTACACGGATGGGTCAGTTTCCTCTGTGAGCGCGTCAGGAGCAGTGATCATTCCAGCCAAGTCTGTCACCATACAATTCAAGACGTCCCACTTCAAAACTTCGACAGCTGCAGAACTCGCCGCAATTCATGCAGCGGTAGAAGTCATAATTGCAGAACCTTCCCATGCATGGTCCATATTCACAGACTCCAAGGCAGCTCTTCAATGTCTGATATCGCCATTTCGTCATGGACCCCACGAGCAACTGGTTGCTGACATAAGAATTCTTCACCACCATGCCGTCGAGCAAGGACACAACATCACGTACCAGTGGATACCGGGGCACTGTGGGATCAACGGCAATGACCTTGCTGATAAATCCGCCCGATCTGCCCACGATGATAACCACTGTAGAGCAATACCATTCTCCAGGACCGACGCATCTGCAAGGCTTCAATCCCTAGCACGTGAACTTACGCGCGCACAGTGGGATTCGTCAGATTTCACCAATGCTCGTGTACGTAGTTTGCACCCAGACCTTAAGTTCCGCCTTCCCTCAGGAATACCTCGAGCTGAAGAGACACTTCTTTGTCGCCTGTGGCTTGGCGTTGCCTTCACAAACGCCTACGCATTTCGTATTGGAATGGCAAACGACCCTATGTGCGAGAACTGCGGCTGCGACGAAACGATCTCTCATCTTCTGTGTGAGTGTCCCCGTTTCAGTGGCCCCAGGAGAGAACTTACCGCTGCTCTAGACAGACTTGACAGGCGCCCTTTGTCTGAGCAACGAGTCTTGGGACACTGGCCATGCCCATCGTCAGCACGGAAAGCGCTCAACGCGTTGTTGCGATTTTTACGGACGAGTGGTCTAAGGGACAGACTTTAAGCAGTGTCGCGTTTGTGTGCGTGTGTTTTTTTTTCTCTCTTTTTCTTTTTTCTTGTCGTGTCTCCTTTCTGCTATCTTTCAGTCCCCTTACCCTTCTTCCCCTGCACAGGGTAGCCAGCCGGTCTCAGCACTGGCTAACATCCCTGTCTTTCCTCCTTTCTCTTCCTCCTCCTCCTCCAGTAGATAGATGACCTTAGCGCTATCGCAAGTAAAATTGTCATTGATATTTACAGAAATATTAGATGCAGTGTTTTGGGCAGTCTTTGATGACGTCATATGCACACAGACTTTGCAGCGGGGTTTTTTACAAGGCTGGCAACCAAGATCGACAACAGCTTTGGTCTTCGAACGTGTTAACATGTCACGCAGGTTCCTGGAGCGACGATATACAACCTTTGGCGATTCTGTGAAAATCTTTCTAAGCCGATCGCTCTGTGTCAATATGGTGTAATGCTTTCTGAGGATATGGGACACGTTAGCAACAGATGCAGAATGTTCTAGGACAAGGTTAGTGCGTGAGAATGCCGCTATTCGCTTGTCCGTACTAATGAGGTCCTTTCTGTCCAGCGAATCAGCCCGTTTGATTGCGTCGTCAATTATCTTCGAAGGGTACTTCTGGTCACTTAGTGCTTTACGAAGCTGGTCACAGTTCCGAGTGAATTCAATGTTGTCCGAACAAATCCTTTTAAAGCGAATAGCCTGGCTATAAGGGATGCCTGTCTTGAAGTGCTTTGCGTGATTGCTCTTAAAATGCAGGTACCGTTGTCGGTCAGTTGGTTTCCTATAAAGATTGGTCGTCAGTTTTTCCATTACATAGAGATACCGTGGCGTCAAGGAAGTTTGTGCTGACGGGTGAATAAGAATGAGCAAATGAAATTGACGGTGGGGCATTGTTGCAGTCCGCAATGAAGGGAATCAATGCTGCTTCACCGTGGTGCCCAATTAAGAAAATATCGTCGATGAATATATATATATATATATATATATATATATATATATATATATATATATATATCGTTACGTTAAAAGATGCAAGAGGCGAAGCTATGTACAGATGTATTTACAAAGGAACGGTGACGCCCTTGCTCAAGAAGCAGCAGCCCGAGGAAGCCTCTCTAAAACGTTCTCATCGTCGTCTTTACTCCATTCACCTGTTGGCTGTCGGTGGTACGGCTCCGTATCACTGCCCCTGGCGTCAAAAGCGCCAACCCGGCGTGTCGATGATCGTGGATTGGAAGCAGTGTTGTAGGCCTTGAGCCTACGGACGTGCACTGTGTCGCTGGAGCCGACGGGAGAGGGCGAGGAGGCACTGACCGGGGCAATCTCGTAGGTTACCTGCGTCACTTGGCGGAGCCCACGGAAAGGCCCTGTGTACTAGAAAGGAGCTTCTCGGACAGGCCGACATGGCGAGAAGGTGACCAGAGCAGTACAAGGTCACCAGGCTAGAAGTGTGCGTCGCGGTGCCGGACATCGTAGTGATGGCGCTGTGCGGTTAGCGAGGCCTTCATCCTGGTATGCTCGAGCTGGCGTGCATGGTTGGCCAGGGCAATGGCGTCGCGCGCGTACTCGATGGCTGAGGTGGCCGCCAGAGGAACAGTGGTCTCAAGGGGCAGGGTCGGTTCACGTCCGTACAACATATAAAATGGAGAAAAGCCGGCAGTAGCGTGATGGGAAAAATTATACGCAAACGTGACATAAGGCAGAGCAACGTCCCAGTCATGGTGGTCTTTCGAGATGTATATTGACAACGTGTCTGTGAGGGTTCGGTTCAAGGGTTCCGTCAAACCGCACGCTTGAGGATGGTAGGCTGGTTAGCGCAACGGACCCGTCCCAATATATATATATATATATATATATATATATATATATATATATATAGATTGGAGTCACGACAGTGTCACATCAGGTGCACATTATATGCGTCCATACACAGGACACCCCTGTCAAGAACGACGAATAAAAGAGAAAAGAAAGAAAGATATATACAGAGTAACAGGGTAACAGAGTGGATTTCAAGAGAAGGCAAGCGTGCCAGGGGCCGGCAGAAAGTTAGGTGGGCAGATGAGATCAGGAAGTTCGCGGGGATATATTGGGCCCAGTTAGCACAGGACAGGTATAGCTGGAGACCCATGGAGGAAGCCTCTGCCCTGCAGTGGGTGCAGACAGGCTGATGATGGTAATATATAGATATATATGAGTTTGTGTGTGTAGATATATACATATAAAGACACCACTCTTTGTCTCATATTTCCCTGGGTAGATTGTGAAAGTTGTTATCCGTCGGCGCAGCTTAACCACTGATCTGTTTTTATATATATATATATATATATATATATATATATCGTTACGTTAAAAGATGCAAGAGGCGAAGCTATGTACAGATGTATTTACAAAGGAACGGTGACGCCCTTGCTCAAGAAGCAGCAGCCGAGGAAGCCTCTCTAAAACGTTCTCATCGTCGTCTTTACTCCATTCACCTGTTGGCTGTCGGTGGTACGGCTCCGTATCACTGCCCCTGGCGTCAAAAGCGCCAACCCGGCGTGTGGATTATCGTGGATTGGAAGCAGTGTTGTAGGCCTTGAGCCTACGGACGTGCACTGTGTCGCTGGAGCCGACGGGAGAGGGCGAGGAGGCACTGACCGGGGCAATCTCGTAGGTTACCTGCGTCACTTGGCGGAGCCCACGGAAAGGCCCTGTGTACTAGAAAGGAGCTTCTCGGACAGGCCGACATGGCGAGAAGGTGACCAGAGCAGTACAAGGTCACCAGGCTAGAAGTGTGCGTCGCGGTGCCGGACATCGTAGTGATGGCGCTGTGCGGTTAGCGAGGCCTTCATCCTGGTATGCTCGAGCTGGCGTGCATGGTTGGCCAGGGCAATGGCGTCGCGCGCGTACTCGATGGCTGAGGTGGCCGCCAGAGGAACAGTGGTCTCAAGGGGCAGGGTCGGTTCACGTCCGTACAACATATAAAATGGAGAAAAGCCGGCAGTAGCGTGATGGGAAAAATTATACGCAAACGTGACATAAGGCAGAGCAACGTCCCAGTCATGGTGGTCTTTCGAGATGTATATTGACAACGTGTCTGTGAGGGTTCGGTTCAAGGGTTCCGTCAAACCGCACGCTTGAGGATGGTAGGCTGGTTAGCGCAACGGACCCGTCCCAATATATATATATATATATATATATATATATATATATATATATATATATATATTGGAGTCACGACAGTGTCACATCAGGTGCACATTATATGCGTCCATACACAGGACACCCCTGTCAAGAACGACGAATAAAAGAGAAAAGAAAGAAAGATATATAACAGAGTAACAGGGTAACAGAGTGGATTTCAAGAGAAGGCAAGCGTGCCAGGGGCCGGCAGAAAGTTAGGTGGGCAGATGAGATCAGGAAGTTCGCGGGGATATATTGGGCCCAGTTAGCACAGGACAGGTATAGCTGGAGACCCATGGAGGAAGCCTCTGCCCTGCAGTGGGTGCAGACAGGCTGATGATGGTAATATATAGATATATATGAGTTTGTGTGTGTAGATATATACATATAAAGACACCAACTCTTTGTCTCATATTTCCCTGGGTAGATTGTGAAAGTTGTTATCCGTCGGCGCAGCTTAACCACTGATCTGTTTTTACCAGCGACGACGGCAAACTGCGTTCGCGGGTCCTTTCGCACAGAAACAGCGACGTTTCCATATATATATATATATATATATATATATATATATATATATATATATATATATATATATTAGGCGTTGGCGATTTTATATGCGTCACCATATTGTGCTTTTGGCGAAGTGCTTCCCTGGTTTTGAACACCATGACACAGTGTTTAGTGACTCACGATCTGCGATTAAAGCTTTTTCGAGGGGACTTGTTGCGGAACAAGCTTACAGACTGCTGCAGGGCAGGGATATCACTTCGCATACAGTTACTTGGTTCCCGGCGCACATGGGGTCAGTGGAGGGAGCCCCGCGTAACCTCAACGAGGTGGCGCACAGGGAGGCACGAGGATTAGTGTGCCGTGCACTCCCTGAAGGGGCTGGACCTCTCGTTCCCGAGTTCAGGGAGCAGCTGTTAACCTACAACGAGATCACAAAGCACTATTACTTAGGGTGCAGGGCATTCCCCCTGCCACATTGTAAATTAAACAGGCCACAGGCGGTTACATTAACTTCTGCAGACACGGACGTACCCTAACCCGGTCATCATGAATAAAATTAATCCCGACTGCGGAGTTTCAGTCTATTGTAGCAAGTGTGGGGGTTTACTCGATTTAGACCACATGCTCTGGCGCTGCTCGGCGTCGGCCGGTGACGGTTCTCAGGGTGAACAGTGGTGGCAGCGGATGCTGCACAGTGAAGTGCTCACGGACCAGCTCAGGGCTGTCCAGAGGGCCCGTGTGGTGGCAGAGGAGCTCGGCCTCTCTGTCCCGACGTGGGAGCGACCCGCATCAGTCCCCACAGACTATCCCTCAGGACCTAATAAAGTTTTTCACACCATACTTAATTAGGACATCAGTATAATGAGGAATACATTGATACGCCCAAGTGAAACCGTTCAGTCTCCTTTGGTATTGCTAGGTGTTGCAAAAAAAGCAGCACTTATCAGTGCAATATTCCGGTACCCAAAACCGCTGCCAAAGCCGTCTGTATTTTACATTTTTTTTAAATTCAACCAAACACGTCAAAAAGTGTTTCTCCTTACCTTCGCTTGAGCTTTCCAGCATTCTAGAAGTCTCTTCTCTCCACTTATCTGTAAAAATGCAATATATATATATATATATATATATATATATATATATATATATATATATATATATGGTACTAATATTCCCATAAGTCTCTTTTACCAATAACAGAGTTGCAGCGGGTGAGAGACAGATGAAGCAGTGTAAAGGCAAGCGCAGTGAGCCTCTTCGGAAAAATGCAGCGCGCCACTTTTTCTTCGTAGCAGAGTGAGGGCAGCATTTGTGTGAGTGGACACTGGGGTGTGAATTGCTAAAGCTTCCGCAACCAGTTCACGAGAAGCTTACAGACTTATGCCTGCGGCCGCATCATATCAGTGGTTGCCGGTGGACTTGCCAACTCGAAAATTACGCTCAACGGAGCGCTAAAGCAACCATCCTTCTAGTCCCTGCTTTGTTACACTAAATTAGCGCGAAGGTCGCAGAGGAAGGTATACGTGAACTTTTATATCGTTATATAGTTTTATATCATACTTTTCTTAACCAAACAAGCAGACTTGAGACGAATATTAATATTTTTGGCGCACGTCCCTGCGTTAAACTGAGGTAAACTATCCCCTTCAGAGTTGATGTGCAAGTATTGCTGAGGGGTATTTCTGAGGCAGCAGGGGCGAAAAATTACCATTATTTCTTTGAGAAACGCTGTGCCTCTAGGAGATAAGATTTATAGCGACATGTGGGGTGTATAAGCAGGACCTTTCCTTTTTATTCGAGCACGAGCGGGGAAGTTGTAAGACGGAAACGTTTTAACCCTAGAGAGTTAAGGTGCGCGTGGCGCAAAAAATCCATTGTGGGTATCAGTGTCTTCGTCGGCATGGGCATCAGACGTTAATGACAATTAATGGTCTGCCGCTACTACCGGGAAAAGCGTTAGTGAAAGTTCGCACAGATGCGTTAGTGAACACAATTAAATTTATGAGAGTGAATTGCGTCACAAACAAGGTAAACTACGGCTTTATTAGCACCTGAACACATCCTAGATCGTACTCTAAGCCGATCGTACTCTTAGCACCTGCACACATCCTAGATCGTACTCTAGTTTCCATGAAAACGTAATTCTGGTGCGAAGAGGCGATCTCCAGGCCGCGGTAGTTGTATTCCGAAGGATCGAAAGGTTGAGGCCCGAGTTGTGTGCTATGTCAGTTCACGTCAAACCCCGGGAGGTAATTAAATTTTTCTGAGCAATCAGTTACAGTGTCTCTAATTATGATGACGTGGTTTTGGGATATAAAGCCCTGAAAATATTGGACCAGTAAATGAGGAGATTATGCGAAGGGGGAACGTTGCTGCTATGGCACCGTTTCCTTAAAGGTGAAGATTAAGTATCCTGGATTGTTTATTATAGGAAAGAATGGTCGTCCCCCAAACTGCTCTTACTAACAAAGAAAGTAAGAAACCGTTGAATTTGACGATATTCGGTGCAACTAAGTGCGGTGATGAACGTTCTCCTGCTTTAAAAAAAGGGAGGATGCATCCAGCCTAATTGCTTACGTGAAATATATAGAAAAGGCTTGGCGACGCTCGCGTCTGGCACGATTTGCATGACTTGCAGTTAAATATAATCGGTCCCTCCAAACACGCCTTTACGCAAACGTTTCCCGTGGGGATATCTGCACCGGCAATGAGTGGCCCGACAGAAATCCAGAAGTCTGTGCATCACATATACCGTGCATCACATATACCCAAGCAGTGGGAAACTTCACGTTGCACAGGAGCACCCCATAACGGCGCACTCCCTACGGCAGACACGTGCGTCTCTAGGCTGATGGTGCTTCCTCTAGTTCCAAATGTAGGCTATTTCCAAATTACATTTGACAATATCGTCCTTTATGGGGAAAAGAGACCGCTCCCTAAGGCCAATATATTGCGAACGGTATGGTGCACTCCAAAGATACGTTAGATTGTCCTAAGGCGCAAATCCAGAAAATCCATAAAAATCTGAGGGCAGCTATTGGATAAGACTCTTTCCGGTAAGCTGAAACGAGCAATCAATTTAGGAAGGAGGCTATTTTGATTTCTCTGGTGGTTGAGCTTAGGGGAAGCGCCTTTATGCACATCCTTTGCTATTCGGCGAATATAAGTAGTGCATCCCTCGTTGGCCCAGCATAATCACTGTGAAGCCATGGACACTTCGTATCTGTTCCTGGACCAATAATAGGAGCCGCACAGTACGGCGTTCTGCACGTTGGTATATATGAAATGTAAGAACGTGCAAGAATCGGGCCTGTCCGAACCAGTCTTTTCGTTACAGATTCATCCTGACGGTGCTGGTGCTGCTGAGCAAGCACAACACAATCTGATTTACGATTTACGAGAATACTGTAACACAGCGCTGTAGGACCAGACTAGTGCAATGATAAGGATGGATACCTGTTACAAGGCGAAAACATTTCAGCTCTCCATTAGGCACATGTGCTGGTCAAAATCGGGCGGGCTTATACTTTGCCATGAAGAGTGCAATGCGACAGCATTGCAGTGCACCATTCGCATCCCCTTCTCATTCGCTTGCCATGCTCTCGAGTCACGGAACTGCGTAGGTTTCATGGAACATTCGTACATTAGTTGAAACTCTTCCTCCGTTTTGTGGGGCCTCCCAAGTGTTCGGATGCAATTTGACGTAGATTCCCCATCAGCACATGCCAACGAGGAAGGCTCCGCCGTGCGCGCGGACCAGAGCACGGCACCGAATCCATCACACTAGTGTGATGAGCGAGCGAGCGCGCGTTGCGTGCATTTCGCCTTCTCGCTTACCTCTGGACTCTTTCTGTCGGCATCAGCGAGTAGTGGAATATCTGCACGCGCATGCAAACGTCACGCGCGTAGGTGTCGCGTTGGTGCCTTCTCTATAAAATAATCTATTTTTTTATAGTTGAGATAAAGTGGCACCAACCAAAACGTAAGAATTCTGACGTTCGGACTCCGCCACATAATTGAGTTCCTTCTTAATAGAAGTAACAGTTTTGTAGTAGGGAACCAGTCCCAGCTGTCCTGTGGATAAGTGTTTGTGAGATCGCAGTTGACAATTTTGTGGCGAATTTTACTTTGAGAAACCGAGTTTTCATCTGTTAAATACCTGTTCCATGGCGTAGGGCTTCAGTGCTTTCGCCATGGATTCCTACGACAGTGGCGGTAGCCCGAGACAATGGCTATATCCGTAGTACGCCTACGCCACTACCGATTGTGCACCTACTGCAGTTTGAGCTCGATAATACTATCGCGTTCCCACACACACATCTTTGCCTGCGCTTGTTAGCGTCCGTAAAGCAACTGCTCACGTAAACTAAAAGCCCAGGTAATTTGAGACGGGGCGTATTCTCGTAACATGTACGATGGACAAGCATTTGTTGTCAGCCTGAGCGAGAGCACGATGGCATTGGCGTTTCGTTGCCTCGCGCTGAACAATACAGGTTTGCGAAAGCTTAGGCCAGCGGCAACTTCTGACTACGAGAGGACGGCATAAAAGGCAAAATTGCCCCGTCGTTTGGAAGTGTTATTGTTCCTTACTAGGCCGCGATGAATTGAAACCCGAAGCTCAGCATGTAGCCTGGAAATGTTATTTCGACTGAGGATGAAGCAACCACCTCTGACGCACAACTAGAAATAGAAAATCACCTGTGATGTACCATGGGTGTAGGTTTTCGATTTGTTTATTGAACCTTGCACCGCATACCAGCGCCGGAGCTTAAATTTAGTCTATAAACTAGTTACTAGAGGCGTGAAAATTACTAGAGGCGGGCCAAAATCGTGAAAGCTCTTCTGACATGGTAAGTAATATTATGGCGATTTTCACAGCAGGCCCTACACCTGCACAATTTCTGACTCATATTTAATGTTTCCGTTACTTGATTTCCATTTTCCGACAAACTATTTTCTGGACGTTCACAATTCCTAACAGAGATATTTTAAAAAGTCGTGAACATCTGCGCTTATACGGGTTGACATTTTTTAGATAGACTCATCACTGAAACTACGCGTGGTTACATGGCTACCAATATTCCGCTATAGATCGCCAGATCTAATTATAGTGAATACTCACACTTTGTAGCAAGTGCCCAACAGAAGCAGTGGTAAGGCGATTCCTTTGCGCAGAACGCCCGAAAAAATCCATATTCCCTACATACTGATAGACATTCAGTTGTGGTCCCCGGGCAGCCGTAGGATTCTGGAAGTATTATTACACTATTTAGACAAGTATTGTGGCCAGCTGCCTCGCGAAGAGAGCATTTAAAATATTTGAAAATATAATGCCCTAAAATTTATGTGGGGTAAACTTATTTCACGTTTGAAATTGACCATAAGATATAAGCTTTAATTGTTTAAATAAGGGGGATACACCACAAGTATTATTAGTGGTAGGGGAGTGCTTTTCTCCCACAGACGAAGTGCGCTTCCAGCAGGACAGGAAACGGTATTGTTCGACGAGATAATATCATGCATTAAGAAGGTCACGACCATGCAGGGCGGCGACGAGCGATGAGGAAAGCCTGTGCGCCGCGACGTCGTTGCAAGCGCCTGTATACATTGCCGGCGCTTACTACTGTTTACTAACATGCCGCACGTCTAAACTTTAATCGAATGACAGGCAGTAAGGCATCGGTGGATTAGGAGCGATCCGCCTGTTTTGTAGCGATGAGCAACTAGTGATGTCTGACCCAAGGCATCCAAATAAACGTTAAGCATGTTTGATGTTTGACTTAAAGTGTCAGCAAGACATCAGTTCGTGTTTGTTGAACATTTGTGCTTAATGTGGCCTTCAGACCATTGGGCGATCCTGCTGCGGGCGTACGCCGGCACAGTGATGAAACAGGTGCAGCGGTAACGACACGTTCCGGGGCGAAGTCAAAAAGGCTGGAGATGGTAGATCCTTTTAGCAACATCAATGGCTTTGGTGTCGTGTTATAGGCGATGAGGTTGGAATAACCACGTGAGAAGCACACCAGCAAGTATAGATGGCGATCCTTCGAAGAATATAGCGGTGATAAGGCATAACGACTGCGTCCCCGTCTGAGCTCCTTACCGTAGCTGTAAGAACACGTCATTCGCCCGCAAGCAGGACGAAATCCGCAGGCGTTTCAAGGTGCACAGGCAATAAATCTGAAACACCAGATGTCGGTCTATGTAATAAGGATAGGAGTTGGCCGCACGAGACGAATGCAGAAGCAGTGGATAGAAAGTTCCAGTGTAATATGAGCTCATGAGCGTTTGAAGAAAGCACAGTGTTCTGTATATGATGGCGAACGCCGGCAATGGTAACACGAGCCGTACTGTGCTCACTGGGATAAATCCAATCGTCATTAACGCCACATGAGAATGGACTAGCGCATGGAGCTCGCACTTTTCCTGGACATATTCAGAGTTGGTGGTGAATGACAGAAATTGAGGCTCCACTGTAGACAAGGGCATGAACAGCAATGGCTTCCACACGGAAACTCAGTAGATTGGCAGGGCGAACAGCAAGAATCGTGAGGTTCAATAATGAGCACTTTCTCCTCATAAAACTGCAGTTCTAACTTTTCACAGCGATTGTCGACAGTGTTAGGAGCGGCATGCAATGGCGATGTCTTACGCGAGAACGGTGACGGGGAACGACGGCGGGGCGAGCAGGAAGGATGAGCCACGCCAAGGGATAGGGGAGGTGAAGGAGAACGACGTCATGAGGGCGTACAGGGTGGAGCAACATATGCGTCAGATCTCGGAACGAAGCCTGTCTCGTGTACGAATAGCCACGTCAATCGCCTTGCTGGCGCCGGCGGCAGAAACGGGCGATGTTACCACGAGTAACGCAGTAGGAATCCGGCGTGGTGGACGCCACGTTTAATAGTGCGCTTGCGCCGGCGCTTTTGCTGCAACAGAGGCTAAATGGTCTTAGGGGTCAGTAGGTACCCATGTAACGGTTGCGGCAGGCCGTGGTGCCACGTAGGCATCCGAAAGATCACAAGCGGCCACGGTATATTGGGCACATGCTCCACTTCTCGTGGACGCCTGCTCATCTATAACAACGCCGCGCAGATTCGGACGAGGACAAGCACAAATCATTGGGTTGTTGCCCAAAGCATAGGCGTACAGCTCCTCTCGCACAATGCTGCGAATAAGCGCTCACAATTCTTCATAGCCAGTAATGGGAGCTTCAAGTTGCCTTTGTTATTGTAAAACCGCGTTTTAGCGACCTGTTCAGCTAGAAAACAATGTTCCTTAGCTTACATGGCTCGTCCCGACGGTTGTAATCGCCGACCCTCTCAAATTATCAAGCCACTCTTTTATGTCCTTGCCGCGAAGGACAGAAAATACCGAGGGAGGGTCACATAGAGTGGTGCAGAGAGTTCTAGTGAACCCAGCTATCATCGCTGGGGCTGACGAGCACTACAGTCGACAAGAGAGGCGCTCCAGGAATGGCCGGTACAAGGAAGAGGCCTTGGGAACGAACACACCCTCCGCCACATATGTGGCGATGTCGAGCGCGGTGCCATGGACCGCTTTATTGTGACACTGGCGCGTGAGATAGCTTGCCAGGAGACAGCGCCCAATGCAAGTGATGATGAGGTTAAGGACCATGAGTATATGCATGTGAAGACAATGAACTACGCAATCGGCGCTCATATATATATACCATCTGTCGCTGGAACGTGCAGGAAAATATATTTGCCTTGTTTGAATTCGAAATACAGAGAGAAATTTCGCAAAGATGTCTAAATATGAAAGATTGGAAATGTGAAAGTACGCGATAGCATTTACGCGCGTTGTATAACGGAAATGATTTTGTTAGGGTGATGTGTCTACTTTCATATTCTGTGTCACGTCTCTACAACTTCACAGATGCCAAATATGATGAAATTCTTATCTGAGTATGAATTGTGCGGGAGGCGCCAATAGGTACGAAAAACAATCAACTTTAGGAAAAAGCAGAACATAACGTATAAGGTAGCGCCCCCCCCCCCCCCCCAAAAAAAAAGCAAGTTCTTGTAGGTTTACTTCGATGATCGCAGTGTCTTAGCGCCTGTTCCAATATTTCTACTAAAATTACATATGGTAGTTGAAAAATTCTCCAGCGACTACAAATTGCTTGGTATAAACATCTAGAAATTAGGTTTGTGTAGCAGAAACTCTCACAGAGCCCCAGATACCCTTGTCGATCGCTTTCAGACAACCCTAAGCCCGAAGTCGACGCATTCTCTGGACGCTAAAACACGATATACGAACGAGTCAAATCTTTAGGCAGATGTGGTCGCCGGTCCCCATATCATGCACAGGACCCCACTGTGCGGGCGTGTTGCCAACAGAGCAATTAAATAAATCGTACTTTCAAGTTTTCAACTTTGTTCACAATGTCGCTGAAGCTGTTACTTCTAGTACGCTGAAGCTGTACGTGGCATTTCCGATGGTCATGTTTTACGAGCACATGCAGCACACCATGCACTCGATTTAAATTTTTGGCGCTATGGCAGAATTGCCGTGGTAGAATTGCTAGTGTGTTTTTCAAGTACAGCGCTTTATGTTGTATGACATGGGCTTGGAGCAGCTTCTTTCGTAAGATGGTTCAATTCTATGTAGCTGGCGGTAGCGCACGGCGCAGCGCGAATTGTGTTTAGGCGACGTGCCACTCGCAAAAGGGTCTGTGCGAAGAAAGTCCATTTCTTCGCACCAACGTTTCGTGCCTCCAACGCGTTGTCGCCGCATACTGTTCCGCACATAGTCCAGGATTCGACGAAAGCTCGTCTGGTCAGGTAGCATGATGTGGTAATGAAGTCTGCGGTCACTGACCAAGTCAAAAAGGTTGTTTTGACGTTTCGGAGCCTATACAGGTTCCTTGTTCACAATGCAGCTGATTTAATGATTACCACATCATTACCACATACTGTTCCGCATTTTAAGATTTCGACTGGGATAATAATAAACCAGTCGGCTATCGCGGTAGACATTTCATTCATGCATGGGTCTATACCGTAAAACTGAAGAGTGTTCCGTATCGGTCCTCTCTGTAAGGTCAGTTCTACTGATCAAGGCAGATTTGGGCAATCCCTGATAAATCTCAATGCTCTCATGGGTCAGTCCTGCCTTAACAAGCAGAAGTCACAAATCAAGGAGGACAAAGACGGAATAGTATTCCGCATACCGTTTTACGGTATAGGTCCCGAGGACAATCATATATTCAAAGCTAGCCTTCTTGCTCCGGAGAGTGTCTGTAAAATGAAAACAAATGAGCGGACAAACAACCACATTTAATGATGAACAACCAAAACCCTGCGCCCCTGAAGCTTTCAACGTACGCTCAACTCTTGCGTGCACACTGCAACACATTTGCTTTGGTGGTTTAACGTGAAAAAAAGAACGCAATAATCGCTTGTTTTTAGTAAAGGGCGTGCGGTGATGAAAAAAAGTTTCCTGGAAAACGATTTGGTTGCACGCTGTTACCACTACATTGTCAGCTTTTGCGCCAGCACGGGCGCCTTAAAAAGTCCATTGTTCTTTACTATGACAAACACCGTGAAGACGTCAGAAGTATTACGGAGACGTGCGATTCAAGCCATCCATTTTTGAACATTTCTCTTTTTCAAACTAAAGCCAACACACCAGTGCACTTGGTGTTCCTAGGCTCACTGGTTTAGTTTGCAAGGTTCGGTGCAAGCTTGTTCAAAAGCAGTGTGCGGCGCTCGAACTTGAAGGGGTTTATCGAACCTATGATCTTCCACCCGCTGCTATATTGAGCATGTCCGCACTCGTAAAAGAGAAGCCCTCGATATTGTACATGATTGCATTAAAGAGGACGCTATAGCTTGTAATAGAAACGCTGTGTCGTAATTTTACAAAATACGCACAAGCGACTTTCTACATATTTGTACCCACCACAACAAAGCTTGTGATTGAAAGAATGTGAACAGAAACACCGACCATTATCACGCACTCTTAGTTCCTGTTGGAGGGTCCAATGTTACACGCTTCTGTGGGCCTCACGAAATTCCTGCCATGGAAACGAAATATTCTTGCAGCGTTTCACGCGACAAATCTACATTTGGATTAAGAGGCATGGCATAATGCTGCTTCCCCGTGTTGGTTGTCATAACTCATGGTCATTTAACGACACATAAAGATTAGTAAATATGTGGATGCCTTTGGCTGCATTTGAACCGTGGCTGTCGCGGACAACACTCGTACCTTACCGCAAAAAAATGAGTCCCAGTCTACCACAGGGGACAACGGTGAGATGCTCCTCACGTGTTTTTTTTTTCAGTCAAGATATCCACAGAAATACATACATCGCGAATACACCGGAGCTCTGTCTAGGCATACGTGGTATCGCTTACGATGACGCTGTGCATACAGCAGTCAATTACGGCTTCACTGTTTCATGTGCTTTTAAGTACGAAGCATTTCTTGACGCTCTTGAGAAACTTTGACATTATCTACCTATCTAGCCGCCTACACCTTGGTGCTCTCCCGGTAGTATCGTTTACCTGGTATGCACGAAAACTTCGATGGCAGGGTTTCAATATTTGATGAGAAATAATGGCTGACCTTCACGTGTCTGCGGTGGTATGCCCGTCATGTACTTCACGATTAACGATACCATTGTCACGTATGGCTGATGCCCATAGTGATCAGCTCTTGTTATTGAGGCATGAGCCACAGGTGTTTAAATTTATTCAGCCTATGCCAGGCTCGAATCAAGTAAAATAGACAGCAAATCATCAGACCGCCATTAAAAACAACAAAGGCATACTGAGTGCCGTAACCTGGGGATGTAATATAGACCAAGGGATAGGCGGGTATCGATCACGAGCCACCGAGGTTCCAAGCAAATCGGTACCACTAGGCTACGGTGGCTTGACCCACCTTGCATAGCGATCAAGCCCAATGCACCAGTAGTTGTGATCAAGGTGCTTGTGTGACGTCACTTGCGCTTCTTATACAGCGATGTGATAAAGGACATGTATGTTCTATTCGCACTCGCCATGGTTGTGTTAAACTTTGCTCGATCGCTTAGGAATACTTCAAAGAACGACGGTCATAATATACACATATCGCGTCGTAGCATGTATTTTTTTCGAGGAAGCGGGCGTCTGTTCTGCGAACTAACGTCAGCTCCAACTTTACGTCATTTGTCTGCAGTTGAGTCACCATGGTGCTGCCGAGTTTTTCGGTTAGCCCATGCATGTTAGGCCTACACCTACTGATTCGCTTTTCGCAGAGCTGTTTTTCCTATTCGTATCACTTGACTGAATGCCACCTGATACCTGATAGGTAACTTCCTCCCTGACTGCTTTGCATGACACCCATCCCACACTGCCTGGCACATGCAGGATATTATCTCTACACATACTTCCCGTTTTGCTGCTTTTAAGCAGCGTTATTCACATCTTATTAATAGCCATCCGATTCTAACCGTTGTGTCAGAACAAGCTAATTTCCGATATATACTAAATACACCATCACTTACCTTTCAATTCACGCACAACGTCTCCAGTGTTGACCACCTGCCCGTAAGGCCAGTTTTTGTGCGTTTGATCTGCATATAACGCGGCGACAATATTACTCCTCGGTAACTGCACCTGTTCAGAACTTGGGATAGCGTGACTAGTAGAAATGCATGAAAAGACTGCACATATAGACGTCAAAATGCAGTTTCTAGCAACAATTTCTACAGAGGACTGTGGCGGTAGTGAATATGGCGGTCCGGCTGGCAGGGGAATGATGTCTATAATATGAATTTCTGGATACACTTTGCTCTACTCGCTTAATATGCCTTTATATATTAAAAAACTCGGTTATTTCCCGAAAAATGACCGGCCTAAAATGTAATTCGCAGTATCCTTGCAAGTGCCTTCAAGTGTTAATAGAAATACAATGACGGAAATACTTATGACTACAATCTGGCGCTGACGATAGTACCACTTCAAAGAGTACACAAGTGTCATCACTCTATAAGAGTATCATTTACAACTACATTTTTCTTAAATCCCTGCTTCCGCTGCCTCTCGGGATGAAGACGAAAGTATCCAAAACAAAGGTTCTTACGTCCTCGTAACAGGGAGGTGGAATTTTTTGGGGTCCTAGCGCAAGCTAGCTGAGATAGCCTAATAATTGTTTATCTGGCTATCTTTTTTCTCCAGTTGTAGAAACAAATTTTCTTAAGTGGATTTCGAGAGCGCTTAAAAATGAGCGACTCATTTGTTTGCTGCACCGTACGTCTCACGCGACCGTTCTTAACGCATTGCGAGGAAGCCCGTGACGTAAAAATATCCAAAAGTTAAATCGCTTTTGGATTGCTATGACGCCTGCACTCAAGCGCATTGTCGGTGAAGAAGGCTGGCTGTAGCGGCCTGCACGGCTTGTCTAGTCGGGAACGCTAGCCGAGGTCCATATGGCGCCAACCGCCAAAACACTGTGCCGAATCCCCGAGGCCTAATTCAAGCTCTTATCTTAGTTGCTTTGCAAACCACTTCAGCAGCCCTTCAAGGATTTCGGCGCGGCAAGCGCTCCGTCGAGCCTTACAGAGCCGTCGTATGTTCAACCTACGTACGGCCCCGTCGATGCATGACACTAACGGCGGGACATCTTTTAATTTCGCACTATTTATGATGAGAATAGAAGCTGTAACCCTGCTGAAATAATGTGTGTAGCTTCATTATGGCTATTATGCCCCTTTAAAGGGCAACTCCGGCGATTTTTCATTGTCCACTGCTCTGAATGAAATATTCAGTATATGTGTTCCTAGGTGCCGCAGTAATTTGTGGCAAACCAGGCGGTTGCAAGGCATTCAGTTTTCCTGAAAATGAAATGTAAAAAATTTTAGCGGACTCCCACGTGAACCGCCCTGTGTTCTGGACGTCATTACCTGCAACGCTGCCTACCCGAGCAGGCGGGCCCGAGCAGGCGAGCAGCGTTCGTTCGGTTATTTAAAATTATTGGCGATTTTCTGAGCAAATGGAATGAAGCTGGCTGCTTCAGGGCTATCAGTACTGTTGGCAAACCGCGATATCAGAATATGGTGGAAAAACCGCCGGAGTTGCCCTTTAAGAGATTGTTAGCAAGCAAATGATGCCCATAATTTGTAGTAACGCCGCAGAGAATCCAGAGAGCATTGTGATCTCGAGGGACGATGGCCAACACTTCCCAATATATGCAATGCAAAATCTCGTCACCTTAGGAACCACCACTCACCCCAGATACTAACACCGAAAGAAAAGCGCACAATAGTGCCTTCTCGGAAGTGGGCCGAAACGTTGGCCACCTGAGGTAGAGGCGAAGCTAGAACATTCCTTAGGCATTAGTAGTACGTCACCAGTAAACACTGAACAGAATGAGAGCTTTTACCTAGTATTATCCATGTGCTATTTTTTTTCGCTTTTGTAAAGGCCAGGAGTTAGTAGCGCTTACTGTGATACCCACATAATAATACGAGTGCACATACTAACCATCGGACATGTGTTTATACTGTATGCATCGCCGAAATGAAGGCAGGGAGGTACTTGGCTCTCAGAAATTTTTCAAGGGTGAGCACTCCCAATGGCTACACTCTTGAGATGGCGTTCTTTCAAGTTCAGAGACTATGGACTTGCGCGCTAAAGAACCATGAGTGGCCAGTATTTCGACAGTCATATGGACATCATTTCTGTCATTTCCACTTTTTCAGTCACTTTCCTCACATCTACGGGCACTGAGTTGTGCTGCCTTCTCAGTTGAAGCAAATTGCACGGTTCCCTTAAAGGGTAACTCCGGCGATTTCTTCATCATGTTCCGACATCCATACATTGCAGTGGTGTTGATAGTCCTGTAAAAGCCACGGTGATTGAGTTTGCTCAGGAGTGCACCAATAATTATGAATAACCAACTGAAAGTCGTGTTCTAACCGAAACGGAAACGGCCAGATGCTTCGTGTAGCGCATGTGATGATGTCACAGCCTACCCACCATCATGAATATGCAGCTGATGCCAGAAAAATGCCAGTGGCGAGGTCATCCGACGAGATACTGAATTATGCCAGCTTTTCTGAACTTGACAGCGACGATTTGAGCGCTCAAGTATCACCGTTTTGCTTTGACAGCCCGCTGGCTCGGGTAGGCAGCGTTGAAGGTGACGGCGTCGAAACCATACGTTGGCCCGTGGGGGAGTCCGCTATCAAATTTTTAAATTCGTTTACAGGAAGACAACCCCCTGACTTAGCATATGTTATTAGAGTACCAAGGAGAATATATAATGAAAATTTTATTGAGATCAGTGGACACTTCAAAATCATCAGTGTTTCTTTTTAAGCAAATCAACAATCAGCGACACGCACACAATGCAGCTGCGGCGGCGCACCTCCTTCAGAATGCTCCTCAGCGCCATTTCACCGAGCTCGGGTAGGACAGACCAAAGTTCCTGCGTACTTCCCCTCGATTATTAATTAGTTATCCTGACTATAGGGTTCTTGAGATTGCGTAGATAACCAAGATGAATGTTGGTAGCAATTTCAGAGCACTGGGTGGATGGAGTCAGTCGAAATTTTTGGATCGACTTCATCCCGAAAACCCAACCGGCGGAACAATCCTCGATACAATAAACAGCCCTAGTGCCAAGTCGCAGAGGGCTACTCATGATCTACAAGTCGTCAACACGCTAGCGTAACCATCGGATCTGTTCATATCTATAGAAGCCCGCGTCGATTCTCGCATAGGGGCCATTTGCGACTGGAGCGACGCAGATTTTATACATGCTGGTTATAGGGATGCAAACCGGTGTGTTATGTTGCCGCTCATAAGGCGATCGTACAGAAGGAACGGCGTAGCACCGTACGCTATACAAAGCTTCTTTCGCGGCTCTCTCTCTGCATGGTCTTTGACAGCAATTATCAATGGAAAGCAAACGGCTCCCATTGAGCGGCTGGTCGCCCACGCTGGTCCCCAGGGGTTCCTGGTACGAGACCCTTCCCTTTCGCTGAACCCGGCTGGAGGAAGATCGGCCAACGCGGAGGAAGATGAGGCGGGCAAACATGTCATGCTCCCCGCAGTCGCTCCGGGGGTTGCGGCTGCGCGACCGTGCTTGTCTGCTCAGTGGCCGTTTCGGGGAAGAGCAGCTCGGACGCGTAGGAAGAGAATGCATGAGAAGTGCGCCGTCGCTCGAAGCGACAATGCGCTAGGCCCAACCAATTCTGTAACGACCGGCATGCGCTTTCGGCGCGCCGACTGGAACGAAGGGTTGAGTTAGCAGCAATGCACGGTCCGAACTGCGGGAAAGGCGAAGACACGCAGTGTTTCCCGGAACCCACTTTACGACAGGGTTCGACTGGATGAGCCTGGGAGATGGCGCGAATGCCGCAGGGCTGCTACGATACCGATATTTCGACTGTGAGAATATCTGAGAGCGTGGGATAAGGAGAGGGAGAGCCATGATGGGAAAGAATGCCAAAATGCCTGTTTAAACTGCAAAGATGCTGCTATCGAGATTAGGGACAGCCCACTAGGGAGTGGCTTAATCTGAGGGTAAACAGATTGGATAACAGAAGGTTGAGGCGGACCAACAGTGGCCACCTCCCCTTCTTCTTTGTTGCCGCAAGTTACTAAAGACTGGACGGGATTCGTTTCCCTTCAGTCTAGGCTGTAATCACTTAACTGATCGATCAGTAAGACTCCGTACGATGCAACTTCTGTCTGGGCCGTAATCACTCGGTGGTCGAACAGTGAGACTAGGTTCGTTGTATGTAGTAACAGTGTTCTAGGCTCTAACTTAAGAAAAGTTAAGTAGAAGAGTAAGACGCGGTTGATGTCTATGTTATCATCAGTGTGCTTCGGCAAGATGTACATATGACTGTAAATATTTCGCTGCAATATACCTTCAAGTTCATTACCTCCAACCTGCCTCCTGCTTCATCGACGTCGATCATCTTCTTGACGGGACTTCAATCCACATCAAGGAGAAAACGAACAAAGGAAAACATAACTCCGTGGACTAGACGTATTGCAGGATCCGATGATTTGTCAGTGAAATTTTACTCTGGCAATTTTGGAGTTCTCGCATATCCCACGCTTAGTACGATTGCATGCGATCGAGCTCTGTTATTGCTACTCATGGTGTCTGCCTCAGCGTGTAGGGAAGACGTGCTTCAATTGGGGCACCATGGCGACCACTGCGGTACGCAGCAGACTGCCATTTGCAAGGAGTGCGTAATCGACAAGCACGTCGTATAAAAACAGCGCTCCTGCCATTGCTGTTCCCGCGGAGTTGGCTGCTCTATAAGTGGCCGGAAATGGCCGCGAACAGAGACAGTGAGAGAGAGTGAGCGAAATGCATGGAGGATGAATCTTCCAGTTGAATGTAGCGAAAAACTAGGACTTAGTTTGTCACCGTTGTCACTGCGGCAAAGATCGAATCACGAAGTTTCGCTAAGCTCACAATTTTTAGTGCTTTTTATATCGCGTGAGTACAAAGAAAAAAAGCACGAAATGCACCCCTGTCGTACAGGTCCTTTTCTGATTTTGTAAACATGAAATATAATTTTCAAATGTAGGCATCGGTAGCCCAACGCACATCACGAGTGAACGGAAGGCATATTTGCGACACGGCAACAAGCGAAGTGCAGAAATTTCCAAGGAATGTACTTCACGCAGTTATGCCTTAGGTATCTCTTATGAGTTAGGCCTTAGCAGCACCTTTTCTAAAATGATTAGGTAGTAGGAAGAAACATGATGTAGAAGTACGTACCTATAGGCTGAGCAGGTGCTTTGTCAGGTGCTGTTGCTGGAAAACATGATGAAATTGCTATCTCAGCCGTCAGTTTATTAATAAATTTAAATGTCAACGCCAGTGTACGCTACTATATGCGAGAGAGATAATGTGCAGCGCTCTAAGCATCTGCAATTCTCTTGTGTCTAAACTTGGCCCTCCTATCAAAGAGATATGGGTTATTATTTTTATTCTTCTTACCATATATTACGTTACCATAACGACAGCCATGCAATACATCTCGTTGTGGTAATCATCATCACCGACAAAAACAAGATCATCATCTGCTGGAGTTCTTGTACTAGTGTTTAGTAGATTGGGACCACTTGATGACATCTTGCTTTGTTACCTCCAACTTCTATCACCGTTCGAAAAATCACTTTCGTGATAGTTTTGCTCCTAGTGGGATTTTAAGTTCCTGATTTTTGCTTTGATCACATCTAGTTTTGCCTTTTTTCTAGTTACTAATTTAGTTCTTGCTTTCTTTACGTTAAGTACAATCTTTGCCCTTATTAAGCTGTGGTCACTACATATTAACTTGCCTACTACTTCTTTGTCTTGGATTATGACTGGTTGCTGTCACATTATAAAGTCAATTTTCTTTTCTTTTTTTTTCCCCATTAGGGCTCTTGCATGTCAACTTGCTATTCTTGTGCTTCTTAAAGAACGTATTCATTATTTTGAGTCGGTTTCTTCCTGCCAAATGCACAAGCACGCCTCCACGGTTATTCTTATGACCGACACCACAGTTTCCAATCGCTTGTTTTCCACCCTTCTTCCTTCTGCTCGCTAAAATGCCCATGACGATTGCCTATTTTGATCGCATTCTTTTCATTGCTAATTTCATAGCTTCGAAGAAACGTTCTACTTTCTTGTTGTCGTAGCTCAGTGTTGGCGAATATTCCTCGGATTATGGTAAGCTTATATCGCTTATTAAGTTTGATTACAGCTCACGCTACTCTTTCATTAATGCCGTACGATTCATCTACGTTGGCCGCCATATCTTTCCAAATTAGGAACCCAACACCATATTCTCTCTTTTCGGGCAACCCTCTATAGCACAGTACATGCCCGTTGTTTAGTGCTCTCTAAGCTTAACCTATTCTCCCAACTTCGCTAAGCCCGATCATGTCCTGACTACCGTCGCCTAGCTCCTTGAGTAGCTCAGCTAGCCTAGCTTCGCTCGAGAGGGATCTTGCGTGGAACGTCCAGATTTAGTTTCCAGCGGCGGCCCGTGCGGATCCCGTGATTAGTAGCAACCTCCGCTGCTTCACAAGGCTGACCGCCGCCATGGTGAGATGTTGTTTAGCCGCTGGACACTGAGGGCCAGGATTGATTGTAGACGTCGTGTAGGTGGTGATAGCCAAGTACTGCACCAGGGAGGCCAATTCCTGTACTGGTGTAGGAGCGAGTCGCAAACAGCAGCAGGACTGACAGCCTTTCAGGTGCCCGACTGTCACGGGCGCATCTACCGACGCAACTCTCGAAGAGTAGATAAAGGTTAGAGGAAGAGCTAGTAGAAGATAGTAAATAAAGAGGGGGATGGGTGACTCCAACCTGCAACCTTTAGTACTGTAGGTAGCAGCTTAGCTCCAAACGTGAAACGCACCGTCGTTTGAAGGACTTTCAGCCAGCTTATTTCTGGCTATGATAACGCTAAGCATATAGGTCACGGTAAATTTTGAAGTAACAGTGGATCATTTAGCGCAAATATTGGAGTTTGTCATATTTACTCAGTGTTTTTGTAGGTGCCTCGAAGCATTTAAATCACGTGTTATTTCGCGCAGTGTCTGAACTATAAACCGTCAGCTTCAGACTTTATGAAGATTTAAGATGTCGCTAATTGTGGACGCTTCATGCACAGCTCTAGGGTTGCACTGGGAGCATCACATACAGATGCAGAGGTTGTGAGTTTTCTTTGTTTCTGCGCAGGTTTTTTTTTTTGTTTCATTGTACTTATGTATTCGTGCCGTGCAAGAAAGACAGCGCCATGTTAATTAACGATGCCGTTTAACTTTGAGGCCTGCCACATTCATAACACTTAAATGTAGATTGGCTGGCTATATAGAGCATAGTCTTCTGGATATCTATGTGAAAGGATGATCTTCCGCTGAAATGCTTGGCAGACACAGAGATGCAATACAATGTTGCGGACTGCGTTTGTACAGTACGCTTACAAAGTAAGACTCGACCTTTAGTGATTTCATTATGTTGTTTTTATTCAAACGGCAAGCGCTAGCCGCCTTCCGGCATAGTGGAAGTAGTGGAGGGCGAGTGGATGGTTGGAAAAAAAGCTATTGATCATCTTGAAATCTTTAGCGACCCACGCTCAGGTCTTCAACGAGCGAGCTTCGCGGGATCGCCTCATCGCCGCCTCTCATAACTGCTGAACTGCCCACTCTTGTGTTTTGATGTTCGAGCTCCTCAGAACAGCGGCCCAGTTCCACGCAAGAGCCCCCGGAGCTACTACCATTTTAGCTGACATTTTAGCACACTTTCACTAGATGTGGTCGATGATGCGCTGTGCCTCGTGAGGCACAAGGGGTGCCCTACACGCAACTCTTTTGTTGAAACCAATTGGCAGTACATGTTAATGACACGCACGATTGCTAGACGGCCGTCACTTCGACAACTCTGTAAGGCTTTCTAAGGCTAAGTTCATCTTCTTCATACAGACATTTTAGTCCATTTGTCAATGCTGTTCAAAAGGAGAAATGTAAACTGTTCATGTTTACTATTGTTCATCGTTATGAACAACATAATAAATACGCTAACGGAACGATGAGTAGACAAGAAAATTGCAGTGAAATGCTAAATAACATTCATGGATAGCATGATCGTAAAAACAAACGGATCATGATCTACTCATAATGTGTTAGGTATGCTCAGGAAAGTACATATACCAAAGAGAAGACTAGTCGTTAGTGTTCTCACATGTAAATGAGCTTCCCAGCGAGTTCTCGGGAACATTGTAGACAGGCACGTACTCACACGTGGAAGTTGCGCGAGCGAAATAAAGTGATTAAAAGTATTTTACACCCGAGTGTGATTTTTACAAATGTTAGAAACAAGCAACAGCTAAGAGATAATGTCATCCATTTACATAGGAGCATAAGACAACTCACTCATCGTCTTCACTCCATGGCAGAAGCAAAAGCTGTTCGTTAGAGAGCCGCATCTTCCTTCCGGAAAACCACGCTTCTGGCATTCCGATGAGCACATACTTGGATTAGCGGGGCATCCGGCTGTTCCTGATTGGCATAGCGCAATGCATAAACAAGAAGACTTTCCATTACATTTTACAACTAGGCCAATTGAAAACAGGATATATAAGTGTTCATAACATGAGTAGAAAAAGCAAATCTTCTGCAGAACCCTAGAACTGTGCGAATCAGTGCCACTCGAAGCATTCAGCGAGGAAATTGCCGGTGGCGAATTTTCTGCCACCCAGCAAAGTGGTACATGTAGGATCAACGTATAGCTAACGCACCTCAGTACCCATTCCTGAATATGTTCAACGTCGGCTAACCAACCCCTAACAACACTTTGGCGACTGAATGGTAGCTACTAATACGACGTAACTTTACACCCACGTTAGTCTATGCCACATGCATCTATTTTATAAAAAAAAAAACTGACCTACACGAAGCGTTGATCTGCTATAATAGGCGTCGTTCATTGAATATACCTACGGGATGGAGCAGTTTCACAAAAAGGGCCCGTAATGGCTGCTAAATATATGTACACCTCTGATGCTTTTTATCGTACATTACAAGCGCCATTCCCGTTACACAAGCGCCATCGCTACAACTGCTGATGCAACGGGGTTGTTAACATATACCAACGCTACCAGACTAGCCTTGCAAAACGCGGCGATGTTGCGCGAACCTAGCCGCTTACCGCGCACTCGTGCGCTGCCGTCGCAGGCGGCCTCACCTCCTCGCTAGCTGACTACGCGGACGGAACGGTGGAGTGCTGCTTGCTTCTGTGATTGCTTGTTGGCGACGCATTTTAGCAACCGTGTCGATGCGATACTGCTGCCGTCGCCGGGGATATCAGCAGACAGGGCTTGCGTGTTGCGTTAAGGGATGAATCATGGAGCGGTGACCGAAACGTTATGAATAAGTTGGTACGCAAATTCTTTCAAACTCCCACCAAAGCGACGCCTCGCTCGGCGTGTGGTCGACCGATTTTTCGTTCGGAGCGGGATCTGTAAGTGCACGCGTCGTTAAGTTCTGTGGATGGACGCGCATAAATATTTATGCGCGGGAGCTGGAATAGCGGCGAGGGTCAACGCAAGAACTAAAGGCAGTGTAATGTATAATAACCAACAGCTCGCAGTGCCTAGGGCGCTCGCGCTAGGAGCGCAGGACGAAGAGAAGGACGAGGAGCAGAATAGAACAGCCGGCCTGCAGCAAAGGCGCTGTGTCTACGTCTCTCTTCTTTACAGCAGCAAGGAAACGTGCCAAGCTGCTATAGGTATTATTCGTTTCAGTGCGATCACCACATTTAAATGCGAAGCATTCTTCACGAACGTGAGCAGCTATGGCCGTACCTGCCTATCTACCTAGGTATCCTTCTAGCCGCCTCGTCTAGTTCTCCCTGTATGCTCGCATGAATCTTTCTGTTCGTCGTAAATTCCCTCTCATATGCTCGAATGTTTCCATGGTAGGTCACAAATGTACGACCAACCTGGAATACTCATCTTTACAGCACTAACATAATACATTTGTCATGTGCGTCATAATTAAACGATACTGCATTTATGTGTGGCTGATAACCGTCGTACTTTGCCTGCGCCACGCAGGTATGCGCCTCAGGTGTTTCAATATTATGCAGCCCATAAACCAAGAACAAACAAAAATATACTTTTAACATCGTCACAAAGTAGTTGACAACAAGAAAGGCACAACGTCCCTCGCAGTTCGCGATTGAAATATAAACGAAACGAGCACACAGGCACACACGACGCCTACGAAGCAGTAGGGGGTAAGGAACCCTGCGTCCCCGAGCTGCCACGCAAGCACATTAACACTACGCTATGGTGGCTCCTCCCATATATATATATATATATCCATGAGACATAGCACTTCAATAATATTTCATTTATTGGTCAACGTTTCGGTCAGAGCCTGACCTTCCTCAAGACAATATTTCTTTTTCTCCTGTTCGTTTATATGTCTTGAGAAAGGTCAGGCCCTGACCGAAACGTCGACCAATAGATGAAATATTACTGAAGCGCTACGTCTCATACCTGTGCGACCGCCGAAGCTACCTATTTCGCCAAACCGTATATATATATATATATATATATATATATATATATATATATATATATATATATATATACATATACCTGGCAACAACATTTATAACATATATACATGGCAACAATTAAATGAAACATTGAAGCCTCGGCTAGCATAGGTGAAGTCATTCAAGTTCGCAGTTCTGGTATTGTAATTTAAGTAAGTAAAAGGGAATTAAAGTGAACGAAACGACAAAGCTGCCTTCGGTTCCCACCTAAGGTGGGCGTCTTTGCAGGCTTGCATGCGAAGACAATGACATTCTGTTACTATGTGATACCGCTTTCTGCTTGTCACGAGCTTACTTCATGCATTAGTTAAACCCTGACTGCGTACGCGAGACAAATTGCCTCTCATTGTCCAGGTCGGTCATTCGATCTTCAGGAGCACTGAAATGCTCTACATCAGAACAAAACCCAAGTAGACAATGACGATTGAAAAAAGTACAAGTACGAGAGTTCTTAAGGTAATTGTGGGGGCATCTCAGGTTTAGGAATATGATGTTCGATAACAAATTAAACTTAAGGATTCTCCAACAGCGGACCACATGCGCCGGTTCGTGCACGACGCTCTGGCTTATTCTGAGATGTAACCTGAAAATTAACATCAATAGCGTCGCCATGGAGAAGCAATGTAACCTCGACAGCTGTGCAAAAATATACAAAAAAGGCATCCGATAGGTGTAGTATTTTACCCGGGGAAGACACCGGATATTCGGTAAGTTGTTGCTTGGGTGTCTCCACTACTTCCGATTCCGCTGCATCATGTTTTGGCCTTTCATCTGCAGAAGAACAACAAATACTGTTACATAAAGATGTATGAATCACGACTGTCTAGCATTGAACACAACACGCCGTATGCATGCGTCGATGGCATGGGATGGTTCGCGTATGTCTACGAATCGTTGTTATGGTATTATCGTCAACGTGCTACTAATAACGATTGATAGGATATTACGTGCGAAAACCAGCTATTACTATGAGGCACGTAGTGGGTGACTCGGGAGTTATTTTGAGCAGCTACAGTTCATTAAAGTGCATCTAAATCGAAACACAGGAGTATGGTCTGCATTTCGGCCCCATCCGAATGAGGCTATCATGATCGGGTTTCGATCCAGCTACCTGGAGCATCGCAAGTGAACGCCCGGCTGCTAAGCTACCTCGGCTTATAATGAATATGTAAGTGCGCTTGGTGAACGAGGGTGTCTTATAATACTGCGTGCAATGAGCACCGACGAGAGAAGAACCTCGCCGGAGGCTCAGATTGTCAACAAAAAACCTGTAGGTCTTGAGTCACCTAAATGGAAGTTCAGTGGAAAAACGACAACTGACGAAGGTGGACGGACACAGCTGTCATCTCACGTAATGGACCGCTTCATTGGATATACCACCACGTAGAATTTTCAGGCATGCCCACCAAGCAGGGCGGAAAAAGGGACGTAACAATCAGAGGGGCAGCGTGGCCGAACTGTGCATTGCCTGGGAAACACTGTGCCGTCATCGTTCATTGGTTGGCCTTCGAAATTGGAAGGCAGGTTCGGGCGACCTGCTGTCAATGGCAGATTCGCGGCACTGCCCCCTAACTCGCCCACTCGCTCGTGGACAGGGCAGGAGGTGAACCGATCAGGTGTCCTGCACATAGCAGGGAGATATCTGAGACAGCGGCAATATCGTGACGTGTGACGACATTAAGTGCACGTAAAATGTTATGTAGTGGGCACGTTCTCACAGCCACGGTAGCTCAACCGGTCACACCCAGGTACCTCGTACACAAAAGTTCGATTCAAGTATGCCAGGAGGCCGTTCCTATGAAAATTCTCAGCAATTGCCAGCCTTCGCTGCCAGTCTACGTGAAGTGACGATGTCGGGGAAGATTTGATGATGAACTGTCGCCGTGATGCTGTGTACGGTCGGTGCAATTAATGGTCCCCTAGAAGCGAGATACACTGGCTCAGGTGACAATGTCCACCACCCCGCAGTCTGTGTTCAAGTGAAGGTTATATTCGGTGGCCCGTGTAACCGTCGGTGTTCGTGCCGTCGTACGACAAAACAGTCATCATGAAGCCAGTGCGCGCGCATTTCTTTCGTCTCATACCCCTCCGAGTAATATTAGACAAAAATAAAGTTTTAATTTCGCTACATTTGCTACAACACATCATGTGGTGTAAACTTCTTTTGATGTCTTTTGAAGTGTCTTTTGATGGTGAAAGGTTTCGGAATCCATTTAAAAGCTTTAATTGTTGTATGCTCGGAGCTGATGTTGCTAATCCGTTTAGGCGGACACTTTCAGTTATTCCTGCTAAAGAACGTAGCTTCACTGAAATCACAAAAAGCAAATATTTAATTACACTGCAATTGCAAATAACTTAACAAAAATACACCAATAAACATATTGCCGCCTTCTCACTTTTGGAAGCGAATACTGAACTCCTTAGAAGAATATTAAAGAATATTACACAAACTTAAGAAGTTGAGAGAGATTGCTTGCGCATCAAGGGGATGTGGGCAAAGAAGTAGACGCCCGCAACGCGTGCGCGCTTTTAAGTGCATGCTCTGCAAATTGAGATGTCAAAGAGTGATGTAGGGGCTGAACAAGCTGCTCTTGACCACTTCACCACACCCCCCCCGGTTTCTAGTATGTGAGGGGTTAACTAATTAACAAATTCTCTACCACCTTCGGCATGTTATACCGATCTGTTTTGTGTGAAAATTATATAAAACACACGCCAATACTTCGTAGTAGGTATCATTGGGTGTCCGCGCAGTTGAAAGCTTGATTATTGAGAGAGACGAAGTGTATTTTTATACGCGGGCAATACTTACTCATTTAGCGTTACCTGAATGGGCAGTGTTGATGCTCGTGGTGAGGATTGGGCGTCAACTGACATGAACTAGTTACAGAGTGTGTTTTGGTGAAAATTTGATTACCGAAATATTTCACGGGCCTGCGGTATTCATGAATAGCATTTTATCGCTTTTTAGAGTTACCTTCCAGAATACACTGCTGCATCTGAGTGCATGACTTTCCGTACAGTGGAGTTTTCAGGCTAGTTGGTAAGTCATACTTGCGCACGAGAGCGCTGAAATATTCGGAGGAGTGAGTGTGGACTGAAAAGACGCTCACTTCAGCCAGCATTCGAAAAGACGGACTTGTTTCCACAATTGTGCCTTCAAAACTTTTCAAAACCCTCTTCCAGTGTCCCTCGGATGGAGGGAAACCACCAAAAAGCAGGGATACATCAAGAGGGCACAGACCTTTTTGAAGATAAAAGGCAAGGAACCTTGCTCTACATGTGTCTTAGCGACCATTTGTTTGCCGAAATATTTCGCGGGCATGCGGTATTCATAAATAGCATTTTAGCTCTTTTTAGAGCTACCTGCTACAATACAGTTCTGTAGCACAGTGCTTGACTTTCCGTATAGCTAAGTGTTGTGCTTTCCTGTCCGCACTGCCCCGCCACAGTGGTCTAGTGGTTATGGCACTCGGCTGCCGATCCGAAGGGCGCGGGATCGAATCCCGACCGCGGCGGCTGCATTTCGATGGAGGCGAAATGTTGAGGCTCGTGTGCTGTGCGATGTCAGTGCACGTTAAAGAACCCCAGGTGGTCCATATTTCCGGAGACCTCCACTACGGCGTCTTTCATAATCAGAGCTGGTTTTGGGACGTTAAACCTCACAAATCAATCAATCCTGTCCGCACTTATTCCTCCGAAATATTCAGCGCTTTCCTCCGCAAGTATAGCTTACCAACTAGCCCAACACTTCACTGTACTGGAGCATATTTCTTCTACAACGGGCTCGGTACTGTCAAGCCTTCCACCGAAGGAACGAGGTGCTGTGTGCTCTAAGCTCATCGCCAATACCACTTGCAGAGCAAGGTTTTTTGCCTTTCATCTTCAAAAAGGCCTGTGCCCTCTTGATGTATCCCTGATTTTTGGCGGTTTCGCTCCATCGGAAGGGCATTGGAAGAGGTTTCGCAAACTTTTGAAGTCAGAATTGTGGAAACAAGTCCGTCTTCTCGAATACTGGCTGAAGTAAGCGTCTTTCGTGTCCACACTTACTCCTCCGAAATATTCAGCGCTCTGTTCGGCAAGTGTGCTTGACTTTCACTATCACAGATGGCCTTGGACAACTTTGCGAAATACATTACCACGTAAAGCTGGAAATAAGTGAGAAGTCGCGCCTTGCCCTCTTCGTGCGTGCAAAAAATGGCATAAAAGGATTTTTCATGATTCACATTATTAAAAATGTCGTGGGTCTAATATGGGCACTACATATGAAGGCGCATGTAAGGCCTAAGTCATGCATAAAAAGAAGGAAAGAAAGAAAAAAAAAACGCTGATGCGTAATACACGCAATCAAGAAAATTGGCCGGGAAATTGCGATTATTATTTCGAGATCCAAACATAAGGATGTGCCCGACGTCGCCTATTGATGCAGTGTCTGGTTTACATTCCGAGCATTCGCAATATGAATATTTGCTGCAGTTTAGTGGCGACAGGCAGTACATAAGGAGATTGCCATAAAAGGATGGCTTCTTCAAGAAAATATTTGCGCTGTTTCATATTTTTATGCAGTGGTTCCGCCATTAGCATAAAAGTGCTCAAGGAGCGTTTCATATACCGAAGGGCAGGAATTTTAATTTACATAGGCAACCAGGAGGAGCTCGAGGAAACATCATTGGCAGCGTATGATCAATGACACTGGCCACTGTATGACCTTGGGCCAGTTGAATCAAAGCAGTGTGGCGTATGAAAGCATCAATAGGTCGGATTGAATATGATCAAGTTCTTTGAAAGGACGGTAATAACTTGCAACGTGCAAGGGCAATGAGCGGTGAACTTAGGGTGAATGTGATGGGACAGTGGTGCTTACATACCGGCTACCAGGAGAGATTCTGCTCGTCCGTGGGTCGATTGGAGGGATAAAAGGAATGATATACAAGGAACACGCGCAAATCATCTTTGAAGTAAGGTTGTCTTTGAGGAGGAAGAGATAACGCTGTTTCTTAGTAGCTGTATGTTGTGGGGACGCATTTTGCAAGGACGGTAATCCGCCGTGTGTCCTCTGGCTCTTCGCTGTGACTCATGGCTTACTTCTGGAATTGGTCGTCCAAAAAACGCTATGGTTATTAGAAAAGCAGTAGTGAAGTGCTCCGGAAACTTCGGCCACCGCTTGCTCATTACGTGCGCTGGCATCGCACAGTAAACGGTCCTTGACATTTCGCCTCCATCGACATGCAGCCGCCTAGGTTGGAATTCGATGCCGCGACATCCATTTCAGCAGCAGAGTGCCATAACCAGTAGACCACCATAACGGGGCGGCTCTTTCGCTTCATGCGATGTTTAAAGATGTGGGCTTTGTCAACGCCGCTGTCGTTCACGCAGGCATCCGACGTTGAAGGAGAGGAATGTCTGCCTAGTGAGGCTGATTTCAGCTTTCAGTGAGGCAGATTTTTACGATATCTATCTATCTATCTATCTATCTATCTATCTATCTATCTATCTATCTATCTATCTATCTATCTATCTATCTATCTATCTATCTATCTATCTATCCTTGCAGCCAGCCGGCCATCACCTTTCCCTTCTCTCCTGGCCGTCTCATTCAGTTCGTATTCACCAAAATTGGAATGCAAGCCAACAATTTATAACGAGGACAAACAATAGAACGTGGCATGATTATCTTAATTCATTTGTGGACATCGCGGTTCGGCGATAGTACGGTGACTTTTAGTTCGAGCCAGCAGAGTGCGTCATGAATATTCTCATAACCGCCCAAAATTACTGGGTGTTCAAATTTACAGCTTGCTGTAATCAAGGTTCTGCCAGTATCAGACACTAAAGTTTCACGAGCGCGCACTCCGCGTCGGTCAAACAAGGGAAAACATGCCGTTTATTGTAAGGCATAGACGACTTCTTTGAGTTGCATGTGGAAGGACATGCACACGTGTTCAAACGCTAGCGTAGTGACATCATATCGCGTTTCCTCACCTGCGGAATAATACCGAGCTTATAACGAAGCGCTTGAGCAACACTCGTATGGAGACGTAATATACTTGTAAAAGAAGCATACAATCGCCAAGGTAAAAATGAAAAGGCATTGACACATTGCAGGTACGCGCACAGGGCCTGAAGGGTCAATGCCTTTTGATTTTTAACTCGGCGAGTGTATATTTTTTTTTCAGAAAATTCTGAGCATACAACATTTGTTTGGAGTATTAAGAAAATATATGGAAAGATTGAAGAAACAGCTCTTCTGGCTACACCACCATGAATATTCATTTAAGAGCGGAGATGTTTGTTTCTTGCAATGTAGGCTCTAGCATGGGGAAGAAAGAAACCATACAACTGCGACTAATATGAAAACTAAACAGAAATATACATGGAACATCATTTAATATTGAAATTTAGGAAGGGGTTACGGCGGGAAGAGGCCCGACATGCTATAACTCCTAGGGAACAGGAATTTAGGAACAGGTCAATATGAATACTACACGCAAAAAGTACGGTATTGCTTCGCGCATATTACCTGGCGAAGAACTTGGCTTTTGGGCACCTGCTGGTGGCTTCGGACTTTCTTTCTTCTCAGGTTGGTTATCTGCAGCAGCAGTTATGTGTTTATTTATTAAATTGTTTGGGTATTTATTTATCTATTTAAGCTTCTAGCTCAACTTTTATGTTCTTTACACTGAGGTTGTAGCCGAAACTAGCAATTGATATGGAAGCAAACATTCAACAACGATATTTGGCAAAACATTTAAGATACTAATATTATAAATTCACAGCAAAAAGTAGCCAACATAAAGTGACCATGAAATCAACATAATAAAGAAAACGTGTTTCAGACTGTTGCAGATGAGTATTCTCAACAATTTGTGCGGCTGCTCCTTTGAAGGCTTCTATAAAATCACTTCATTATCTGCTCAGTCCTTGTGAAACCACTAACAAATGTGGCAATATCCAAAGTAGCATAAAAGCTGCAGTTGGTCTTGCTGATTGGGAAACGCTTCTAATTGTACATGGAAATGACGCCTGGATGAAATGACACAGAAACAGTTATTGAAAGGTAAACGAGAGCCACCTATGTAGCTGCACACATATCACTTCATTTCTTTGTTAAAAGAAGGTGGTTTCATAATGATGATGTTGATGATGCTCCTGTAATGGATGCTACAAAGCATGCACCCCTGTGTTCTTTCAAGTGATTCCTCGAATTCATTAGGCAATCCAGTTCCCGCGACGTGCGGTGGCGCATTATTATTCTGACACGTAACATTACATTTGTTAATAGGATTCCTCGGCAGGCATTATTTCTGTTTATGTGTTTTAGCGACGATTTTTCAAGCACAGGCGTAAATCAGTGGTAGAATTCTCGACTGCCACGCAGAGGGTGTGGGTTCGGATCCACGCAGAGGACGTAGGTTCACATCCTCCTAGGTCCTAGTTATTTTTTCTAAAATTTGGGCGATAGTGGTTACGTACACCGGCGGCGGCGGCGGAGAACTACGGCGCCAAAAGTGGCCTTGTTGTGACCTCATAACAGCTTACGCTGTAAAACAAAGCAGAGTACCAGCTTACCTCTGGTGTTGTCGCCCTTACCGCAAGGAAGTGTACTGCGCAGTGAAACGCGCTTACGGCTGGTGACAGGAGAAGCGGAAAATCCACATCAGATTCTCGTTTACCCGGAAAACAAGAACACCCTAATGAAACTGTCGCATAAAAATATCTTTGTATTGTCTTAATAAAGAGGGCGAGCGTGTATTTGGACTTGGACCGCCTCGCCAATCTGGAAGCACGTGAAATGGGGAATATCTACGTTTCTGAATGCTTATATTCGTATGACTTCTAAACTGCTTGGTGGTAGAATTCAGTACTATCTTTAATGGTCAAATAACCAGCCAGGAGAAATAATAATATTTGAACCTTATGTCTCGTAGAATTTAGGAAGAAAATAATCAGAAATGGCAGAGAACTACCAATTTGCATAACCAAATAACTAGAGATATTAGTGACCTCCAAAGGCCACTAATATGTCTAGTGAAAAAGGGTAACTCCTCTTTTAGAAAGTAGGTAATATCCCAGCCGTTCTTTGCAGCACTCAACCGTTTATATTATTATTCGGAACACGTGTTTTTCCCACTAAGGCAGCCTAAAAATGAGTGTAACCGACGGAAAAAAATATCCTCGCATGAATACTTCACCAAAGCAAATGGTGTACTAGAATAGTTAGTTGTCGAATTTCTTTGTCTTCCTCATCAAATTTTCTACAGAAATACGTAGTTTAAGAAGCATATAATCACTCAGTTTCGCTTGAAGATTTAAAGTAATCTGTGTGCTATAGTTGATGTTGAGTGTGCGAGAGCGAGTCCACGAGTACAGTGCGTACAGTCAAGCCCAACAACAGGCTTCTTTGTCTAGAAAACTAACTTTCTGTATACGGTTAGAGAGTGCTGCGGGAAATTTTATCCTAGCCATAACGCTAACTCTTCTCAGGTTCGCCCGCCTTAGCACCAAAGGACCATCACAAAACTATAGCGTTTGAGTCCAATGACTAGAGTGTCAGAAGTCGCTGCAGATATGTTTTTTTTTTTTGAAAATTGCGGTGTCTCTGGAAGTACGCCGCTGATTAATCACCGGGGTAATTGTAGGTAGGGAAATCGCCGATTTGAAAAGCACGTGGTGATCACACCGGCCTTTAATTTACGAACCGCATGCAAATGATAACGGTAGGTTTGAATATATTATAAGAACAACAGTTACCAAAATAAGTTACAAAAGATGTTGACAACATCGCCATTACTAACAATAGCTTACTTGATCAGTTTGTCTAAATTTCATGGAAATTCAGATTTCGGTTTAAATATATATTTCGTAAAAAAGTCATAAGTTTTGTTTGTATGGTATCTTTTATGCATGTGTACTTGTATGCATGTATGACAATATCTTGTATGCATGTGTACTTGCTGAAACGTGCGATCATTAGAGCCTACCCCCGGTTTGTACATAGGAATTACTCTGTCATGTTGCTGAAAGGGTGGCGAGAGCTTAGCAAGCTGCGTGAAAGTAGTTTTTTTTTCTGGCCTCCTACTTTCCAGCGTAAAGTTTCGTATTGTTTATGGCGAAAATAAAAGTTCATTGATTGATTTATTTGCTGATTCATCATGTAATTTATTTTTTAAGTGAAATGTTTTGTTTGTAGGCTGTGTTGCTGAACTGATTATATTTAATAGTGGTCAGCTTGTGTGCATGTAAAAAGAATTGACAATGTCGGGGATGGGCTGTGATAAAAATTGACGGTTGCGGCACGTAGGAAGCCGTCTTGGGCACCGTGAAGCTACACATCTTAACTTAGTAAAAGTTCAGCAACGACGGTGGTATATCTAGCTACCAAAGCTCAAGTAATTGTACAGAACGCGTGAAAACAATTACAGATCCATGGCTACAAACCCTTCGCAAAAGTTGATGCAACAATAAATGACAGCAACCTAATCGAACGCGAAAGATCAGTTCCATGGGAATGCTGATTGATTTTATATTACCACTGCGTAATAGCGGCGGTGCTTCGTGGTGACGCCACAATTACTACCTCCTCACCCTCCTCACGTAACGGAACGCTCAGGAGGCAAGGCGTGGTCAAGGGAAGCTGCGTCGCAGATACCCATACGTGTGCTATCTCCCTAGTTGTTGAAGTACGCACGTTTCCGGAATTTCACCTGAGGCAATGTCGAGTACACGTCTACGATTAGAAAGCCATAACTTTTTGGTTAGAAACAGGCGCGGTGCTGGAATGCCTGCAAAACCTAAATGATATAAAATCGATCCTTCAGATGAGAAAAGAAAAGGGGGGGGGGTGGGGGGGAGGGATACATGTTTCCAAGTTTCACGACCTTCTTCAAATTTGTTTGTCATCCACGTTTGCAGTCAAATAACCGATAATGATACATGCCAGCTTCGCATCCTGAAAGCGAAATGTAAGCTATGCGCAGAGAGCAGGACACGGGGGTAATATTTCAATCGGTTATGAATATACTGTAAGCGTTGTGGAAGAAAAAGAAACATATCACCCAGGTAATCCCGAGAAAACAGAAGTTCAAATTTGCAGTAAGGTAAACCTATAAATCATGTAGAGATAATGTATATCTTGCAATACATCACCGGGACAACCGCTTGGTTTTTGTGGCACTGTTGGCTTTGGTGCTTTGGTTGGTTTCGGCTTTGCAGGCTCCAGCGTCCTGCGTGGTGTGTCGTCTGTAAAGAAAGTGTTCACTCGGATGCCAGAAAACACTAAAACATACTAGCGCAAGCATCACAGAAAAGATCGAGTTTTCCTCTGACACTCTGCGACACTTGCTTGTGGGCATTAAAACAACAACAAAAAAAGCACTTGGTGAAACCACATGGCAGGAGATCTTTAACGCGAGAGCTACAGGCCTTTTTATGGCTACATAAGAATGCAAACCCTTCTGTGTCGAAGAGGGGCAGCTCGAAAGCGGGGGGGTGGGGGTGAGGTTAAATGTACGGGCGTTAAATGTAGTTCTAGTGTGCTTACAAACCAAAAAACTTTAGCGCGACAATTCCCTTGTGAAATTTGATATACTGCAGCGTCGAGACACCCCTATACTGCTTGCTTTGGCTTACAGTTACTGAGCACATTTTTTACGCTCCTCTTCATAACTGATTGAATGTGTTGTTTCATTAGCCAACCTTTCAATTTTTCCATGGGAGAACCATAGTAGGTTCGCAAAAGTGTACAGCACTTTCAGGAACCCGTTTCGATGGACGCGAAATGTTGAGCCCCGTGTACTGTGCGGTGTCAGTGCACGTTCAAAACCCCAGGTGGTCGAAATTTTCGGAGCCCTCCAACACGCCGTCTCTCACAATAAGACCGTTGTTTTTGGACGTTAAACTCCAGCAATCAATCACTTTCAGGAAGCAATAACTCAAGTATTTTCTGTGCGATAGGCCAGAGATAGTCCAGAATCCTTTTCTCCCGCCTTCTAAGGAAATCTAACACAACATCTTCAGAAGGAGTAAAACACACGTGACGCAGCCCTTTGGTTGCTCCTATCGTGCTCCTCCGACGCTTGCAACCGTTGAACAAATTCGTGTGTAGCGTATTAGCACAGTGTAGTGGCAGGGTGTTTTTATGATAACCGGCATTAGTGCCTGCAGTCTTTGCCGGGCGACGACGCAAGTGCAAGTTGTTCATCGAGCGCTAACACGCTGATAACAGAACGTGCCTGCGCGCTAGGTCATTGCGCATGCTCTCGCCGAATGGCAAGAATAGAAAAACACTAGACTTTTCATTAAGCATATTGGCGGTCAACGCGAACTTCAGCCCAAGGCCTAGCGCTTTTCATTAAGCGTTCAGCATTGGCCATGTCAGGGTGGCCTAGTGGCTATGGCATCCAGCTGCTGATCCTAAGGCCACGGGATCGAATACCGACCGTGGCGGCTGCATTTCGATAGAAGCAAAATGTTGAGAACCGTGTATTGTGCAATATCAGTGCACATAAAAGATCTCCGCGTAGTCGAATTTGGCGGAGCCCTCCACTACGGCGTCTCTCATCATCATAGCGTGGTTTTCGAAGTAAAACCACAGCAATCAACCAGTGAAACGTTCGGTCTTGATTCCGCCGCCAAGTGTCATGAGCGGTCTTCATGCTAAGGTGTGTATTCAGTGGTGACGAGGGTGGGATCTGGTTGGCCACACTTCGTGACACTGAGACCGACAGAATCGCTTCTCGACCCCTGCTTTCAATGAAACTGGGAGCACGTAAGGTGCTGTGTAACAGATGCTGGAAAACGCCCAGCCCCGTTGATTTCATCTATAAACGAAACTGCGTTCCGGGTCTTCTATGAGTATTAGCCCACAGTGTCCATCAACTCTGATGTTCGACGAGGTTGCAGAATGCCTGGAGGAACGTTTTCATCCGTAAATGTTCAAGCTCACAGGCAGTTAAAGTACATGTTGACAAATTTTGTGACGTTTTCAGAAGCTCTGCTGGTGGGAAAGACCGCCAGTCATGCTATACCTCACGGAGGGAGTTAATGCGCTTTTGCAAGGCTCGGGCACTTCCGTATGCAATAAGGCCGAAAGTCGCCCCGTAAATCGACGCACTCGCTGGAAGGGGAGTGCTGTCACCTATTACCGTGGGTGAATGGACAACAACAGTCGTGCGAGTTCCGAGTAAGAACGGAGACATCCGGTTGTGCGGATATTTCGGACTAGTCGTTATTCCGGCAACAAAAGTAGAGCAATACCTGCTACCGAAAACAAACCATATTTTCTCTGAGCCGTCAGGATGCGAAGTGTACAGCACTCTATACTTGCGAAAGGTATGCAACTAGCTACCCCTCGAAGAGGAAGCCAATAGCTAGCAGTGCTGAATAAACACAATGGTCTTCTCTGCTACTACCATTAATCATTCAGCATTGCCTCGATGCCAGCGCTTTTCAAAGACATGTGGAAGCGGCCCTGCAGGGCCTACCACGGGCGGAAGCATACCTGGACGATATCACCATAGCTGAAAAAGCACACGGCACCTCCGTACTGCGGAAAGTTTTTGAAGGAGTGCGGGCGAATATTCTCACTCTCATAGGGAAGACACGTGGCCTCCTTAGAGCACCGAATGGATGCAGAGCCTTTCACTCTCTGCAAGGCAACTTGGATGCGGTGCTAGCAGAGAAGCTAGGCATGTGTGCACATTGGTAAGCCAGCTAAAGTTCTTGCGATTTCTGTGGAACTTGCCGTCCAGTTTGACAACGTTACACCGATTGTTGTCTAAAGCAGCGTCGTGGTTTTGACGGCCGGCACAGGCGGCAGCATTTGAAGAAACAAAGCGTGCCATGACAACAGCATTCCTGCAGCACAGGTCCCGGCAATCTGGCTAAAGACGAAGAGACATCTTTGTCTTTCACACATGCACTTTGACCCGTGGAAGGACGTGTGATTTTGTTTCTTTCAGATGCCGAGACGGAGTGGATTGAGAAAAACGAACAGCTAGGGTGACTACTGCAGGGACTTTCCGCATGACTGGTCCCAGTACGGCATGTCATAACGAAGAACGGCTGCACTTCTACAGCGCATAGGCGCCGCGATTTTTCCGAAAATATTGTGTATGCCTCATACTGTGCGCAACTGAATGGGTTGGCGGAACGTGCTCTACGCATCATTCAGTTCCGGCGGGCACCTTCCAAAGCAGAGACGCCTAATTAATTTACAGGACCGCGCCGAACCGAGGGGAGCAGGCATCTGCGGAAATGCCCCTGGGATTCCAACCATCTACTCGCATGAGCACCTTATCTAATGGCGACTATGGAGAATTCCACCTCCAACTGTGCCCTGACGCATGGATAGTGAGTGCATATGCCAGGAATGGAGGTGTGGACGCGGCAATATAATCAGCTCAATGAAAGGTGGTTCCCGGGAATTCTGACGACCGTGGAAGGGAAGCGCTTGTTACCGTCGACATAGGGAAGGGCGTGCAGCGGAGGCACGTTCATCATGTTCGACCCTGCCAATCATCGGCGCCGGTAAAAACGAGCATTACGTAACACAGTTTGCAACCAAGTCAGCACCACAGGAAAGGCGAAATCCAACAACTGCAGTATCTCTGCAAGGTCTTCATCCTGCGAAGTCGATCAAGCAAGCAGCGAAGACCCCTAAGCTGGTGAGCACGTAACAACGGATAAAGCATCTGGAGATCGCAGCCAGCCGACCGCAAGCCTAGGGCCGGCAACTGAAACGACACTTCTCAGTCGCTCCACCCGAGTCCGCAAGCCTCCGGAGACGCTCTAGCTTACAAAGAAGGAAGTATAGTATCGCGTATTATTGTATCCTACACACGCCAAAGAAATCGATAATAGTACGTGCGTGAGCGCTACGCGACTACGCGACCTCTGGCCACAAGGACAAACAAAAAAGCACGATCCTTTTCCATGAAGTTTTCATCTTTTTCCGTTAACCATGCGTCATGCTGTACGTTCTTGCTGAAGTTGCAACGCTTTCGATGCCAGACCTTGTAATGATTACGCTCTACGTCCCACATCTGTGTGTTTAGCGCCAATGGTAACTGTAGACTGGAGTGTATACGTCCTTCCCAAGTAGTAGGAACAGATACGGAAATGCACAAATAAAACTTGTATCTTCAGCGTCATTGCAATTCCGTGCACTTACAACAGTCCCCTTTCGCCACACATCTCCCGTCTCCCCGGCGATATGTTTTCCTTACGCAGCTGCATATTGGTTCAAAGTAATTGCAGTCTCGCTCGGCGACTCCTGGACAGACATTCTCGTAAACTTTTCTTGAATAGGGGCATATGGCTGCTCTCTGGTTGTTGTAGCAACCTATGAAAAAAGGAAAGTGTTTTTCAAACTTCTGTCGCGTGGCTAGAAAGCATAAGTATACATAAGAACCATAGCACCTTGCATTCATTGAGTCGCATGAGGTTGAAATATTTCCAGGGAAGGTTATTTATCAGTTACGAATTCATTGAAATATAATAATTTCAATTCATAACAAAATAGTTTGCTAGCATTGCACGCACAACCAGTTCGAAAGTAAATATGATTTGAAAAATTTTACCCTGGCCTTGGAACTTTTGCAATGCATTGCATGATATACGCGATTTAAGACACTTAGCGAAATAGAGTCACGCTTACTAAAACTAAGTCACCATACTTACATTCAACGCCAATCCAGTTAATGCTTGCAGCAATCACGAAGGCGCTGTAGTAGACAATGGCCGCAGAGTGCTCCATCGTGCTACGAGAAAGATGCTAGTGAGTAGATATCAACTGTAACCACTGCCTTACATACGGAAACTTAAATATGCAGCATATTTTAGAATATATCATAGTTAATCGTCTCTAGCTGGTTTGACTCTCAATTGCTACAACGCACAGCAACACACACACGCACACACACACACACACACACACATATATATATATATATATATATATATATATATATATATATATATATATGTGTTGTGAAGCAGGGCTAATAACGCCGTTTTATTAAGCCTTGAGGTTACGAAGAATGGCTGATCCCCAAGGCGCAGATTGGACCCAAGATGGCAACCCACCACAGACAAAGATGAAGATACTGTGATGATGATGAGTATGTACAGATGAAGTAGAAGTACCTAATGATTGGCCACACTAATTTTCCGCGCGCGAGAGCGGCCATCGTGGCCCCAGCTTAAGGGGATGGAGAACGCTGGGTGAAAGGCTTCATACGGGAAACGTGGACCACTTCGGTAGCGCGGTAGCGGCGGTGTGGTGGAACAACAACAGGTGCGACGCGGTAATTGACGGGAGAGGTTTGCGCCAAGACGGTGTAAAGGCCGATGAACCGAAACTGAAACTTGTCACATAAGCCAGGGGTGCGAACTGGTGTCCATAGCAGCACTTCATCTCCAGGCCTGAACAACACAATGCGGCGATGTGCGTCATAGTGATCTTTGCGGTCACGCTGTCTAGCTTCAGTGTTCATGCGGGCGAGCTGGCGACAACGCAGGAGACGGGACACATATTCTTCACAGGTCGATGAAGGTTCTTTGATAGGTGCCGCGAAAAATGAAACGTCGAGAAAATAAGAGGGCAGCGGCCATGTGCGAGGTAGAACGGTGAGTAGCCGGTTGTGCGTTGTACAGACGATTACACTCAAAAGTTACAAATGGCAAAATTGTGTCCCAGTTCTTGTGGTCTGGCTAAATGTACATGGCGATTATGTGGGAGAGTGTCCGGTGAAATTGTTCGGTTAGGCCCTTGGTCTGCGGGTGGTAGCTGGAGGTTATCTTGTGGATAGTGCCGGAGGCTCTGAGAACTTCGTCGACTATTCGTGATCGGAATGCTTTTCCACGGTCGCTCAGGATGACGCGAGGAGCACCGTGACGAAGGATTAAAGATTGAAGGATGAATTCAGCGACTTCAGATGCTGACGCTGAAAGCACACAAGCAGTCTCAGCGTAGCGTGTCAAATGGTCCACGGCTGTCACGATCCATCGGTTACCGCTGGAAGTCAGAGGAAGGGGACCGTAGAGGTCAACGCCGACGACTCCGAAGGGTTCTGACGGACACGGAACCGGTTGCAGCTGTCCGCTTGTTGTTGTAGGGAGCTTTCGATTCTGACAACGGGCGCAAGAAGCTACATATCTCGCTACACTGGCAATCAAGCCTGGCCAACAGAAGCGAGCTTTGATGCGGTCATGGGTTTTATGAACGCCGAGGTGACCAGAGGTCATCGTGAAAAGCCTGAAGGACTTCAAGCCTTAGAGAGCGAGGCAGGACAGGCACCCAGCGTCAGCCGTCAGTGTAGTGTACAAGGCGGTACAAGACGTGGTCTGCGATCTTAAACTGTGCCAGCTGACGACGAACGCGGGCATTACGTAGGCGCGAAGTTCCTTTAAGGCGAGCTACGATGCGCTGACAGTAAGGGTCTGCAAGCTGGTGAGACGGGAATGATGTGTTCTCATGCGGCGGTACCTGATCCACTGTAGCTAACGACGTAGCGTACGAGGAGGGATCTTGCGAGAGCTTGTCGGACAAGATGGTAAGACCCGCTGCTGTGTGTCGCAGAAAGCGGACACCGAGAAAGTGCGTCTGCATCCTGGTGCTTTCGACCGGACTTGTAGGTAATGGTGAAGTCGTACTCTTGTAGACGTAGAATCCACTGACCAAGGCGCCCAGGCAGGTTCTTCAACATCGAAAGCCAGCATAAGGCGTGATGGTCCATCACGATGGTAAAATGGCACCCGTGAAGGTAAGGTCGAAATTTCTGCACAGACCAAACGACGGCTAGACATTCTTGTTCAGTGATGGTGTAGTTCCTCTCGGCGTTTGTGACAACGCGGCTTACGTAACAAACGACCCGTTCTCTGGAAGACTAGTCTTGCTGGAGGAGAGGGCCACCAATGCCGTTACCACTGGCGTCCGTGCGCAGGAGAGTAGGTGCGGTTTCGTCAAAATGGCGGAGTATGGGCTCAGAAGTGAAGGCACGCTTCAGATAGTCGAAAGCTGATTCGCATTCGGACTACCATACAAAGGGATCATTAGATCCGAGTAGCTTGTGCGAAGGGAAAGCTATGGTGGCGAAGTCCCGTATGAATCGGCGAAAATGGGAAGCGAGGCCTAAAAAACTGCGCAGATCTTTGGCCTTCTCGGGGCAAAGAAAGTGCAGAACTGCAGGAACCTTCTCAGGATCAGGGCGAATGCCGTCCTTGCTGACAATGTGGCCTAATACCTTGATTGTCTTCCTTGCGAAATGGCACTTCTTGGTGTTTAGCTGAGTCCAGCATTGGCAAGGCACGTGAGAACTTCATCCAAACGGCGCAGATGCTGAGGGAAGATTGACGAAGAAACGATATCAGCCAGATAGCATAAGCAAGTCTTCCACTTCAGACCACGGAGAACAGTGTCTATCATGCGCTCGAACGTTGCGGGTGCATTGCAGAGGCCGAACGGCATGACGTTGAACTCATACAGTCCGTCGGGTGTTGAAAAAGCCGTTTTCTCTTTATCGTCCTCATGCATAGGTATTTCCCAGTACCCGGAACGTAGGTCAAGAGTCGAAAAGTATTCGGCACCCTGTAGGGAATCCAAGGCATCGTCTATGCGCGGCATAGGGTATACCTCTTTACGCGTGATCTCGTTGAGTGCCCGGTAATCTACACAGAACCGCACCGAGCCGTCTTTTTTTCGAACGAGAACAACGGGAGAAGACCAAGAGCTCGAGGATGGGCGTATTATATTGCGTTGTAGCATGTCAGCGATGTTTTCTTCGATCACTTTCCGCTCGGCGGACGATACGCGACATGGGCGACGGCGCACGATGGACTTGCCGTCGGTCTCAATTCGATGCGTTGTAATCGATGTCTTGCCCAATGAAGCGGAATGCACATCGAACATAGCTTCATGCTTCTTGAGCAAAGCCAGCAACTCTTGTGATTGTGAAGGTGTCAGGTCGGAACTGATGGTAGATGTAAGAGCAGGAAGAGACTTAGAACTCCCAACAGATGACGCTGCAGAGGATTCTGATTTAAAGGAAAGCAATGATATAGGGTCCGATTCAAGGGTGGGCGCCAATATAGTGCCTTTAGGGCCGAGAATTTTTTCGGGCGTCGCGTTCGTCACGTAGAGATGAGCATGACCACTATCAAACCGAACCAGCCCTGACGCAAAGGCGATCCCTTTTGCGAGACAGCGGACAGATGGTAGGACCAACACGTCATCCCGATCAGTGATATCAGACATTATGGCCACAGTTTTCTGATGGCGGGGTGGTAGCTCATTGTCTTGCGCAGCAAGAAAGTGAAGAGGTGCGTCATCGGTGTAGAGTGAGTGGTTGGTTTCGGTCATGTGGATAATCCGTTGCCGGCATCAGATGGAAGCGGACGCCGTAGAAAGAAAATCCCATCCCAAGATGAGCTGCTGGGCCCACGAACTTAGTACGGCAAATGGTATCCAATGTAGAAGTCAATCAATGGAAACTCGGGCGGTGCACATAGCAGTAGGCCGAATAGTGGATCCTTCAGCAGCAAGTAATGTAGGTCCGTCATATGGAGTGGTAACTTTTCGCAGACGCCGACACAAATCACGATGAATTACCGATACGCTAGCACCAGTGTCTATCAAAGCTTCCACTAACACACCCTCTACTGAAACCAATATCATGTTACATGGGCGCGCTGGAAGAGTTTCTGTCCCGTCGTCCTATGCAGCTTTTCCTCCTGAAGCTGTATAAGTTAGTTTTCCGGACGCCGATCGGAGAAGGAAGAAGCAGGGCGCAGCGGTGACGTAGAGTGGCGAAGATGTGATGGGGAGCGGCGCCTCGCCGGACGGTAGGCAGCAGCATTCGGGGACTCTGCAGGCGTCGATGGACAACGACTTCGAGGAGGAGAATACGGACGGCATTGGAAAGTAGGTCCGGCGGAATAGTCATCGCGTTCGTACACGTTGTAACCGCGCCGCTCGTCTTGCTGGCGCTTGCGGCAAAACCGCGCGATGTGACCACGATATCCGCAGTAGTAGCATGTATGACGCGGCGGGCGCCACTGCTGATAACTGGGCTGAGTGGATCCACCGACAGTCATAGAAGCCATGTCGACCGGCGTTGGTTGGGGAGGCATCGATGGAACCACGACCGGTGAACTAGCGGCTACTTTGGCGTATGCTGGCAGGGGATAAGTTGTTGGACGGACCGCACAAACAGCACCAGTCATGGACACCAACTTTATAACGTCTCGCAAAACATCACCAGAAGCAGGCAGGGGCGTTGAGGCTAGTAAGAAGCCGAGGGACTGGAGCTCTTCCCGTATGTTTGTACGGATCGTAGCGCGCAATGAGGAATCGACGGGAGGGACGTTTTCTGTGGGGTCTGGTTGTAAACGGACAGACGGTTTCGGGGTTTTTAATTGACAATGCGTTGACGGCAATACTCCCAATGCTCTCGAGCATGTGCCGAATTAACCCTCTCTGATTCAGTCATGGATGAGGTCACACGTCGACAAAGGGCAAGGACGTCTTCAATATACGATATACGTATCACTACGGCGTATATGATTCGCCGTGCTGTTGTTTACGGGAATCTAGCGTCTTTTTTGCGAGAGCGGAGCGAACAGCCGGTGTGCCGAAAATTTATCGAAGCTGCTCCTTGCAGTTAAGCCAATCCGCAATGTCAACCTGGTGGGTGTAAAACCAGGTCTTTGCCACTCCCGTTAGATAAAAAGGGACGTGGCTTAGCTTAAGCGGATCGTCCCAACGGAAGGCTGCGCTTACTCGGTCGTAGTCGTCCAGCCAATCTCCCACGTCTTGACCGCGAAGTCCAGCGAACAAATGGAGGTCATGCTGGTGGCCGCTTGCAACCCAACATTGGGCGGCAGATGTCTGAGCCGACATGGCTGAAGTGGAAGTGCCTGTTGGCTGCGACGTGACAGCGGGCGGCTGACACAGTCGGCGTCCTGATCGAAGCTCCAGTGGGTAGACGGGGGTGGCAGAGGACGGAGGACCGAAGAGCACTCTCCACCACTTGTGAAGCAGGGGTAATAACGCCGTATTATTAAGCCTTGAGGCTACGAAGAATGGCTGACTCCCAAGGCGCCGATTGGACCCGAGATGGCAACCCACCAGAGACAAAGATGAAGAGACTGTGATGATGATGAGTATGTATAGATGAAGCAGAAGTACCTAATGATTGCCCACAATATATGTGAGTAGTAGACCCTCGGAATTGCCCCGCCACGGTGGCCTAGTGGCTACGGTACTCGGGTGCAGATCTGAGGTTCGCGGGATCGAGTCCCGGCCGAGACGGCTGCATTTCGATGGGGTCGAAAAGTTGAGGGCCGTGTACCGTGCGATGTCAGTGCACGTTAAAGAACCCCAGGTGGTCCAAATTTCCGGAGCCCTCCACTACGGCGTCTTTCATAATCAGAACTGGTTTTGGGACGTTAAACTGCAGAAATCAATCAGTCAACCTTCGCAATCAACCTTGAGCCGGAGACCGGCCTTCATCAGGAATGCCATTCGTCGTATTCCGGCTTCTCTTTATACCTGTCAGACAGAAACTGGAATACAACCATAGGCGTTCCTGATGAATGCCAGTCTCCAGCTCAAAAGTTGAATAAACACATTCCCCATTTTGTTGCCTATTCCGAGGACCTTCTACTCATCTCTGTCTTCACGTCTTCGGCCTATCACCACCATGTCTGTTATATATATATATATATATCGGAGGCACGACTTCGCAATCATCGTTTATTGCCCCGAGTTCCGACCGCGGGACTGGTCGGAACTGTTGGCAGTCAATGATAATCGCGAAGTCGTGTTTGCTATACATACATACATACATACATACATACATACATACATACATACATACATACATCTCATACATACATAGAGAGAGACAGAGAGAGAGAGAACCAAGGAGAAGGACACACGTACGAAACTATTTCTTTGTTCATTAACGGTTGGGCCGGTGGGCTGGACTTCGTTACGATGAAGACATTACGAAGATGAGCACACTTTCAAGGGCAAGCAAACCTGCGTTGTGACGCAGTACACCCCACCCTTTGTTACAGCACGTGGCTAACACAGCTAACTATAGAAAGTCACATTGTCTCTCACTACACCAGAGTCTGAAGCGCTGCACATGTTCACCGGAACACTTTCCTGAGAAGGGTTTGTACTTTGTGTGCGAAACACGTTTTGAAATAAAAGACGGAACACTTCCAACTTCAGTCTAGTAATAAGTTTTGCCCTTCTCACCATGCATCCCTGTAGATATTTGTAGGGCACCCAGGAAGCTTGACCTCAAAAATTGGATCTGCAGCTTGTAATTATATCTCGTTTGCGTTAAGGCAGCTCGTTGTTGAGAACAATAAGGAAAAAATATATCCCAGCCATCCAGACAGACGAAGCTAGAAAACATAAAAACTGTGAGGACAGGAAGTGGCTGACGCTTTCCTGTCATCGCAACCGCGTTCACCCGCTTTTCTGCTATCCCTACTGTTTTCCTTTGCTTGCCTCGCTCCTAGGCAGGATTAGCATCTTTTTTTTAATGCAATGCACAATCTAACCGCGAGTTTTGCTGTACTGCAGTGGTTTTGTAAACTAGCAAAATTTAGTCTTCGGAGTTACAGCGCTCTGTAAGTTTTGCGCACAAACAGCACATAGTTCAGATTAGGCATAACTAGTTTTAGCAGCGCAGCTGTTTAAGCTATCGGGCAACTTGTGCTCCGGACGTGTAAAGTTATCATCATCAGGGGGTAAGTGCACGTGCGCCTCTTGAATGAGATGCACGGCATTTACCCGCAGATCCTTGGGCTCATGCCCCCAGTCCCCCTCCATAATGGTTGCAGGCTTTCCTAGAGTTGCACAGCCTTTCAGGAAGGAACGGAAAGTGAGGGTGACGAGTAGATCGAAGGATGAATGATGGCATAGCCGTCTATGCCACAGCGGAGGGTTGAAAAGGGAAGCCAGGTTGAGGAGAAAAGACAGGAGGAGGAGAGGGGAGGAAGCATAGCGCAGGCATGTGGAGCATAGTACAGTAAGGGGTGGGAAGGGTGAGGAGCAAGGAAAGGGGGAGGACGCTACAGCTTCACATTGCTGCCAAAGGAGTTTGAAACTAGACACGTTAGCCAAGCCACGTAACATGACGCCACAGCAAGTCACGTGGCATGTTCCAGCCAGACCTTGACAAACCACGTGACAGTGTAGCTTGCAGAAACCTGACGAAGCTAGATTAGCCACAAGCCTAGCGCTTAGCCTAGCCTCGCAGAAATAGTGCGAGCTGCCTACTTTCGAAGACTGGCAGAGAAAGAAGAGCAAAGACCACAAACGGCAATTGCCTCGATATGATGTGTGCACTTTCAGGTGTTCTATTGTGATGTGAAAGCTTTCCCGCTTTTCAATTATGCAACGCCACTGCCTCTCCGTAGAGTGGGCAGCCAGGAAATTGCAGCCCCGCTTGCTTGTTCTTACATTTTTGGTCACTGCGGATCAATATGCACTTTCTGCTTCTCCTTTCGAAACATTATTCAGGACGACGTGATCACTGGGCCTTGAAGGCACAAAAATTTATCTTTGATATCACAAGTCGGGACCCGTGCTCCATGATCGCGACTGCGTAACACGTCGTCCCAAGGATCATACTAACTTCAAAGCACGTGATTGCGTTCACCACCGGTTACGCAATAGGCTGCGCAGCAAATAACATTCGCCTATTAGTCATCGCCTACACTAATCACTATTACCTGTCACTTCCTTTGTGCGTCCTTCGTTGCATTCCTACATGTAACTCCAGCTCCGATGGTCGAGAACTGCTAACCGTCTATCTTGAAGCACATTGTTCCACTGTCGATGAGCAATAGGAGGACGCGCCCACTGTTAGATATCTCGAACAGACCGCACGTACTACGTGTAGGGTGGCGCTTTTTAGGCCACGCCTTCAGCATTTAGATGCGCCGCATGCGAATCTTGTGAACGTTGCAAGCCAGATCACTCGAGCCTATAGTCATTACAACAGTCCGAGCCTACCCCGTCGGCCTCTGTCTCACTGAACCATTCCCAACGTCACCTAAGGGGAAGACGTTGTCGTTGCTACTGAATACGCGGCACGGTATCCTATCAAGGTGGTGCTGCTGAAAAATCGTGCGACAGACGTCAGCAAGCGCCGGCCACGTCGAAGATTGTAAATAGGAGTCAGCTGGAGGATTCAAATAGGTGTTTGGTATATGTCGTAATTGGAATAATAAATCTCAAAGATAAGAAAAACACGAAATAAAGAAGCCAACCAAATCTGGCAAAAAGAAACAAAGATACGCCAAGAGAAATTAAGCTAAGGAAAGCCAAGCTAGGGAAAGCCTCGGCTGCGCCGTTTCAACTGTCTTCGCACACTAACAGCTAGCTTCCCGCTTGGTTGCCATCTAAATATTCGGGAAGATGAATGAGGCCGCCATGAGTATCAGTTATGGTATTCGAGTGCAGAATCGAAACTGTAGAACAAAGCAGTTAAAGATAGGAGTGTGGCTGAAGATCAAGTCATGGGACTAACCAGGTTACGGGAAACTGTGGAATAGATGCCAAGTGGTAACAACTCATGGCTGGTCGCGAAATCTTTAGCTACCCGAGGTGGATCTAATGAAAATTTTATCATTCCAGAGTTCCCTTTCACGTCTCAAATTCCCAGAGAAATTGTCCTCGCAAGGTCCATGGTGTAATGTTTACTTGTGCTTGGCTGTAGCGGGGGAGAACCAAGAAACAGAGAGAGAGAACATCGCCAGGCGCGTTAGTGAAGGGTTAGAACTGGTGCAGTTAGGGAGTAGGACGCGAAGATACAGTACTACGAATGCTCAGTATTCATTTGTTTGTAGGCTATCAGTAAACAATCAATTGAGTGGTAGGGGTATCTAAAACCGTGCCACGTACTCTTGGGAGGGCAAATATATACTTTAATTTCGCGTGGTACTATCAAGTTTGCCTTTGTTTTGCGTGGCTGCACTATTTATCGATCGATCTATACATATAAGTATATATTCAGGGCGAATTAGTAGGCTCTTCCTTGTAGAATGCATCTTGGTACTTGGAACGTAAAACTTCGAGTGCTAAAAAGACGACGAGGAGAACTAGGCAGACAGGACACGCTCAGACACAGGGAACAGATGATAGACTGCACGATCTGTCTAGTCCTTATCCTCGTCTCAGCGCTTCCAGCTTTCAGTTTGGCATATAAAAGAGGAGCCCAAAAACATGTTCTCTTAATTTTTTTGGTAGTTGCTAGCGTGCCTGCATGTTCTCAGGAAGCTCGGGGAAATAAATAGGCAAGTAGAAAAAGAGTGCGCTTAGCAGCTCACCAGACTGTGGTCGGCGTTTTATCCCCGTCGAAGCAGTGAGCGTTTAGAGCTCACACCACTCTTTGCACACCTGCTTCAAAGACGACTGTCGGCCTCGACGCCGATCTTCTCTTCAAAGAGCTCGCTGAGCTGCGACCTAGAAGCGTTTTCTCGTTTCTTCAGACCTGGCGGTTTGTCTTACCAGCATTAGTTGCTTCTGCGATTCGAGAAGAATATGCACAAAATAAATATGCAAGAATTTCAGCTGAATGCTTTCGTCTTTTTACTGCTGTGAGCATTAAATTCTTCTTTGAGGAACAGGGCGCCTAGCTTTCCACATTTAGCTTGCTGACTTTTTTTCGTGCAACTTGTTCTTTTAGGAGCTATATGTTTAGGTTTCGATGGCATTGAACAAAGATTTTACGATCGGTTATCTACGCACGCCGCAAGGAATATTTGCCATCTTGAGAGGTTTCGCAAACGAGTTTGTATTGTTAAATGGAGGCTGCATTCATTGTTTTAAGTGGCAGACATTCCATGACGAACGTCAACAACGTTTACCGTATCTACCTATCTATCTCGCGGCCTAGTGATCGTTGTTCATCTCATGATCTCGTTTCCTTGGTGCTATGCTTCTTTGTGGTTCATTGCGGCCGACCAGAGAAGACGGATGTGCGCGCGCATTCTTGCACTCTGTCCCCTTACCCTCTGCACCTATCGGATAGCTAGCGCGTCGTTTATGCTGCTGCGTGTCGCAGCGGTTTACTACACTTGATATACACCGATATCAGGAGGCTGAGACATGAACGTATGACGAACATCGATGAATAATCTTAAGGTCGCTGGCATAGTATATTTGTCCTACACGTAATGGCTAACCAATCGCACCTCCGGCTGAATGCGGGAATCAAGCACCTGATCTGAGTGTGTAGCAGCTGCAATATAATTCAGGAAGATGGCGGTCAGGCCTGTGACACACAAGTGGACCTTAAGAAATATTCGATCCAGACAGACCGCCACTCAGTCTGACCCTGACAGTGTTAAATGCTAGAATTTTATGCACCACCCTGAGTAGCTAGGTGCGATTCGAGAAAGTACTAGGCAATAAACTAGATGGAATTCGGTTTACTGAAGATACGACAGAGTAAACTTCTTATATAGACCTATTCCATGTTGGTAAACAGTGGTAGGCACCGGCGATATAACCAGGGCTTGTGTCGACGTCGCGGCACGGAGGCCCCGCCCACCGCTTGCCGCGCCCCTGCACGGTCGCGCCACCGCCGCCGGCGAAGCGCGTGCGAAAGCTGCCTCCGAGCACGGGGCGTCGGAGCGCCGACGGCGTCTTTACAACAGTTTGCGAGGGGCAGCCGCGTGAGATGAAGTTGCGTTAGCTCTGTAGGAAGCGTTCAATGAATGTAGAAAAGAATGTGCCGACGCCCAGCTATGACAAGATGTGAGAAACTGATTGAAAGGATAAGCACCTTGCCACATGATGCGAATGATCGCGAGCTATCATGTCGGCATCGCTTCATGCGTATGCTTTAATTCGGTAACTAGCGCAAGGATGAACCACTTGCAACAGCGAGACTTGTTTAAATACGACTTGAAGATGCCTCAGCTAAAATACTGTTTCGGAGTAAAGCCTGTAATCCCTACACAAAATCCTTGCGCAAAAACAAATGTAACGGCATAGGTACTCAAGCATGCAATATTGGTGACGCTATAACCTATGTAAATACGGCTGTGATAACGCACACACACAAAAAAGCAATAATGTGCCAAGGACAAGGCTCTCAAATAACCGCCAGCAAGGCGCATAACCGCGACTTGCGGCTCTGCCCTTACGCTCAGTTCCGATCGCGAAGGCGTGAACTCCTGTAACGACGCGGCAAATTTCAAGCGTGTAGTTCATTCGAGCAGTCTGACAATCGAAAAAAAAAACAAAGCGCATCATAACCACTACAGCATTGCCAAAGACACTTCTCGTGTGTATGCTATCGCAGCCACAAGCGATTGCAAAGCATCGCTGTAATCGGTGTTTCACTCACGGCTACGTGAATTAAGCTCTTATAAATTTGTTTCACTTGAGTGAATGAAATTCGTATGACGTATCTATAACTTCCCCACTTCAATAATACACGGCGACCGCGATTACTTCTGCACATCGAGCTAAGCTAATGTCGTGCGCGCTTTGCGGTATATCGCTGTGTCCGCACTTCGCTTATGCCAAGAAACTTGGTGTCGAGCATTACATTTGACAAACTTGTGACAATGCTATTTCTCTCAAATGAAACAAGCCGAACTAACACTAAATAATTACACATATGCTTAGTCGTGACGAAAATGTTTGGCGCATAACCGATGCGCCAAACAGCGGGCATTACAGGTTCTTCCCTTTTCTTAAGATAAACATAAGCAGGAAACCGATAAAAACCTATCGCACATATCTTGTGCGTTGCTAAGCAACCAACCCATGGCGCAGGTCATCGGTGAACACTTTTTTCTTCATTTCACGGCAGTGAGAAGCGCCCGCACCAGCGAAAACGCAGCGGCTGCTACGGTAGGCGCGCCGGCGGATGCCTACCATGCGAAACCAAAACTCCCGACGACAGCGCCACCGCATCTTCGTGACGTAGGCCCGGTGGAATAGGTCTATAGGGATAAAAGTACAAGTTCTAGGTTACCGCGGTCAGTGGACTGAAAACAATGAGTGTGGTTCCTTGTCAGGAAATGTAGCTGATAATATAGCTTAACAATCTTATTGGAATGTAAAACTGAAGGTGACATAGGCCTGCACATGTAGGTCCTGCCATGACACCCAGGCCATCGAACATATTGGTCATGTCTTGGGGCCGACAATGGCGAAAAATCGTAGCGTTGGTAAGGAGCTCTTCAACGCTAACGGAGTCAAGAAGCAGATAGGAAAGTACCCCAGAGATTGTAAAATATAGCACAGGCGAATTAGTAGACTTCCCAGAATGGAATATTCTTTGCGAAATAAATTCCTCCCCTTAAAAACAGGCGAGAATCGAAACTGGACGTGGAGAAGCACTAACAAGGAGTATAAAAATCACGTAGACCATACTATGCGATTACCCTCGTGGTTTCCAGGCTGTGGAACGGTTCGAGCTCGTCCGCCTCTTCTTTGCCTTCGATACTAACGAAGCTGACGCGATGGCAGGCGATATACGTTAAAGTCTGTCTATCAAGCTTGAAAATGGTCACGTTGTCTTTCAGGGGCTAAACATTCCAGGACATGTAGTCAACACTTAGACTGTCGGCCAGACACCGAGAACCTAGCTACCGTCACAGAGCTGATGCGGCCCAGGGACAAGACATTCGACTGGTTCTTGAGTGTCTGCGAGTACTGCCATCTCTCTGTTAAGGAATTTGGACGGTTCGTCGAACTATTAACATTAACACGTCAGGACTGACCCTTAGCCCGGACTAGGCCAAAATGAAACCTTCGATGAATTGCGGAAAACTGCACACAGCTCCTGCTCTCGAACATTTCGACGACAAGGCTGACACAGAAATCTGCAATGTAGCGAGAAACGCGGGGCTTAGTTTTCTCATACAGTGGCAAGGCGGTTCAGAGGGAGTCCTGCCCTACACGCCGCAGTCTGAACTGCTACTTTACCTCGTCGGGTTTAGGCCGTCTTGCCGCCTATGATGAAGACTGGAGCCACCATTAACTTAAAGCCACGTTTATTAACTCAGAACTGTCCTAAATTAACTCATAATACTATGAACGTCGAACAAATACTCGAGGGCAGCCGCACTTGCATTAAACGACGCCCTGGCGGGGCACATACTGGGGTCCGTCGCCGACATCGCGCACAGAGCCCGCGCACACCACTCGCGCCCGTCCCCAGCCGAGGGCCCCGGCCGCGCTTCCGCTGTCGCTTTTATAGCAAGCGAGTGCCTCGGCCACAGGATGAGTGGCTCTGACGCGATGAGTGGTGGATGAGAATGATGATGATAACGACCGCTGGATGAGTGGCTCGGACGCGCATTGCCAGTGTCCAGCACGTGTTGACCTGAGCCAAAACTGGCGATGCGCATGACTCCAACAACCTCAACAACAGATTATTCGTGTACTCAGTGAGCACCGCTGACTATTGGCTCGCGAGACTCAGGAGCCCTTCTTCCCACCTCGCTCTTTGGAACCTCCGTCTTCAGGAGTACGACGTCAGTGTTGTGTAGCACTCCCGACAGAAGCACGGCGACGCTGACTGCCTCTCCCATGCGCCCCGACTAGGAAGCGATGCCACATAGATGTGGCATTTCTAGGCGTAGACGAGGTTGTCGAGATTCCCGATTTCCAACTTGCAGACAGTAGATTGCGCCCTTTGATGTTTTCACCTCAGAGAGGTAACATCGCTCTCCCACCGCCAATATCAGGAAGCCTCGCTTCGTACTGCCTTCGGGACAATGTCCTCTACCGAATTTTGACAGCAGCCAAAAGGAAAGTTTCTACTTCTCGTCGCAGCTCCACTGCGCCAAGTGTCGCACGCATGTTACGATGATCCCCTGCACGAAACTCTTAGGCTTCGCTACGGCGGTAGCCCGCATACAACAGAAGTAATACTGGCCCAGCTATACTTGTCCGTCCAAAGCTCGTGCGAAGCTGCCGTGTCTATCGTCGGCGCAAGGTCCTACCTGTGAATTTCGCTGGTCTTCTGCTGTTCCTGAGCCCTTCTCCACCACCGTTTGAGCAGGTGGGAATAGATTTCTTGGGACCGTTACCTACGTCTTCCGTCGGAAACAGAAGCACAGTGGGAGCAGCCAACTACCCGGTGCTGAGAAACAAACGCGATACCACGAAGAACCGCTACAGAACATGTGACGTTTTTTGTGCATGAACTCCTACTTTTCCAAGTGGCTATTTCTGTTGTAATAAACGATAGAGGAACAGCATTCACTACTGACCTATTGCAGAAGATTGTGAATAAAAGTTTGGTGTGATGATATCGATGTTCGTTTATGTAAAGTACAGGTCATGAGACCAGATTCTACGAAATGTCACGTTCGAATAAACATCGCTGTAGCGGAAAGAACATGATTCACGACCTTCGAACTCATGTATGGACGCTGCGCTACGACCCATTTGACGCGATTCTACCGGACGAGAGCGCAACTGCGAAAAGTCAGAATGCTGATGAGAATATCAAGAAAGCCGAAAAAGCTCGCTAGCTTGCTCATATCCGAATCCACAGCCAGCAGCGTACCTAAACGCTTCGGCGACCAGGTTTTTGTGTGGGTACCTATGCGCTATTAAGGGCTTTCGGAGAAGTTATTGGGCAGGTATTTGGGCCCTTACCGGATAACACCGCGACTCGCCGGTGCCGCGTACCACGTTGTTCCTCAATATACGAATGCCAGCTCGAGCCGGCGTCGGCGGTGACCGGGGATTGATAACGTTGCAGGGATGAAGCCGTACTACACTGGTGAAACGGTAGTCTTCTGACTCCTGTCATCCAGTCCCGCCCGCCTCTCGGTGCTGCCGCACGCCAATCGGCGACTTGGAAGGTCGCCTTTCACGTGGGAAGTAATTGCCCAAGATAATGTGCCTACTGCGATTCCTTATTGCCGGAGGCAAGCTGCCGACTACAGGCACCCCTTCGGCACAAAAAGAAGGAAGAAAAAGAACGTAGTTATGCGAGCGTTCTTGAACTGCCGGCCATCATTAAAGAAGGCATATCTGTTTTCCTGAGCTCTTGCTCATCGCGCTGGTGGTAATATTGTTACAAGGGTGATAGGCAGTTTTTGCGGATTGGGTATGTGCCCTCTGTTGTGGCAGGACACGCGAGATGGTAACCATATAAATGGTCTAGCTTTGCAACCACAGAAACAAGAAATACAAACAAGGCAAAAAATATACAAAATCGACAGAGAAAATACAACCAGATGTGGTGCACAGTGCTGGGGTTCCAATCCAGGTCCCACCCTGCGAAATGAATTGTCTCATTACGCTACACACACTAGGCTACCGCTTTCTCTATTAACGCAAATACTTATTTTCTTCAGGCATGGACTTGTGGAGCGCGTGTGTTACGTTCGATGTCCCATAGAAATGGCGGCAGCCTTGCTTACCGATGCGTTTGACGGCATGCGACTGGCGAATATTCTTTATTTCGCTGAGTAGCTCGATGCTTGCGAGATGATACCCTGTATGTTTTATTCAGAAACTGCCTTCCCAAAGCGCACATCTTACCAAGCTAACTACTCTGTTCAGAATTCTTCTTTTGGAACGCGCAAGTAACCTTTATATTTGAATTGTTCATCTGTGCCCGAAAGAACCGCGTCGAGGTACCGATGCATTTGTAGAGTAGCAGGTGACGCACGTAGCGCCTGCGCTGAATATGTAAAAAGTTTCAGGACAATAACCGTCTTTCCTGTCCACATGTGCTTTCTTCACTTTTCCAGTCGTTCATATCCAGAAATACATCTAAAATGCTTTCAAGCGTACCGCTAGTTCCAAATGTTAGAGGAGAAGCTTTAGTGTGCACTGCCTGCGACTGTAAACGAAAGTGCACGCAGCTTAACTGACAACCCTACTAAAAACAATAAAAATCTTCATTCTTCGAGAATTCTGATAACATAAAGAGAACTTTCGCGCTCTCCGTAAAATGTATATTTTTTTAAACGACAAGCCGGCGCATTCCAGGTCTCTGAACAGCAGCGCTCGAATTCTACTACAAACTGAAATACGTCGGTTTACCTTTCTGATGCTGGATATACGGGACGAGACGGGTAAGCAGCAGGTTCCAGAAAGGCTTGAGCGTACGTCAAAGGCGCTATCAAATATTACATCTTATCTAAGATCTACGAGAGTATCCGTTGCTGCTTTAAATATCTTTCTGTGAACCAGCTTTGCGCGTCTTTGTCCTCGTGAGAGTGATGGTTTTGTATACGGAGAGGATCGCGCGTTGGAATCCCGGCCGGGGTGGGTGCATTTCGATGGATTCAAAATCCTAAGGCCATTGTACCCTTGCAACGTCGCTGCAAGTTAAACCCCTTACGGTCGAAATTTCCTGAGCCCTCCACTACAGCGTCTGTCACTATTTCATCGTGGTTTCGCAATGAAAAGTAGACCAACACATCAATACATTAAATACAGTGGGTATTTTCTTTATTTTTCTTCAGATATGTAAAGGAAACACAGGATATCTGTAATACATATCAATCAAGCATCTGTTCAGGATGATACGCAGTTTCGCGTTGCCCAGTGAAATGTTTAATGCATGTATGCACACTTGTGCGAAAATCGCTATAATTGGGATTCGATAGCTTTGTGGATGGAGCCGGGTTACGTACGGAAAGTTACACACTTGTGCACATTTGTGCACACTTGTGCGACGCAGAAAGCTGCGCCTGAACCTTTTTCATTCCATATACTATGGTACGATTAATATACAGAGGGACATGTACATAATGCCGCCTCACTATAGGTCACAACGCGTGGACCACGAGCGAAAAGTACGAGAGGTTCTATGCAGGACGGAACTTTTTAAGAAATCTTTCTTTCCAAAAACTATCCAAGACTGGAATAGGTTACCTGCTGACGTCGTCAACGTAGTTTCGAATGAAATGTTTTTTGCCCTGCTGAAATGATTGTTTCTTTGATCTTTTTTGGACGTAGTGTATCCATTATTGTTCTTATCTTTTGTTCTTTTCTTCTTTTGTCCTCACACGGTATGCACAAGATAACTGTAGCAATACTCCGGTATCAAATCACTTATTTTTTCCTGTTGAAGTGACTCAACCTTGTAGTGTGTGTGTTATTTTTTTTGGCACATTTTGCTTTGTATAACTTATGTTGTCAATCTGCTGTAGCTATTGTTATTGTTATTACCGTTTTCCACGCTTTATATATGACAAAATATTGAACTGTCCAGAATTACTGTAAACCCCTCCCCCACTGTAATGCCTCGGCGCTGTGGGTACCAAATAAATAAATAAATAAATAAATAACAGTGCCTGAAGAACGGTGGGAGGCGTCTCTCGGCTCTAGCAATTCGCCACTGAAGTATTCGTGATCAGGATTCCCATACACAAGCTACACAAGTGATCCTGTTCGTTTCAGTTCAAACCACCACCAGCATGCTGTCAAGGTGCAAGCAATTTAACATGAATACAGCCTTTGCAATTAAGACAGCATGCCGATATCTACACAAACTGACAGTTGCAGTTGGTCCTAGGATCGTGAGCCCCCTACTGAACTCTTTTTTACTCTCAGAAAAGTAAAGTCAGATTACTTTGCACGTGTTTATTTCGTCCGTTTCGTTATATGGAAATATATAAGCCATTCCGTATACATGATTAAACACGTCTGTGCCAGTAATATATGTCACGAGACTTCCGTTATTTTAACCATGGACCTCCAGGCCTCTAGACAATTATACAATCACCATTCAAGTTATTATCGCTAGTTTTCTTTATTAATCTCGAATTGGCTATCCGAGCAATGTTGGCCAGTAAAACAAGAGTAGAAGGCAGTAAAACGGATGTCTGAGCCATGGCTAAAATGATTATGCTCGGTTCGCCGCCCAGTATGTTTAATACATTATCTCTGGGCACTCTCCGAGAACACAATATCTTAGTGACGCTGCGGTGCACCCCACGCTACGGACTCCTACCTAGCCATGGCCCCCAAGTACGAAAATAACCTCGTGTGTCATGAATATTAGCCTGACTGCCGCGGGATATAGGAGGAAATAGAGATTCCAAAGCAGACGGTAAGAGGCCGTTCTTTGCGACAGGAAGCTGTTGCTGCCGTTTGAAGTTGATGCTCCGTAACCGTGTGAGTTGAAATCACATTTCACTTCCCTTAACACCTCTGCCTCCTACACCATGTGCATCTCCTGCGATCACTCAGGACATCAAATCAACGGAGACGAATGGCCCACATGGCCAAAGTTTAGCGCGAATCAGAGAAAGCCGACACCACCGCGACTACAAGTGTATCACGAACTTTTATTGTGGAAGACAAAGCTCTCCCTTCCGACGAACTTCCTCAGAAATAGCAGTAAGATATCAATTTAGATACCGCATACATGGTCTTATGTAGGCAACGGACTCGGACAGCCCAACTCCTTACAATGTTCCGCACACCCACATACCAGTGTTCTCACAAATTCAGTGATTCACAGCTTAGCCAAGCAACTGTCGTTGCACTGAACGCACAAAGCGAGCGCATTCTTAGCGCAATGGCAGAGCACTAAAGCCGCACGTGCAGCACTCGCCACCTTCCTCTCTTCATCATTCTAACCTCCGTCCACTTTCCCCAGTTCAGGGTACCAAATCGGATGCGCGTCTGGTTTATCATTGTGCATCTCTCTTAAACCCTTCTTTCTCCGTGCTTGTCTCTCTTTATTGTGTTTCGCCTAGTTTTTCAATATGCTTGATCATTTAAGGCATAATGTGCATGTTTTGTCTGTTGTCCCTGGGGTAAAGGTTGCTCGTCCCGTTGCCGTTGAGAAATGGTTCATAATACACGAAAGCACGTTCATCGCACGTATCGCTTAAGTTATAGCTTGAACAGAACGTTCAAAATGGATTCCTAGTGGACGCCGATGAAACGACGAGATCATCGAATGTCCCAAGGGCCCACGTTTCTCCAAGTGGACTTGGCCTGTTTTCTCCAGGGAAGATACCTTCCCTAGCGTCGTTTCCTATAACGTTTGCTAACTCTTCGCACACTCCGAAGAACATGGGGAGAAAAAAAACCCACGCATCTCCACGTAGTGAACCATGACGGATGGGCAGAGAACTGGGGATTGTTCGGTGTTACCGCCTAACGCGTGACATTGCCCACTCAGGCATGTAAATGAGTGACAACGTGCGTTGTCTTTTATAAGCTTGGTCTTGATGAGGTTCCTGCGCTTCCACGTCGTATATCGTGCCGAGTTCAGCATTACTTTTAGTTAACACGCACGCGGCGAATCATTATGCTTCAATTGCGCACAAGAGAAATTTCCCACCGGCGCTGCATTGCAGGTCAAGATCCAGTGCCTATATACAGGGTGTTTTCTTTACTATCAACACATTTTTTAAATTAGAAAAAACTTATATCGCGGGAATGTCTTGTGTAAAAGAGCGTCTGTGACATCGATGTCGCCGCCCCCGCGGCTAATTAACTTTTTAATTATCAGTAATTGATGGCTATAGCAAATGAGTACTTTGGAGCCCGTCCTCGACACTACCTATTCCAACAATCAAATTTGAATAGCGTAGTGCATCCCGGAGCTACGCGAACAATTAGTTCCCCGTGGCAGGCTCCTTGAAACCGAAACTGGCGGGAAAAGGAGCGTCTGTGACGTCGATGTCGCCGCCCCCACGGCTTTCGTCACTCGCTACTCTCCCATGGTCACCGCCGCCCCGGCCGCTCCGGCCGCGCAAGCAGCTTGCGTTATCTCCTTGTTATCTGCGGCGTTAAGCGCCGCGGGCGAGTGACGAAATCCGGGGAGGCGGTGACATCGTCATCACAGACGCTCTTTTTTTTCCGGCCAGTTTCGGTTTCAAGGAGCCTGCCACGGGGAAATAATTGTTCGCGTAGCTCCGGCATGCACTCCGCTGTTCAAAATTTGATCGTTGGGATAGGTAGTGTCGAGGACGGGCTCCAAACTACTCATTTGCTGTAGCTACCAATTACAGATAATTAATAAATTAGCGTAATTTAGCTAATTATGCGCGCAAGTGCAGAAATTGTTCTGTATCTAGAGGCCGCCAGACCATACACTCGAATGATACGCAGGACATTCCCGCGATTGATGTTTTTCTAATTTAAGAAATTTGTTGCAAGAAAACACCCTGTATATGGGGCGGACCGTGAACGGTTGTGCAGCGCGAGCAGTCGGGTTTCTTTGTTTCAGTCAAGAAACTTACTAGCAGACACTGCCTGCGTCAGCGTTGTCTCTCGCGGGCGAGCGCGCTTTCTCGTTCCTTGCGAGCTGGTAAAGTGTTCATCGCAAAAAGAGCGTTTCCATAGTGAACACGCCGTTTGCTCTTTCTCACGACCCCGCAGCGCCCTAGCGGACTCCATGCAAACCAGAGCTACGGACAACTTGTTTAGAGGTCGCACTTCTGGGACAATAGCAAGTATTTTTTGCTAGCAGTACAGCGGTGGTTTACTCTTGGTGCTACTAAGAAAATGTTCGAAAACCTATTCGGGAAATAAGCGGCAGCTAGAATTTCGAGAAACACTTTTCCAAGGCACCATTTTTTTTTCTGTTACTTTTCGAAAGTATTTTTGTAGATTAGTACTTATGTTTTTAAGTGCATTGGAGTGTCTTGTTATCAATTCTGATAGCTCTGTCTGCCTTTTCTCGTCTATCCTTGCTATCGCTGCTTTTCTGTGTAGTTTTCCTGCGCCCTTCCATGGCTTGTTGAGTGCTTCGTGGGTACGATTCCTTTGAGTTAAGGATGTCTTTGGATAGCTTATGTGGGTAACTAAACCCGCCTTACTGCTACAAATCCTCATCCGTCTCGTCTGCAAAACCGATATCTTTGCAGTATCGAGGGCGATCGCTTGTGTAACTGAGATAGAGGCGAAACGTTGAGACCCGTGTGCTGTACGATGTCGGTGCACGTAAAACAAACCCAGGTGGTCAAAATTTCCGGCGACCTCCACTACGGCGTCTCTCATAAGCAGAGGTTTTGTGGTTTTGGGACGTTAAACCCCACAAGTGATGAATGGCTTGTGTAATTTAGGAACTGCTGGCTAGACACTGGCGTTCTCTTAGGGTTCGTTGTTAGCTCTCACTGTCGATGGATACGATCATCACCAGCAAGTTCATTTTTCTAGTTTCGTTGTGCTCCGTGCACGATATTTTCCAGCAAAATTGACATTTTAGACGACACTACTCCCAAAAAGAAAAAAGAACAAAAGATGACGCTTTAGAGAAAGCGATTGAAGGGGAACAACCACTGCATTGTCTCGCTTCAATTTCCTGAAGTTTTGCTCTGGTCTCCAAAACGCGTATAAGAAGAGGGCGAAGCTCCTTCAACGAGCGCCTTGAAAATTCGTTTCCCGAATGATCAGCGGCCGCTACTCCTGCAGCAGACATTTTGACAAGAAAAATGTTAGTGATTGCAAATGGAAACCACATGTGTGGCACTAGTTTAGACGTCATCTGCGTGTTGAAATATTCACTACGTCACAAGCAACACGTTTGTAAAGTGGGCAATCCATTATCGTTAGAGAGAAAATTGGCCGCCACCCCACCCTGACAACGAGAATGCCCAGCGAAGCTCTATCAAGCAGCAGACGTGCTGCTTATGCGGCTCTCATGTGACGTCGAACGGCCCTTTCGAAAGCAGCTCCAACCTAATCATTATCGCACATCCGTGAGAGGGTGTCTCCATTGTTCACAGACACTTCTTATTCCATCATGCGGTTTTGATGCTTGTTTTGTGGTTTTCTTTCTTTGCGGTTTAAGGTCTTTTTTTTAGATACAGAAGTGCGACAGATATTCTTACTATGATTTTCGTGCCCTAGCTATGTAAGCTTCGAAAAAGTGCGAGTGAGTGCCAGTGAGTGTGAGTGGTATGTATGTATGTATGTATGTATGTATGTATGTATGTATGTATGTATGTATGTATGTATGTATGTATCCGTGGCCGTCTAGTTAATGGATTGTATACGAAAATCGCTATGCCATATGACTGCATGACGAATAAAATGACAGGTCATTATATGAAATCATGACATGCATGATTTACATGAAACGGTCTTGGTGCTCTCCTGGGCCGTTTCGTTAATGGATGTATACGAAAATCAGTATGGCACAACATGTCTGCATGACGAACATAAATGACAGGTCATAACATGAAAATCATGACATGTATGGCATGAGCGACTTGATTTACATGCCACGGTCTTGGTACTCTCCTGCCCAGCTAGCATACAAAGGATTTATGACGACTTCGAAACGGATATCCGAGACGTTAACGTTGCAGACGGCACGCGTAAGAAGCCTTAGTCCTGGATGCGTCGTATATCGTCTGATGTCCGGCTCGTTGCACATGCGTCTTCAAAAAGCTGGTCTTTTCGACGGCTTCGAGGAGACTCCAATAATCCCATTTTCCGGGATTTCTGAATCCGTTCAAAGACTTGCACGTGCGTCATCAAAAAGCTGTTCCTGAAATGTTAGCCGTAATCTGAAAAAGAAGTAGGAATCGTGCTCGGGAACTGGGCGCGCCCACCAAAATTTTAGTCTGGTTGCCACCCTCAGAATATATAAATGATAATCTGACCTCAGAGCTAACGCCTTAGGGGTTCAAATGACGCCAAGGCATTTTTTGCACTCCTAAGGCATTAACTCTGTGGTTCTGAAGGTGTCAACGGGATAATAATTTTGGGGGGCACCCACGATCCACGGACGTCGTCCCTGCCTTATGGTAGTAGCTGCGACCTGCTACGTTACCAGCTGCACCATAAGGTTTAGGGTGCTGCAGAGTGGGCGTTAGTGCCAGCCCACCTGAATACTTTCTTCCTAGGAAGAAGTGCTGGTGTCGCACTTGCGCGGAACGTTTTTTTTTTCTGGTGGGTCAAAGCACTAGCATTGAGTGCAACAGAGCAATAGTGCATTAAGGTAGGCACACAGTTGTCTGCAAAGGCTTCATCAGTCTTAGCATTTAGGTCACAATTAGTTGTCATGCATACAAAAATCAATATAGCTTGTACTTTGTATAGTATGAAGCATATCTACCAAAAACAGTAGTGACATATCTTTCTACAGTTAAGGATAGAAAGTTTCTTGGCAAGCGGCCTAACAAGGAGGCCCCACTGCCAATGATCATGACGTCAACATTTTATTCAACATTTCATTGAGAAACTAACTTATGGTAGTTTAAAAAAAAGAGAAATGCGAAAAAAAATAAAACCACAAATATTCAAAAGGAACTGCAGAAGAAATAATTTAAATATATCTGGAACTTATTAACCACCAGAGGCTTACAGAAAGCGCACTAGTAACAATCATCAAAAGCCAAACGACAATATGAGAGCAGCGCATCCTCTTATATGAGCACAGACAGCATAATGGATGACTGTGTGATAGCCGCTTTCAGTCATGTTATGCAGTATCTTCGCCACATAAAATCAATGAGTATGAACAAAGGAACTCAAATATGACCCAGGTATCAAACTGAAAATTTGCCTAGGACATAAGCTGATGTAAAGAGGCAAGCTTGAAAAGACTACCAAAAGCATCAATCAAGTGACAATGAATACTGACCAAAGTGACCTTCAAGGAAAATATCGCATGAAATATTCACATAATCGTTATAATGAACAACATCACAATGCAGTGCATAATCTGTCACAGCGAGCAATGTTACATCGAAGTAACCTCAGTTTCATAATGAAGCTACATACTCGCGTACTTGAAGTCCAATACACTGGAGACAGGTAGAGAGGGTGGCCTGATCTAGTACGCCCCGGCCTTCTACTCTACTTCGGGGACAACGCAACAGGGGAAGAAGAGTGATGAAGCATGAGGATGGGGATAAGAATGAGTGATCCGTATATACATAAGACATGACTGATTGCGCAAAGGGGACATGGACGCCAGTAATCATATTTCATTACGCTTGATACCAACTAGCCCAACTTATGGCAGCTATTCACTTCTGCAAAACAATGTGCTGTGACGCGGAAAATGTCGACCGGGCTCTCTTGACATAAACACTGGCAACAGTGAAACACCAGCACGGGTAACTGGGACCTCGCCTCTACTTGAAACGTGATAGGGGCCGCCATTAGTCGGACGAGTATGCTGTGCAGGGAAATGCACTCGAAGGTTATGATAAAGGTCTAATAGTCGCATAATGAAAAGAAGCCACTTTAGTTGCATCTAAGTTTAATAGTCGCTTTTCATAATCCGCAACTTTGCGCAGTGGTACCGAACGTCTAGCATCCAGTCCATTTCTATTGAAAAAATGACCTTGTAGCATTTGGTAATTCGGTATGGTCCCCTATTTCGGGTGAAATACAGCTTTCATCTATTGCTTGTACTCCCATATCACCCAGCCTAGTGGCCGCCGTCTACTGCTGTGGCACGAATGGGGGACAGTCGCGAAATACTATGTGTTCTAGTCTCTGATACATTAGACAGCGCTCACAGTTCGAGATGTACGCGCGACTGAAGAGGTGCGCGTAGTGTCGAGTTAGGTCGGCGACCAGGTGAAACCTGTGCAGTGTACTGGCACCGCTGCCGTTTATTCTACCCAGGAGGAAAAACTCGTGTCACTCTATTTGCCGCAGATGCCTGCATAGGTCGGCGCACTCAATCATGAGTGCACTCACTCGCACTCACTCGCACTCATTTCATAGACGTGAGTGCGAGTGCGAGTGAGTGCCAATGAGTGTGAGTGGAAGTGAGTGCGAGTGCGAGTGAGTGCAAGTGAGTGTGAGTGGAGGTGAGTGCGAGTGCGAGTGAGTGCCAATGAGTGTGAGTGGAAGTGAGTGCGAGTGCGAGTGAGTGCAAGTGAGTGTGAGTGGAGGTGAGTGCGAGTGCGAGTGAGTGCTTGTGAGTGTGAGTGCAAGTGAGTGCGAGTGCGAGTGAGTGCCAGTGAGTGTGAGTGCAAGTGAGTGCGAGTGCGAGTGAGTGCCAATGAGTGTGAGTGGAAGTGAGTGCGAGTGCGAGTGAGTGCCAGTGAGTGTGAGTGGAAGTGAGTGCGAGTGCGAGTGAATGCCAATGAGTGTGAGTGGAAGTGAGTGCGAGTGGGAGTGAGTGCCACTGAGTGTGAGTGCAAGTGAGTGCGAGTGCGAGTGAGTGCCAATGAGTGTGAGTGGAAGTGAGTGCGAGTGCGAGTGAGTGCAAGTGAGTGTGAGTGGAGGTGAGTGCGAGTGCGAGTGTGTGCTTATGAGTGTGAGTGCAAGTGAGTGCGAGTGCGAGTGAGTGCCAATGAGTGTGAGTGCAAGTGAGTGCGAGTGCGAGTGAGTGCAAGTGAGTGTGAGTGGAGGTGAGTGCGAGTGCGAGTGAGTGCTTGTGAGTGTGAGTGGAAGTGAGTGCGAGTGCGAGTGAGTGCCAGTGAGTGTGAGTGGAGGTGAGTGCGAGTGCGAGTGAGTGCAAGTTAGTGTGAGTGGAGGTGAGTGCGAGTGCGAGTGAGTGCGGATGCTGGAAAAATTTGGGTGAGTGAGTGTGAGTGAGTGTTCCCCTACACTGCCGACCTATGGTCGGTGCACGTGAAACAAACCCAGGTGGTCAAAATTTCCGGAGACCTCCACTACGGCGTCTCTCATAAGCAGAGGTTTTGTGGTTTTGGGACGTTAAATCCCACAAGTGATGAATGGCTTGTGTAATTTAGGAACTGCTGGCTAGCCACTGGCGTTCTCTTAGGGTTCGTTGTTAGCTCTCACTGTCGATGGATACGATCATCACCAGCAAGTTCATTTTTCTAGTTTCGTTGTGCTCCGTGCACGATATTTTCCAGCAAAATTGACATTTTAGACGACACTACTCCAAAAAAGAAAAAAGAACGAAAGATGACGCTTTAGAGAAAGAGATTGAAGGGGAACAACCACTGCATTGTCTGGCTTCAATTTCCTGAAGTTTTGCTCTGGTCTCCAAAACGCGCATAAGAAGAGGGCGAAGCTCCTTCAACGAGCGCTTTGAAAATTCGTTTCCCGAATGATCAGCGGCCGCTGCTCCTGCAGCAGACATTTTGACAAGTAAAATGTTAGTGATTGCAAATGGAAACCACATGTGTGGCACTAGTTTAGACGTCATCTGCGTGTTGAAATATTCACTACGTCACAAGCAACACGTTTGTAAAGTGGGCAATCCATTATCGTTAGAGAGAAAATTGGCCGCCACCCCACCCTGACAACGAGAAGGCCCAGCGAAGCTCTATCAAGCAGCAGACGTGCTGCTTATGCGGCTCTCATGTGACGTCGAACGGCCCTTTCGAAAGCAGCTCCAACCTAATCATTATCGCACATCCGTGAGAGGGTGTCTCTATTGTTCACAGACACTTGTTATTCCATCATGCGGTTTTGATGCTTGTTTTGTGGTTTTCTTTCTTTGCGGTTTAAGGTCTTTTTTTTAGATACAGAAGTGCGACAGATATTCTTACTATGATTTTCGTGCCCTAGCTATGTAAGCTTCGAAAATATTTATGTTCTTTCAACCCGCAATACTAGATTCCACAAGTAACTAACACTTGAGCTTTTGCCGAAAAGCTCTAGTTTGTGCAGAATTACTATTTGAAAATACTCAGCACTGTGCTGTAAGCATTGTTTCAAGGAAAGATGTGCCCCTTTGCCTCAAAGGGCGACTCCGGCGATTCGTCATTGGCTACTGATCTTAATGAAATTTTTAGTATATAATCACATCGGTATTGCAATAATTTACGCCAAGCCAGTCCGTCACAAGTAACTTGGTTTTTCTGAGCTTTTGGCGCTTTTACCGGATTGCCACGGCGAGCACCCGCTGTTCATGACGCCGTTACTTGCAACACTGCCTACCCGAGCAGGCGAGCTGTCTTAGGCAGACAGGCGATTCCTCGGCGCCCAAAGCAGCGCTGTCGCGTTCAGAAGAGCTCAATAGATCGCTGTATTACATAGCAACTTTCATTTTTCTGGTACCAGCTCCTTATTTCTGATGGAAGGAAGGCTTTGACGTCATCGTATGCGTTGCACGAAGCGTCTACAAGTTTCGTTGTCGGTTTCTACGCATCGCTCATTCGGGCATTTACAATTATTCGTGAGTTTCTGAGCCACTGAGCCTGAATTGGGAACGACCCTGGATGCTTCACGGCTGTCAATACAATTGGAAAACAGCGATACCAGAATATGGTGGGAAAACCACCGGTGTTCTCTTTACAATCTTAAGCTGGCGTTTTGTGTTCACGCCAGAAAATTTTCCGATGGCCGAGAGGCGCTTAGAAACGAATACCACACTCGTTTCTACAGCGAATCCAGAGCAGTGTTACTGCATTTTAAGTCAGGTAGCTGATTATTCGACACGAACATTTCAAATTTGAAAGCATTTTCTGCCTAACTTGTCACATTGACCGTATCTACCTATCTAGCCGCCTATGTTTCGGTTCTCTTCTTGTCGTATCGTTAACTTCGCAGGGAGGATATAAATGCGTAACGAATATAAATTACTTATCTTTACAACCCTAACTTGACATACTCGGCATGTACGCCACGAACCATGGTACTGAAATCAAGAATATTTCATACCCATAGTGGTCGGCCAAAGATATACGCGTATGTGCCATAGGTTTGGGAATTTATCGAGGACCACCTAAATTCGCGGTAAAACACGGCGGCTGCGATAATGAGGCATATGAAAGTACGCGGCTGTGTGGACGGAACCAGCCACTCCGAGTGGCATCTGAACTTTTCTGCACCTCACACGATTCCACTGTCTCTCTCGGATGGGTCCACATTTACCTGTTCCTAGTCGACACCGGAACGCCGGCTGAAAATTTTCCGGTCTGAAATCCAGAAGGAAAATGGTGTCCTCGCTTGCGGTTGAAATGCAGACAAAAAAAGCACACCGACGCACATGTATCTTACCAAAAAATAGGGCAGTCGAACACGGGCGCTGTGGGCGCCAAGTAAGTTGGCTATGACTAAGCTACTGCGGCTCCTTCAACATGGAATATAGAGCAAACAAACATATGCACCGGTAGTTTGTGTAACGGGTTTGTGTAACGGGTTTGTGTAACGGGCACCGGGTTTGTGTAACGTAAACCGTGCTTGTAATATGCTATAAGAACTATCATAGCGATGCATATGTTCAGCTACCATTCGCTATTCCCTTGTGCAACTTCGGTTGATTCCGTAAGATCATTTCAACTAATGACACCTTTGATAGCACATCAATGCGCAGTATCGTGAGATTTTTCGTCGCAAAACGACGTCTGTTCGTTGGACTAATGTGAGTGTCAATGTTACGTCCTATGATGACCTATAGGATTCACTCACGGCGGTGCAGCCTACGTTGCAGGTTAGCACGCGTTAAGAATACCCATAATTGGGTTCTCATGCGCCGCGCGCAAATCATTGGATCGTGCTCATAACACTTGGGTGAATTCCAAACTATTCATTATAAGCAATTTTCTCGTGGACTACTTCCCATTACGCTGATTTCCCACATTGAATGGTATCTGCAGCATTTTTATTATTCAGCCAAACTTCCGCCACCGCAGAAGCAGAAAATATGGAGCGTCAGATCAAGAAATTCACTATATTCCGACCTTCAGGCATACACCTTTCAGGAGTAGCTCTTGGTCTGCTAAGTAGAGTACCCCGTTAACAAGCGTCACGAGTAAAAGTTAATACTTCATGCGACACGACCTAGCCATATTTTCCAACACACATATCCTTACAGGTGCTGACTATCCACCCAGTTCCATAACAACTAACATTGGTATCGGAGTCTTCCTTCCATTCCCGCTCATATCACACGTATTTCACCGACCATTGGTCACGCGATCACAGAAAACCTCTCCCTCAAGAATTTTTGCCTTTTCTTGCGCACTTTCGTCTCTTTTCCGCTTCTACACCTGAGAGTATGTATGTGAAAGAGAAAAAGGAAGAAAGGTAGAAAGGGGATGCCTAGGCTGCACCACCAATTTTTTGAACGTAGAAGGGGAAAAGAGAATGGTTAAATTGGGAAAAAGGACCACAGGGATATGAAGGAGAACGGTAAGTATTACAAAGAGGTAAGCAAAGCGTAAGTAGTACAAATGGCTAATTACCTCGTTCAAATAATAATTAGGCATAAACCATGCACTGCGGCATTAGCGATAAGCAAGACAAAGGTTCCACAATCCCTAAGCATATTCTTATGAGATGAGAACGCGAAAGCCTTTCATTTGGCTAGATTGTTGTTGCGGAGGGGTGCTGCAAACTGGTGTTGCCGAGTTGTGTTATAAAGAATGAGGCAATGTGGGAGGGCGGATTGTGTTTATTTAGATGATTTGATGCCATCTAAGTGTTCCCATCGCCTTACATGTCCTCTTGCATTTTGTCATCCAGGCAGCGTAAGCCGCTATGCCCGAGCCAGGTATCGGGCATGTCGAAGTAGTACCACCGCCGTGGCGTTCTGGGTGGTGTCATTAGACACTCACCGGTGTCGTCACCCTCTTATCGTTCCGTTGACGGCGTACTTGGGCCGGTGCAAAAGACAGTACCATGGCCTTGTGATCCGAGTAGTAGGTGGATACAAACATGACATCTCGCACAATGTATGGGCCGGTGTCGAATGCGTTATCGATGGACGTACATCTCGATGTCGTGATGGCCTCAATGGGTATCTTCAATGCGAGATTGAACTCGACACGCATGGCGGCGAGGAACCATGGCCTAGATGGCGTGTTCGTGCGCCTAGTGCTGCTATGGCGACGCCACGCAGCTCGGTGCGCGCTTTCGCCAACCCCACAAAGAAACTACAGCTGCTCCTGCAGCTGCTGGTAGCTGCAGGAGAGCGGAGCGAGAGCCGACTGCCGCTGCGGCGAGTGTTCGCGCCGGCGGCACTTTCGGTGCGAGAGGTCATGTACTTTCCGAGCACGCCTTTTGCGGACGGCAGCTGGGCGTGCACTCTCGCCAACCTAGCCAAGAAACGCTCTCGCGTTAAACAATCATACAGGTACAACGCACGGTGGGGATCCGTGTCATGCGAAGCAGTGAGCGAGGAAATTGGCAATGACGAAATGTTTGGCATTCAGCCAGTTGTTAGTAGAAGGAGGAAGTGTGCAAAATGCATGAGTATTACTCATCAGCCTACTTAACATGGGCTAACCAGGAACGTGGACAGCCCCGTGGCGACTCAGTGGTAGCTCATAATGCGACCTAACACGTGACTCCAAAGCGCAAACGTCTGTCTCGACGAAGAAAAATGCACTATGTGGTGAACTTAAGTAAGTTATAAGCATTGTTTGTTGAAGTATTTCTAGGGTATGGAGCGAAGTTGCACAACAGCGAAAAGAAATTCAGCCTAACATATGTCTTGCTATGATAGTGCTTATCAGACATTAGATGTGCAATTCACGTAATACAACCATCATCTTAATAACTTCTGGTGCAATAGATTTATTCCGTCTATAGAAGCGCGTCGGCGGAGTCGCCGTAGCATAGTGGTCGCGTGCCTGCTTGACACGTCGAGAGCCCGTGTTCGATGTCCCTTCCACTTGGAAGGCTGCGTGTCTGTCTATGGCCATCTTATGTCTACACATCAAGCGCAAGCTACGAGAAATGGTGTTCTCTTGGTTTAAGAGTGGAGATGCTTACGCTGGTCATCCCGTGTGAACCGTGAACAGAAAAATGTGAGCGGATACAGGTAGTCAAGATACCGTGTCACGAGCAGAAAACATCATGCGACGCTCGAAGTTGCTGGTTCGATCTCTCCAGCCACGTCGTTTCACATGCCTAATTTAGTTGGTCCTTGATTGACATAGGCCTTATTAAATTCAAACCCCTGTGGCGCATACCCTCATAGTGTGGGCCTCGTACTACGGATATGGGCTCTGCGTGATTGCCGTACCATTAATTGTGACACACGGAATGAGAATATCAGGTTAGTGAAGCAAAGATTTCTCATTCCTTTTCGTCAGATATTTCTGCTTCACCTCCGAAATAATATTTTAGATAGATAGATAGATAGATAGATAGATAGATAGATAGATAGATAGATAGATAGATAGTTCACGGGAGAGTAACTAAGTTAGCCAGAAATGATGCACATTTATCAGTTCATCTGGTTGCAACTCATGGCCCCAGTTGTCACGTACACAGCTAAGTGCGGTGATATATATATATATATATATATATATATATATTGGAAAGATGATTTCCCTGAGCCCGATTAAATATTTTCAAAAAAGGAGATTCGCACGATTAACAAAAACGAAGGCGGCCGGTGGTCCGGCCTTCTCACTCTGATAAAGGCCGGTCCACCAGCAGCAGCGTCAGTAAAGTTATATTGTTTTTGTTAATGGTGTGAATATCTTTTTCTGAATATATATATATATATATATATATATATATATATATATATATATATATATATCCTTTTACTGCATAGTTGGCGGGAGGAGAGAGAGGTCAGTGCCGTAAGCATACAGGACCGAACGTGGAAAAATACGGAACGCAACCATCCAAACTAGCAACTAAAAGAAACATACGGACATCAAAACATACAGACCCCAACCTCCCCGCTGACTTCAACCCGTCAGTAATAACCTTGATCTCCATACTGCCCCACGCTCGCACGTGCTCGTAAGAAAGGAACGCTCCAAGGCGACGCGATGCTCAGGCCAAGTGCATTTTAACAAGCTAGTGGCCACAGACATTCTTCGACAGGCTGCCCGAACTCCACGTTTGTCAGGGATTGTCAAACACCTGTCAAGCCGGTTCCCAATTGTCAGCTGTCGCACTTCCATTGCTGCCCTACGAATTTTATTAATGGTCGCCATCTGCACGGCATGTACGCCACGTGTCTGTGCGCATTCTCCGGCGCATGCTATAATATCAGACTACGTTAGTTTCCGTCTTTTTCCGACGACCTTTACAAATCGCATTTTTGCAGGGGTTTGAAAGTGCTAGAGGGCCGTCTGGTGTGCGTTATTGGTGCATGTAGGAGAATTCCCAGGGGAACGAACTATCCAAATCTCTCAAGTGCAGTATACTTCATAATCATGTTCGTGTTTTCATACGTCAAACCATAGCAATTATAATTATTATTATATCGAAGCTTGAGACGTCACAAAAAGAGCGAGTTCTTATTGTTGAGAATGGGCACTTATACAGTTCTGCTTTTAAAATTCATCTTAGTGTGCAGTACACACGACAAAACCGCAGAAATACGACAATTCTGACTTTTTAAACACGACCGCTGGAGACTACGAAGGCTGCACGTGCATGCCCTGAATTTCGCTGAAAAATATCCTTCGGGAGTTTTGTTCCAGAACCTTTCGTTAAGTTTTAATTCAGTAACGTAGCGTTTGGATGAAGATTCTCGTTTATTAGACCTCCTGTTTTCGAATGCCGCTCTGTCGTCAAAGCATTCCATGTCCATCCAAACATTCCAAAGCTTTCCATCTCCATCTGGTTATTCTGCACAAGTCAACGACACTGACGCAGCTGCAGTGACGTGCATCTGCCAACCGCATTGAGATTGTCCTCGCATCTGAGAAATGCGCATGTTTCTCCACGCTTCAGAGGCTGATTCCGCCATATATTCACCAAAACCAAACGCAGAATCAACTTTTGCTTGAGCTAAGCGCAACAGCAACTTTATGCGGTGTTGGTCGCAATAATATATCGGCTCTCGCCAGCTCCGAAGAATATAACTCCTTCCCTCATGAGCTCGACGTTCCAGGACTCCAACCTTGAGCGGTGTTGGATGCAATGGTCCCATCTGCTTCGTGTTCACTTAATGTAGATTAGATATGCATTAGATATTCCAAATCATTGCGTTTATCACGAATATAAGCCTTCGCGCCATCACTACTGCTCTAAGTGTGCACGCAAAATCATTTTTGGAAATTCATAGAACCACCGTGAGCTTAAGAGAGTGTGAACATATATTCTGAAAATTTCGCAGCCTTCCCGTAAGTTTACGTGCGCAAGAGACGTGATTCGGGTTCGATATCCACGACACAAGAGCAGGTCTGCTGGGCCACCTTGAAGAAAGCTACTTCAAGCATGAGTAAGCTACTTCAAGCAGAATTACGTTTAAACTCGTCGCAACAGCTTTTCTTTGAACGATGTTGTAGCAACTACTTCTGACAGCTGACGTTTGAACCCTCGCCCCTTGTACCTTTTCTCATCAGAAGCATTCCTAGTTCGGACGCACAGCGGGCTGTAGGTCAGCCTGTTGATGTTCCGGAAGCTCTCTTACTAGAACGACGAGTGAGCATCACTTCTCCCATCAAAGGCCGCTTTGCGTACCAGCGGTGACAATGTACTATCTTCCTCGAGGACTTGCTGCGACAGACAGTGTAGGCAAGCACCACCAAAAGCGTTTGCAACAGCAATGGATGCGGATGCGCACTGTCACGTGATCGCGACGATGAAGGACGCAGCAGGATTCCAAACGTTGGTAGTCAACTCTATATCAGGCGAAGCTGTGCCCGCCAAAGCAAAGCAAATGACACTGCATTGCGTTAGCAGCGAGAACTGTCGTCGGTGCACGATGAAACCGATCCGTTTTGAAGTGCGTCGCCTTTTATACGTGCGCCACAGCACACTGCAGGATCATCAGTGACGCTCACGAACATTCAGTAGGACACTAAAACATACGCGTCGAACAAGCAAAGATTGTAGATCAGTTCGAGTCGTTCCAGAAGTAGCATCCAAAATAAGGAGGACAAATCGACAAGGCTTAAAGGGACTGTCTACCTCTTAGAAGAGTGTTTGAGATTGCAGTAAAAATGTCATAATTCGTCACATTTCCGGGAACGCGCACGCTTTTGACCCACAAGAAAAAATGTTTTTATTTTTCTCGGAAATTGGCGGAAAAAAGCGCCGCTAGCGTCAATTAAAGACGCGTTTGTTAATTTCCAAGTTTAACGCAGCGCTTCGTCTATAGAGGAGGCGCTCCTATAAGTCATCCTTTTATGGCGTTAAAGAGCCATTCATTCTTCTCGCTGCTTTCGCGATGGCGCAGGTGGAGCGGCCGTAGAATTCGTCTGTCTGTACTGGCGTGTACAGCTGCGCGTGTCACGCGTGCGGCACTGTCTTGTTTTCGCATGTCCAAGCCACACACGAGCGCGCCGACTTTTCCTCAACTCTCCTCCTCTTCAAGGAGCGATATCCTCCTTGGCACCGGTTCTTGCGCAGAATAGACCACCCGCGCCGGAAAGTGTTGCACGGGGAGACGGCGACGATTGCACTCCCAGTAACCATTGTTGTCGGCGTCTTTACACGTTGAAAAGCAGCGACATCGTAGATGAAAAACAGCGGCTTTAATAATTTCCACTCGCTTTCTGGAGAAACCACTGCGCTCAGGGACACTTCGAAAGGTGCACTTTCTATAGAGACAAAAAAAAAAAAGACACGAGAGCGATGAAGGATGGTAGACATTCCCTTTAAGATTGAAGGCGCACCATCTGTGGAGTCGCTTAAACTTCAGTGCATCATAACGCAGAAGCCGCTCCGTTCGTGTCGTATCGGTTCCCAGACCCGCATGTGGTCGGCAGGTCCGTATTACACGTGGAGTCGTCGAAGATTGTAGAAGCCGCTGTCCACCATCTTCTCGTTCTTGAGGTACAAGTAGGTGAGCTCTCCGGCTTCTGCGACAGGCTGCAAGTAGTCAGGAACCTCGGTCACCGATGATATTTTGCCGGTTTCTGCCGGTGTTATTTTGCTGTAGGGCATCAGGCTTCATTTCCCGGCTCTATCTGCACACTAGCTTCAACGGAGACATCTGCGTCATTTATTGCGCTGCCGTGGTTCGAGCGAAGATTACATTCGGGAGGGCGGCATAGCACGTCTTGTGCTCAACGTGGACTACATATGCAGCACGTTGGTAACAGTCTATTTTAAAGCTCGGTGAGGCCATTCGTCTGCGGGTGGTAGACGGTTGTCCGGCAATGGCTTGTGCTGCTGTACTGTAGGAAGACTTATGTTAGTCGTGCAGTGAATACAGTTCGGTCGGGGATGAGAACAGCTGGGGCGCCGTGACACAAGAGGATGTTCTCAACAAAGCTAGCTACATCGGCAGGGCTTCTTTCAGGCCAGGCTTTTGTTCAGGCGTAGCGCGTGTATGGTCGGAAGCTACGAGGAACCATTATTAGCAGGCGTCGACGTCGGAAACGGCCCCGGTAAGCATATATAAATCACTTAGCTGCGATTCCGAGTTTGCCAGTTCTACCTTTACAGGTCTTGTCTAAATCAGTCTCCGCTACATCTGCATTGTAATAAGCACGAATGTCTCGAGCACCTCTTGTTATCATGTCGATAATTGAATATTCAACACAAAAGGTTCTGAGATGAGAACCTGCGAAAGATGGATTTCAATTTTTTTTTCGGGTAGTGTGACTTGGTTTAGTGCGACTGTGTTGGGGTAGAAATCCAAATGAGAAGAGAAGCTCAGGGGAAGATGGCGGCTTGAATCGATGAACAGATCGCAAAATACAATTTAAATAAGATTTAGGCTCCTGCCACATTCCCTGTTCTAAATCTTACTTTGGGATCTGTTCATCGATGTGTTGGGATAGGTCACAGAAACATTTGCGAGGTCGTATGTGGTTCACTTATGATCCATAATGTATTGTATGTTAATTAGCTTAATGTACTTTTACCTTAATCCACCGTAATCTATGTAATCCTGCGTCAATTTATTCTAATCCACCTTAATCCTTTACACAATGCCTTATCCCCACAAATATGTACCTATAGTAACCCACCTTATTCTGCATTGATCCATCTTAATCTGCCTTATTCTCTTACGCCATGACAATCTACCATAACTTGTTGAATAGCTCTTATTCTATCTTGACCAGAGAACATCCATGCGCTCGACTATTATGCCGGTTTCCAGTCCTCAAGGTCATGATCGTGACTTCATATCGCACCATGAACCACATTCGGAACCCATGGGATAATTGCCTCTCCTACAGTCACTGATCGATAAATAACTATGGATAAGGTGACATATGGTGCACTAGGTTTGGCACTCCTGCTCTTTTGTCTGATGCTGATGTATGGAGAAGAACGTAGACAAGCACGGTACTGTCGATGTAAGCTTCTGCAGTTCCGAGACAGAACGCTTGTGACAGAGGGAAACAACGCATCGGAGGACCCAAGGAGTGCAGTTATCGCGCGGCGCGAGCAAGCGAGCACAAGTTTGAGCCAACAGATCCCGGCAGCCACTCCAAGCTACACCTACAATCGGAAAGTCTTTTACAACGTTGAAGCCTCGTTACGTTATGTGGGGGGGGGGGGGGGGGGCGCAGGGACCCTATTCGGTGATACCTACCTGAGCCATGTAGCGCCGAGTTGCGAAAGAGTGGGGAAGGAATGTTTTCCGACCGCAATATCTTCCCTTCCATCAAATATTAAAAAAATTCCTTCGGCTGTGTATTTCTAAGAGGTATTGAACACACACCTAGGCATTTCCAAAGTAAGCGCGAGGAATGCTTCAGGAACCCTTCCAGGCATATGGTTCATCACGCATCTGTGAAACCCTCAAAACGACAGAAGGCATTTATATACATGGATGTGACTGTTGTGATGGCGTCTGCAGCTTTACTTCTACGCTGAGTGAGCCAGAACATGTGTAATTTACGAAGAAAAAGAAGCGAAGAAATAGTCAAAAGTGGTGCTTTTTGACGATCTTTCGTGGTCTACGGAATGGCAGCTGAAGCTGCTAGCCCACAACAAATGCTTTGAATTCCCTCAATTTATCAGACGGCGTGGCGGTGGGAACAGCTTGCAGGTGCTAGGCACAAGGAATGTCAAACTACTTTAAAAGGAACGGTACCGCATGCATGCTATAGTGAACGTTGTCGTAAGGCTTGCACTAGAACCCTGACCTGGTATATAACTACAGAACACAGAAGACTTGGCACAAGCCCCAGCGAGAATCCCGCAAAGAAATCATGGCGACCACAATGTGGGATAAATTATCGCAAAAGCCCTGAAGAAAGATGCGTGATCAACTACAAGCTCACATAATTTGGGAGGTGTGCAGCGTTGACACCACGCCTCAGAATTTCGTGCCTCTGAGCGAATATAATATTTCGTCGCTGATGACCTGGATTATGGTGAATGTGTCTTTAGGGCGAACCATTCGACAGGCAATTTGGTATTTATCTTGCAGTATTGCTATCTTCGTGATACATTTGCAGCGATCACAATGGAGTATATTAAGGGTAATTGTTGCGAGAAGTAAACGTAATATCATTCATATCGCGCCAACAAAAAAGAGCAATGTACGCATTCCAACAGTTACTGCATTTGAACATTTCGGAAAGAAGCTTTACACGCAACGGTCTTTATTGCGGTTGGCATCGAAGAAAGGTTGCATACAAGAAGATTCCATTATTTTCAAGCATTCTTGCTCGTCGTCATGTCCCTCAGTCTTGGATTTCCATAGGGCGCATAGAGGAACTCCTGCGGAATAAGATGAAACCATGATTAGCAAAGTCTAAACAAACACTATGGAACACAGTTATGAATTCTCATATGAGGCTGCGCCATAGAAGCATGCAATTCTTGTACCCCTTGAAAAATGGATTGCATTAATGGCCAACGCAAAATACAAGCTCTAACTACTTCCATCGCGGTAAATATTTTGGCATATTAAGCTCTATATCGTGTATTTTCGGGGCGCATTTTCGGGTCTCGGGCTAGCCCTAAACAACCATGGTATGAACCATACTGTCTGGGCAATATTCTTTAGTAATGCTGCTTCCGAATCTTCCCCTTACATGAAGTCATGGATGACTGATGACTCGAATGAGATAGGGCATCTGAAACACGTCTGTGATATCTGTGTACATCTCTGTAAGCTTACTGTCACCACGACCTTGACTCAAAAATTCTGTTTGACTGCCAACCAACATTAGGTAATCGTTTAATTAGCGATCCTAAATTGCCATCTCTGTGTTTCTCTCGCTGAAAGAAGCAAGACCTTGTACTACGAGTGCAAATATATGAATGCCTACAAGAACCTAAGAAATATTAGGTTCTTTGAGGCTGAATTTATTGCTAATTTTTGACAGTTATATGGAGCTCCTAAATTAGTTGAAATGCCCGCTGAGGTTTTAGCAACGCTTACCGTCCCACGCTTCAACCATAGGTATAGAAAATCAGCATTCACATTCTGCATTTCACTTTATTGAGGGAAACGAGTTTGCCTCATAAAATTTCAAATATCATAGATATAGCGTGCCGTCATCGTTTGCACAAAGGCGGTTTCGTTTGCTTACTCTTCGAGGCAAGGTATAATAAAGAAAAGGCTTAGGATAAGAAATAGCGTGTTCAATCTGTTTCTAATCCCAGTGAAGTCTGTCCTTCGCTGTTCGCAGATCGCATAGGAAAGACACGTTTTACACTTGGTTGACTAGCCTCTCACTAGAACAATAATTAAATTGTTTTCTAAAATTTCAAATGTTTTGCCTTGTACATTGTGCCGCGACGACGGTATAGGAAGTGCAGTAAGATATCAAAATATATGAAAAAAAAACCATTTTTCGAATGAGAAAATGTGAAAGATGGAGTTAGACGATGTTATTTGGCACAATACTTATCTTACAAAAGGCATTTTTCCTGCTCACGCGCATTATAAGGTGCAATAACGCGGCAATAACGCGGTGGTCCTTACTTACTTGGTTACCTAGCGTTAAATATGGCACGTTGTTCGCGTTGATACTAAATATCATTTCTCCGAGCGAATACTTACCAAAAAGAAACGTTTCTTTATGTAATGACTAACTTTATGAAGGCAAACACAGCAGCTGCCTAAAATTATTAGTGGCGTTAACATGTCAGGTAATAAATTATTTCATATGTGTTCATGCTGTAGAAAAAACATTATCGAGGAATGACTACCTCACGCAACAATTTGAACTATTCAAATAAGAAATGGCCGTCACCATTAATGGCCGTCACCAATAAGAAATGGCCGTCACCGTCACCATATGCAAGCGCTACAGCAGTAATTGGTGCACTATGAACTTTCAAATTATTTCGTTTCCTTAGAACCTCATACAATGAATGAAAATAGGAACCCTTCCGCCATATCAGAACAGGGGTGCACGATAATAGCTTTATTTTCTCAGTAAATCGCGACTTAGGTTCCGTTTGCCTCAAATAATAATATTCGATTTATTCGTCGAAAACAGCCTTAAGGCTGTAGTGAAACATTTCGGTAATTACCCATGTTATGAATGCAAATTTTCGTGCGTGAAATTCAGCGTGCGTTGCAAATCAGTAATACTTGGCGGAGACTGGAGATTTCAAAATAAGGTACTTTTTGGTACACAAGAGTACCCATCCGTGTCAAGCATGAAATGATCAGCACAGAACCTCGCATCATATGAATTATGACATATTGTACAGCACCAGTATTTCTGTGACTCGTGGCCGGAGGCTGAAAGTGCAGGAAACATTTAGAAGGGCACAATAATGCGATAAGAAAACTACATACCATTTCTTACAGGTCCTATCTGTAAAACAGCACAAGTTTCTTCAACAAAAAGGACTCTGTAGCTCTCTCGTAGATCAAATGGAATTGTACCGTTTTCTGGAAGAGAAACAATAAATTATGTGAGAGAACATTAGTTCGACTTCGCCATGAACACTGAGCATTACCCAAAGTATTCTTTGTCTTGCGCCGCTAAAGAACCCCACTTGATGCGATTGAACCCTATGCGGAAACTTCAATAACTTTGTGCGCTTTATAAGAAAGTGGAAGAAAGATCATTTACTGAAAAATCCCGTAGGATGAAGAAACGATTAGTTTGTTAACATAGCATCGCTTAGGGATGTTTTAGTGATTTCAAATGGAACAATGCAAAGTAGACAATCCACAAAGCTTGTAGTAATAGCTTGACACAACTATCTTAGCTATATGATTGGCCGTGACCGCTCTTTATCCAAGTGCTACTGAAAATACCACCGCATTAAAGCTGTTACCTCCTGCTGAAGGCATTATTATTCTCATAGCTTGTCCAACTGACATCCATTCAATTTTTCCAGGAGGCTAGAAGTGGAAAGCGTGTCGTGGGGTCATTCTGTACTATGCATGCTCATTAACTATTACCTTAGAATTTTGAGCATTTCAACCAAAAATCACCCATGCCTGCTTGCCCCTAAACATCACTGTACTGAGGACTAATGGCTGTGCTGCCTGCTGTCTTTGTATGATAAACTGTCATTTCTCTGTATAAAGCGATACTCTCACAAATAGAGAGCTCATTTATCACTCACGTTATCGGCACCGTTTTTTTATTACGATCTGGCTCTAAATTTTCTCTCAGTAAAAACAAAGACTAGATGCTAGGAGCCAATGAATGAGAAAGAAGGCTAATGGCCAGTGAACCTGCGCTGGTGGAATTTGCCAAGCGCTTCAAGATTCTCAGTGGGCGTAGTGGGGCGACGGACGCACTTTTGATGAGAACCTGCCCACGAGCAGCCTAGAATACGTATTATGACCTTACTTCGCTGAGGGAACGCTTGAACTTCTTCGCTTTACATTCGCATTTCAGTAACGTGAAGTCATAGTTAGTCCATTATTCTGCGATTGCTTCATTTTGGGTCTAACTTCCTTCACTTAATGTATATTTATTTTTCTCATGAGCCAGTGCAGCTCTCTCGGAAGTGCTCCCCGGATAGGCTAATCGCTGTGAAACGCACGTAAGGGACAGTAACGAAAGACATCATCCTCGTCATTCGTTTAACAGTAGCAATGTTAAAATAGTTCTGCGTTAAATCCAACGTACGTCATGCAAGTTTAGTTCATGGTAGTGTTCATTCCAGGCAAGCGGATATTAGAGAGAAACGACACACTGCAGTTCATCATAGGCAACATTAGAGCGGAGTTACACAAGCATGAACAAGTAGTCTGTAATAACGCTTGTACGATCGGCAAACGAAGAACGAAAGGACAAATAAACAGACGGTAGTAAGAACGACAGGACTAAAGGAACCCTACAAACATAAAGAGACAGGGAAAGGAACCGAGCAACAGAAAGAAAGTCTTGAGAGCTCCAGAAGTCTCAGATCCGGGGAGGTGCGAAGCATGCAGTGATACGCCGCTATTTCATGCGCGAACACGCTAATAGCTGCTATTGGGCTTGCTTTACCGTGGCCACGACGACGACGTTACACGCCGACGGCCAGAGCGTGAAGACAGTGAAATGTCGGTGTAACAAACTTCAGGGGGCAGCAAGACATCGCTCGTTATTCTGAAAGTTTGTTATAGTGAACACACCGAAATTTATCATAAATAGTCATGTGCAGTTCATCTCTGAGCTGCATGTGAGTCTTGCAAGTGTGGAATGTGTGATGACAGTTAACATTTTGTGAACAGTGGGGTGACTCTGGAGTAGATAACAGTGAAAGAATTTTCAATTCTACCAATTGGGAGTCAGCACGGATTTTCTAGAAAGGTGGTTGGTGTGAAGACTTCGTTAATATGGTGGTAGTTCCACCGAGATTTCTCTCTAACAGAAATTTGCTCAAATCGCTCCTGATACGAGTAATAATGCTGCCTGACTGCACTGCGTCCACGATCGACACACCGAATTTAACAAATATCTGTTATTTATTACAATAGTCCCAAATATTCTTGTATATAAAGTACTTTAAATTATATTAGTTTATTCTGAGACGGTTCTAAGAAATTATAATTGAGGCGCTACCATAACCATGACGGGTGAGTGGAGACGCCGACACGAGGCGCCGACAGGCCTGCTCATAGGCTGCTCCGCACTTATTGCGTACCCACAAGATTACTCAGTGACCCACGTGCCCCGTAGAGGAGGGGCTCTTGATTTTTAAAGACGATTGTCTTTCTTGGGATACTTCAACGCAGAAATTTTGGTCTGTCTGTCTGTCTGTCTGTCTGTGTGTGTGGGTTTGTGTGTCTGTCCTGCTGCGAAAGGTGAACCCCTTCCTCAACGACCACCCAGCTTGAACTGGTGGCTACCTTCATACTTCTGAACACAGTCGGCCAAAAAGCAAATATTACGCATATCTGAGGCGCAACATCAATACGTATGTATTGGACGGTGTGTTCCTTTAGTAGAAAATACATAGATGCGTAATTCTAAAGACCCTAGTGCTTGTTATTATGCGCAAAAGCGGACGTTTCCTGTACTAGGCAAGCTTCTTGCGTTTCCCGTAACCATGTCATGATGGCGCCCTTATCTCGCGCTCGTGCCGAACGGAAGGCAGGGAACGGCCACCCGCCACTCCGGCCGGTCCCTTTCTCTCCTCGCGTCTCTTCGTTTTCCCTCTCGCTTGCCTAACTCCTCGAGGGGAATAGAAACACGCGAAACGGGACTCATGTAGTACGGCCGGTAGAAGGCTATCGTCTTTCGACGGCATTTGCAGCGAAGCACGGAGATACGCGGCCAATTTCTTCTTACGAGTAGTTTATGCAAGCGACGCGCACTTAAGGAAGCATCTAGGCAAGTGCACTACGATAAATGAACATGTTTGTATAGCTTTCGACGGGGTGAAATGACGTGGGTAACAGTTGAAATTCAATTTTATGGATATTAGCTTGCTAGATTTTACATAACACAGTTGTGTTTCCGGTGGTAGTGCAGATTGTGGGGAAATACGTAGAATTGGTGGTTCTGATTTCGTAACGGTCCGGCCTTACATCGAAGTAATAAACGGTTCATGTTATTCTTTCAGTCCAAATACCTTGAGAACTAAAGTGTATTATTCTTCTAAAGAGATCATTGGTGCAATTCAGAAAAAGGCGAATTTCTGATTGCCGAGAAAGATATTATCAAACTGATGTAAATAATGTTTCGAAAGGAAGGGTACTTTTTTTCGTTTTTAATAATACAGTAACCTTCATGCTGCTTACCTGTACTAAGCTCTATTACCGTGGCTTCTTCCTGCCAAGACACAGAAAATTTCACAACCCACCCTCTGAAATATGTGCAGAAATAACAAGAGAGATTATTAAAGTGTTGATTTTCTTCCAGTTTAAATTTGAACGATGAGGATCTTTAGGCAACAAATTCCAATATCAAAATGTCCTTAGGAAAGGAAACATTAGCATTCACATGTGCGTGCTAATTTTCGTTTTAGTAAACGTTACCCCAGCTTGACGGTTTCCGTAGCAATATTTGCCATATCAACTTCTCCTTTCATACTTTAAAAATGCCCCGGTTGAGGAAAAAAATTTTAGCTCTATGGCTGGGAGTAAAAAAGACACGTACCCTAAATTTTCACGTCAGAAGCGCAGGTGCGTAGTATGCAGTACAGAACTAGCAGTTATATGGCTCAGATATGTTCACATCCAACAAACGTGGGTTTGTAGTCTAATGGTTAAGACTACTGACTCTTTATGCCCACCTCATGAAATGGCGGCAGAAGCTGATATATTATTTTTTGCACTACGTCGTGGTTGGCGCCAGCATTTTCGCATATCTAGCAGTCTTGGCGTGACGACCACAGCAACTACGGCGACACGGGCTAAACCATATTCCTTTCCTGGAATAGCCTCGTTGCGCATGTGGAAGCTCCCACCTAGCCTACGTGTCGTTTTATACCCATGGAAATAATCGGCCTTCCTGTAAATCTTTCAGTGTATGTCAGGGTGTAATGCGGTTTATAGCATACTCAGAAACGCGACCGTCTCAGGAGAGCGTCGGGCACCGAGAGTGCGAGCCCCTCTTCGTCGGTGAGACGGTCATGCTGTGTCCATAAGGCGTGCCACTCTTCTTCCCCACAACTGCCCTCGGGAGAAGGAGCCATCCTGGCGACTTAAGGCGTGGTTATGATGAGTAGGTCGTAAGAAGGTTTCGGCCTCTCGACGTGCACTGTCTGCCGTCCACTACGCCTTCAGTCAGTGGGTGGCGTGATCAGCTCGACAACGAAGTTAATAGGCGTAGTCTGTTGAATGATGCGGTGAGAGACCAGGGGCGGGTGAAGGCATCCATAACCCAACTAACGAGCATGGTTAGTGGGCGCAAGGAGTTCAGTCATCATCGTGACGGAACTTTTGGAACCTTTAGTCTTCCTACGTGAAGGAACGAGTGAGCTGACGGCATCTCTTGGCGCACCTGGAGGTTTCGTACAGAGGCATGCCCTGTGATGAGTCAGGACGTTAGGGAAGAATGGTATCGAGAGAGCAGGTAGGTTCGCGGCCAGACATGACAAAAAATGGCGAAAATCCCGTTGCTTGTGAGGCGGTATTTTCAACGTACGTTACATGCGGCAATACCAGGTCCCAGTTGGTATGGTCCGATGCAATGTACATGTGTAGACTCTCGCCCAATGTAGGAATGAGCAGTTCATTTGCCGTTCTTTTGCGTATTATAAGCTGTAGTGCTGTTGTGGACGGTGTGGAAAGCGGTCGCAAGAGCGTTGAGAACTTCTAGAAGAAATGCACTCTCTGTCACTCACAATTTCCCGTGGTGCACCAGAACGAAGCATGAAGCGATTAAGAAGAAAGGACACGATGCTGCGGGCTGTCGCTCTTTTCAGTGCCGCTGTTTCTGCATAGCGCCTGAGGTGGTCGACAGCGAGGATAACCCAACGATTACCAGCTGGTGTGTAGGCAAGAGCGCTGTAGAGATCTAGGCCGGCTTCGTCGGATGGTCTAGACGGACAAGGAATTCGCTAAGCTCGCGCGGATTTGCACTGCACGTCTCGAAGCTCTCACCCGGCCATATGACACTCCGCCCATAACTCAACCGTGCGATTGGCGGCTGCGGCGGTCCGTTGGGTGTTGTGTAGGCACGGAGTCGGAAGCTTTCGGCCAGGCGGAGCAGTGCACCCCGACTCTTTTCCGCACGGCAGAAGCGATGGACAATGCCCGACCATGCTTCTTGCGGAAAGCTCCTCTGCCACGCCTGTGCTGTTCCAGCAACACCTCCTCTGCCCCATGGCACCTCACCTGTGCACTTCTTGCGCAGCGTACTTCACTTTTCGCCTCGCCTATTGTTTCTTGTCTTCTGCTCCCACTTCTTCAGCGCGGCACAGCCGCTCATTGCTGGCGATCGTTAGGAAATATGAAAAGAGCAAGCACAACACCCTTGCACTTCCCTTAACAAAGCAGGACATGAATCCGTGCTGGTGTATCAAACATTCCTCATTGAATAACACCTGTCCATACAGCGCTTCAATTTCAATTGTGATATCGGCGGACGCGCCCACAACAGGTTTAACCCCTGAGGACACCGATAAACGGAGGACGGCAGGTTGTGTTTGCTAATACATTGCGATTACTGCTGACAAGGGAAGTTATTGGTTCTGTACGTTTTGAAATACGAACATTCAAAACCTCTTTTTTATTGCCCAAGAAATGCTACGAGACATAATGTTTACTGACCTATTATGCGAGATATCCTGACCTATTCCAAAGTACGACGCAACAATTAAAGCTTAATTATTAGCACAATGAGAAACAGTATATCAACGTTTTGAAAAAGTAATTTGGGTTTGTCACTACCAAGCATTTGTTTGGGTGTTTTCACTGAAAAAAATGCCGCAGATGCCACGTAATGTCCCAATCGGTGTCATGCGAGGCAGGCAGCGATACCTACACCTCATTGTTTGGCAGTTAGCCAAATGTTAAGAGTAGGATCGAAGTCGTCTCGCGATGTGCATGAGTGCGCGTATGCTCGACGTAGACTGACAAGGCACGTTGACAGCGCTGTGGCTGCTCAATGGTACCTAATATTGGCAGCTGAATAGCTGCCAACATAAGCTACCAATAGCTGCCAGCATGAGCTACACGAGCGACTTGCTAGCTCAATATTGGCACTCACGTTAGTGCCCAGCACAGGCACCAGTTTTGTTAAAGAACAATGCGCGCTTCGGTGCGGTGCGTATCACAAGCCTGGTTCGTTTAAGTAGTTCTACGCCATCGAGCGAATTGACGAAAAGCATGGCGAGTGGCGAAAGGACGTATGGCTTGTTTTTTTTACACCGCTACGGTGTACTTAGCGTGCATCACATGCTTGGTTGTCGTTACACGAGCAAGAGAACCCTTAGTGCAATAGGTTTATTTTCTATATATTTCGTTTGGTACTAGCGATCGTAATCTAGCGGTAGTGTGCTTGCTTAGCATATAGAGGGCCGACGTTCGATATCCCTCCCTCTTCGCATGTTGCGCGTGTCTGTGTGTTCGTTATGTCTACATTCGTTTGCCAAGCTACGTCAAACTGTATACTTTTCTTCTTAGTAAATTTGTTATAATGATACGTAAATGTCTACTTTCGTTTGCCCTTGATTTACGGGTATATATGTAACTCATACATGTGTAGCGCATAGCCGCATCCCGTGGGACTATGTGCTAGAGACACGTAATTGTCATGTCGCTAGTCGTGACGTACATGACGGCCCGCATATTGACAGGTGGTATTTCCACGTTCACATGACAATATCATGTTAATGTTGTAATGATAAATAATTCACGTTCGCCATATATTTGTACGCTATAGTCCAATATACTGGGGCATAGGAACTGGACGATATAGCCGCGAGAACACCGGGGCAAGGAGTAGGTGGTCGAAGTTGCTGAAATTCGCCAGGAAAACCTTCGCATTAAAAAAAAAAACTTCGGGGTTTCTGCATATAATGAAGCAAGAATAAAATATCGGAATATAGTTCACAATTACTAGACCCGGAAAACATGAAATCCGGCAGAGCCCACGCACTGCGGTAATAGTTGTCATGCAAATCAATCAGCCAGGAAGCTTATTAGGTTTTACTGAGGTTCTCATCTTTCAATGTATGAGAGCCTCAGCGTAGCTAGCAATGGCCTTCCGGTTTCGATGCATAGACCGTTTGAGTACCTAGACCCTTAGAGACAGTGTATTTACTGTATGCCTGAAGTATGCTCGTCAAACCTGTGTCACCCGCCGGGACCATTTATTTATGTTTTTTATTTGCACCACAATATCACCAATCACCAGACGCCACTGCGCGCCGTCTAGAGGGCTCACGAAAGGGCTCACCGGCTTCCTGTCCCAACGTGGCTGCGGCCCGCGACCCCTGCCGACCACTAAACCAAGAGAGGGTGGGGAGGTGTTCCTCCGGACCTAATAAAGTTATTTCCTCCTCCTCCCCACAATACCTACTGTATGTCTCAAGTGGCCCTGATTTGTTTAGTTTTTCTACGTGGATATCTGTTTCCTTGAACTACGTGAGTTATTCTAAAACATGTCAGTATGGATAAATATGACAGCAACAATGGAGTACTTCGTTAAAGTTATAGTTAAGAAATTAGGGAGAAATTTACTTATAGAGACGGAAATGTAGCATACTATCGGTTAATAATAGGAGCATAAACTTTCTGAAGAAGCTATTCAATATTTTATTGAATGGAGAATTGGGAAATCGCGTATAACACACAGGATCAATCAATGACCCCAAAGACGCACATAACGTTTCGCTTTAAAACGAAGGCTTTGTAACACGCGTTCGCACAGAAAACGGACAGGCTACGAAAAAATTAGGAGCATTTTAGTTTCGCGCTGAGGAACACATACCATTATGGCAAACAACATAGGCAGTGCCCTAGCGGAACTGCCGTCGCGCTTTAAACAGTATTGTGATGAGTGAAGCAGAAGACGGCGACGATGTGGTGCGAAACGAAGCTTCGTTGGCGTCAATTTTTCATTATGTGAATCATTAGAGTTTTTCCTCCCCCCCCCCCATATTACATCAATACCACTTCGCCATTTCTCTGTGTAGATTACTCCATTCCTAAATATAAAATTTTTTAGCACCCAATTCTTGGCCAATCCCCCACAGTGGGCGTGAGCCATCTATTGTCAGGTGAACAACAACAATAGCAACAACAACAGCTGTGCGCACCTGAGCTCAACGAATCAGCTGTTGCCATGTGTGGGTGTTGAGTGATGTGGTGCGCCCTCATTGGGCCACGTATCAACCGTACGTGGCGAATTGCTTGGTGGCCGGAGGGAAGCCGAGGCACGGGCAGATGGAAGCCAGCAGGCCGAAGCATCGGACGCCGACGATCCAGGTCCCAGCCAGAGAACGCGGCCGTCCGTCGTGCTGCCGCACGACCATCAGCCGAGGCGGCGTTCCAGCCAGCGCGTCGAGTACTGCAGCTCGGCGCGTGGCCTGGCCTGCTGTGCTGTTCCTTGCCGCGGGCATTGCGGATCGCGGCTGAGGCGTCTCCAAGGTCAGCTGTCAGCGCAGCAGCGTTCGTGGCCTGGTTAATGGTCACAGTTGCGCCGAGCATCGCGACTCGAGTGCAAGCTGTCGCTGGGCAGGCTGACCAGTCTTGCATCTAGAACCGCGTCCTGGATGCAGAGCTTCGGCGTCCCGACAATGCTACCAAGAACCGCCGCCACCTCCGCGCTCAACATTGAAAGCTGACCTGTTCCACACCATCACCCTCACCCGCTACGCACATCGGAGGGTTCGGCGTCCCGTCCTTTCTGTGCACTGCAAGGTATTTGAACTCTGTTAACTGTTGATCGTCCGCTACTTCTCTTGTAATGTTTTCTTGTGTGTTGTGGCCCTTTTCTTTTTTCGATAAATGTAAGTGCTACGTTTCTCCCGTGACCTTTTCCTCTTCGCACGGCACGCACGACAAGCGTGACGAACAGTCCGCTCTCTTATCCTTTACAAGTATCGAGCACGGACGAAGCCATTTCTAGTATTTGAGCGCATTACGACTAATATTTAACCATGATGGCGATCCCCTAACGTTAAAGAAATTTCGATCATTATACTTTAGGTTCTTCGCTACACACTGTAGCCATGAAATACCGGCTCAAAAGGAAAAAAAGATATGCGTCGAGGAAATGCGTTCTTTTGAACTAAGTACTACAAGTAACCGCAAAGAACGTGCATATTATGCTTCTCAAAGAGCCAACAAAATATGTTAGCCGATCAGTGCTCATTCGGCCGCAGTTTGAAGCTGGACGTGATTCACATCATTAGGGACCATATGGAAATATCACATTTGAAGCACTGTCATTCATCTTATATAAATACGCCTGCTCATATGGAAAGATTCAGAACGCTTAAAATAACCGCCTTTTGTCATCTCGTGTTGCGTGATAGCGCTCTAGAGAGATCATGAATTGAATGAAACTTGCTATAAGTAATACATACACTTTTGTCAGGATTACCCCATCTCTGGAAAAGAAGAATATTTTTTGTGAGCGTGCTCTTCAGGTGAAATGTATTCATACAATACTTTCAAGTAATCGACCCTGAACTTCCACAGCGCATGCGTAGGTCCTGAATCGAGGAAATTATAAATACATGCGCACTACATTTAGCCAAACCAAAATAAAAAAGAATAGAGGCAACCCTGGACTGCAAAAGTTCAGCTACAAGCTTTTATGGATTCTTCTCTCGCACGATGTGAAGGTGCTTGTGCAGCACAGCTTTTGCAAGGTCTTTCCAAATGATCGCAGGTAAAGGTAAGTATACAGCGCAGCTGGGACAGTTGAGCGATCATTGTGCAGGGCATCTCCTCAATACAATTGGCTACGTTTTCACTTGCCGAGAATATTAGAGCTATTTCATGAAGGTGCAAATAACTTTTTTACGTCATGTCTGAATACATCGTTGCCGAATGCTTTCGCTTATGTGCTATCTGCTTTATGTTAGAAGCATATCTGCATTACTTGCTAAGCACGTTATAAAATACAAGAGAAGCCCTGGCCTCTTCGCTTGCTCCAGTAGGTCTGTCGAGCGTGTGAGTTGATGTAATGGAGTAGTGTAAGCAGTGCCTTTGCCTTCAAGTTTAGCAGCTGAAGCTACACTTTCTCACACGGTCCTGCAGTAACCGAGCTCTTAAGGGTGAAACCTGTTATTGGTCGATCTCCCTGCACCAAAAAAGGTCCACACATTGTGAAAAAAAGTTGCTGTGTGTACAGTCGTCAATATTATTATATCAAGTAAAAGAAAGAAGTGGGCCTGGGCCGGACATGTCATGGGGAGGAAAGGTAACAGATGGGCAGTAAGAGCGACGGAATGGATACCAAGAGAGGAAAAACGCAACAGAGGCAGGCAAAAGGTTAGATGGCGCGATGAAAATTAAAAGTTTGCGGGCATAAAGTGGAACCAATTCGCTCAGGAGAGGGTGTATTGCAAATCGTTGGGAGATACCTTCGTCCTGCAGTGGACCTAAATAGGCAGATGATTATGATGATGATGATGATGATGATTATCTTCTTCGTTTCTGAGGATTTTCTTCCATATTCCGCTAAACAAAGTGTTGCTATAAGGGTCAGCCATTCACGGCCAACAATAACTTTTACTTATAACATTATCTTAAGGACAGTTTTAATTATATCATCCAGCTGCCGTAGAATAAACGTCCCATGAGCGAAATTATTTCAGTCCTGTTCATCATCTGGTGGAGGATTCACCTAAGAGGCCGGAAGTGGCCGCAAGAGCTGTAGTTCAGCTGCATTAGCTAGCTGCACAGTACCCCAATAGTCCCGGTGTGCATCTGCAATAAAATACGGTAAAGGAAAAGACATTGCAACCTCACGCCACTTATTCACAATCTGGCTAAGTTCTTGTGCCCCAAATATCTCCGAATGTGGAACTACAGCTCTTACGTTACACTTGCGACCGATCGCTTGTTTTCTAAAACATCGCTCTATAGAAGAAGCTGGATGCGTTCTTCAAATAGAGAGGCATTTTTGTTGCATTTAAACACTCATTTTTAAGTACCCGCAAACGTCCCATCTCGCACTGGAAACCACGCATATTGCCACTCCTTATCGCGGAATACGCAAGAGAAGGGTGTTTTTACGGGTTCAGAGCACAGCGGAATGGGAATGGTGCACTACACTCTACGAAGCACACATATAGAAGTGACATACCCCGCTGGAAGCTACCTAAGCTACCTACGCCATTTTCGGACACATATGCATTAATGGAATCCGCGCGCATGCTAGAACTTGATGTATTTCTTATAATGGAACTCTGACATGTTATAGCGCACTTCATTTCTAATTACATGTAGCCATTTATCATATTTTTCTGCAATCTGATTTCTGAACTAAGCACCTCCTAATGAGAAAGCATTACTGGCCTCGATAATGTGACCTGCCTTGGTAGCTCTTTGCTGGATTGCGTGTTAGCTTGCGAAGCCCGATACCGTGGTGTCAAAATACAAGCAGCTGCGGTGATATTTACATAGTCGGAATCTAGGCGTACGCTAAAGAGCCCAAGGACGTCAAATTTCCTCCGCAGACCTCCGCTATGGGGCACGCCTCAATATTATGCAGAGGTGTAGGCACGTGAAACCTTATCAAGTATTATTCAATATTGTATTTATGTTTCGGGAATTCGGCTTTCCGTTGTAATTATGATATATAATGAAAGTGTCGTTGGACGACCAGAAGGTTTATTTCGCATGAACAGCGTGTAGCAGGTAAACGTGCCCTGATTGAGTGGACAAAGACACCGCCGTTTTTACCTAGGCAAGACCTGTCAAATCTTCAATAAACGTATCAACCGGCGATGTATATTTAGCTGTAAGAGTGCTTACCATAGCTACTCATCTAGCCACACCATGATGTAACACTTCATAAATAATAGGACTTACTGTGTGTCAACTTCTGCATGGCAAGCAACAGTGCGGGAAATGCTCTCATCAGTAGTTTCAACAAGAGTAGAGTCCAAGCAGTCACATTCGGATCCAAGCCATGCCGATGATGAAATGTACGCTAGCAGAAGCGTCTCACTTCTTCCTAGAAACTTCATCACAATTTTGAAAAGTCAATCGGGCATTTCCGCGTCCACAAGGTAGCATATAAATGTTGGCTTTTTAGAATGTCTCATTCAGGCAAGTAATCTTTCGTATCCCATTCAAAAATATACGCACAGATACCTTAAGCGAAACACGCATTCTGCATAATTTTTCACGAAGGCTGTAGATATGGGCGTGCTGGTGAAGCGAAACAGGAGTTTCGACGTTAGTGTTGATCGTTCTATTCGTACGATGCGTGATCGCGTTTTCCAAGAGAACTCGACATTTCAGGGAACAATGCCCAACCTGACGCGGACACGTTCCTTTCGAAAGTGGGGCTCCTCATATAAATTGATGTGCTCCATCTAAATGTAAAATCCATGCCATCTCAAAAGCCGAGCACAGCGGTGGCAAATGGAATCGGGCAATCTTGGTTGCATTACCACTCTGGACATCCCAGTGACACTCTATGCTGATAACTCCTTTGAGAGCTTCGCACTCTTGCCGTCCGAGTAACGGAAGGCGTCAAGATGACATCCGTACGGCGTGACGCCGTCTCGTGTGTAGAAAGCGAGGACACAGAAGCTTATTTTGTTCAATTGTTCGCTTGCGAATATACTGATAACTCGACATACCAATAGTGAGTGAGGAGGAGTTCCTCAGGACTGTATTAATTTGTTACCGCCTCCCGCTCGACACAGTTGGACACAGTTCGCACTAAGCACGTAAAAACCTGCTTACTTGCAAGCGCAAAGATATGCCGACGGGGTGCACGTAATCGGCTCAGTCGTTATTTTGCGTGGACACCAAGATAGCCTCCGTAATTTTTGTCTTGGGAGTCGATCTATTTTACCGTTCACCTGAGAATTGAAATCGAAGTCAAGATGGGCGCTGTCCGCGTAGCTGTTTATTCAGCCCTTTACCATGAGTATTATACCACATCCCCAAGCTATAATTGAGGGAGGAATACTCACTTCTTTCGCTTTTTCGACCAAGTTTTCGTATGTAGGTGATAACTGTATTCGATCACGTTGACTAGATCTCCCACCTAAAACACATGACGCATACTATCATCAAAACAGCATTCTTGTCAGAAGGCGCAGTAGGGCATAAAAATTCACTCATCTCCATGAAGTGAACCATGACGAGTGGTAGGAGCACTGGGGATCGCTCGGTGTTACCGTAAATCACCCGTGATATTGCCCACTCATGGATGTAAATGAGTGACAACGCTTCTGTATATTTACACACGCGTTGTCATTTATGATCCTTGTGTTGATGAGGTTTCTGCGCTCCCACATCGAAGATCGGTGCCTAGTTCCGGGTTACCTTTAGTTAACGCGCACACTGCGAATCATTATGATTCAACTATACGCGACGGAAATCTCTCACCGGCATTACATTGCAAGTCAAGATCCAGTGCCTATATATATGGGGTGGCCGGTGAACGGTTGTTGAACGGGAGCACTCGGTTTTTAAAGACGATAGTCTTTCTTGGGATACTCGAACGCAGAAATTTTGGTCTCTCTTTCTATATGTCTGTCTCTCACACGATTCAGCTAAGAGGCCAAAGTTGAAGCACTTGCCTAACACCCAGCAACCTTGAACTCGTAGCTGCGTTTCTACTTGTGAAAATTTTTGATCTAATAGCAAATTTACGCATATCTGTGGCGCAACATTAATGCGTAAGAATTAGGTGGTGTGTTCCTTTACTAGAAAATACATAGATACGTAATTCTAAAGACCCTACTGTTTGTTAGGCTGCGCTGAAAATGCGACGCTATGCAAGAAAAAGGACTCTGGCGACGATTTGCTGCTGCCACCTGATAGTTGCCCAGGGATTCTGCACAAGCTCATGTTTGCCGATGGCCCTGCCAAGTGGCGTCCATATCTCATGCAGCGTCGTACGGCCTGCAGAAGACTATCGTCTTTTGACGACATTTGCAACGAGGCACGTAGACACGTGGCCAATTTTTTCAAGCAAGAAACTCGCTAGCAGACGCTGTCTCCGTCAGCGTTGTCTCTCGCGGACGAGGGCGCGTTACCGTTCCTTGAAGCTGCAAAATCATTCATCGCAGAAAGAGTGGTTCCATTGTCAACGCGCACTGTTCGCTCTCTCTCATGACACCTCAGCGGCCCTAGCGAGCTCCGTGCAAACCAGAGCTACGGACGACGAGGGACGGACAAGGTGACAGAAAGAAAGGGCATGTGGCGCAAACGAGCGCTTTTATTTATGCACCGCAGCGCCTCTAGCGGACTACTCTCGAACCAGCTAAGGCGACTACGGACATGTGAAGGAGCAAGTCTCGGCGTTAAGGTGCTTCGCCCCTAAATAGTGGCCCGGAAATGATTCAGTGTAATCGTTCGTACATGGCTACAGGCATTGAAACGTCTCGGCTGGTGGGGCCGTCTACGTCATGTATGTATGTATGTATGTATGTATGTATGTATGTATGTATGTATGTATGTATGTATGTATGTATGTATGTATGTATGTATGTATGTATGTATGTATGTATGTATGTATTGACGACCCGCCTCTTAGAGAACGGAGGTTTTTTGGGGCAACGTTTCCGTCGGAATCCGACATTTCTGAAGACATCTACGGTAAAGAAAAAGACGTTGACATGTCTTGAGAAAGGTCGAGCTCCGACCGAAATATTGATGCAGTAAACCGTCTTTGTCTAAGAGGCATATCGTCGATTCAATTATAAACTGTGCTAGGCATTTTTTTAGGCATTTTCACCCTAGGCATTTTCCCGTTAATTTGAATGACTTAGAATAAAATAACGGTCGCTCTGACTCACTTTACCACTACCGGAGAAGACGCGGCCGATAAGTGATGCGAAACGAAAGAAATAAGAACAGACATTTATTTTTGATATCCTTGTTTGGTGCGAGGAGTACATTGTGGGTACCCCCTTGGAAAGATGCAAGCTGAAAGCCTCACATTCAAAAAAATCCACGCATATCCACGGAGTGAATGACGATGAGTGACGAAGCTCCGAATGTTCATCGGTAAAAACCGTGAATCTTCCGTGAATCTTGCCCAGTACATCATCAAGGACGTCTGTCTCATCAAGGAGTCAAACACTGTCTGTCGCCATCTAGTGCTCTCCTATCTCACTAGAGCACGCAGAGAGCGCCTCCGCGCCATCTATTGATCAATTCACGCACTAGCTAAGCAGTACCGCAACGCTCAGACGGACGGACGGACGGACTCCCATGCTACGCGTTCCCATACATATGAATGAGGCGAGCACCGCGGCGCCATCACGCCATCTAGTGAGCACTTCATAAAACTACAGGTGGCTACATACTATGTACGGAGGAGGGAACGACCCACACCCTAAGGAGCTTCGCCCCTAAAATGACTAGGAAGAGAACCATCAGATTCAGATTCGCAATCACCAATACGACAAACTAGCACTGTGTTCTAGCCTGCGACTCCAGAATTTTTACTGGTGCAGGCGACGCTGACGTCGGGGTTCATTGCGGGTATATGAGAGGATTATCAGCCATAAGTGGCGGGACAAATCGTTCGCGCTTCGTAATGTCGCACTCACCGTAGGAAAAGTTACACGAATCTGGTTAGTGACGTAGGAAAGATTATTAATATCGTTGTTATTGTGGTGTTTAACGTCCCAAAACTAGCTTTGATTATGAGAGACGCCGTAGTGAAGGTCTCCGGAAATTTTGACCACCTGGGGCTCTTTAACATGCATTGACATCACACAGCACACGGGCCCTCGACATTTCGCCTCCATTGAAATGCAGCCGACGCAGCCGGGATTCGATACCGCGACCCTCGAATCAGCAGTCGAGTACCATAGCCGCTAGACCACCGTGGTGGGGCAAGATTATTAATACGTCAGCCTCCATAGACACACCATATTCGGAAGCTCTTCCGGGGGCCCTTCGACCACTAAAATGGTATCAAAGAAGCTAACTCTACTACAGTTCTTGCGAATCCTTACGATGTATAGACTACGATGCGTAGTCTATACAGGATGCACTCCCTCCTTACCGCAAGTTGAATAACAAGTTTGAAGACTTATACGCGTAAGTCAAGTACTTAAAATCACCGAATTCGGTACTCCGTGCTCTCAGTCTATAGAGGGAAGAAGTGCGGCCGGCTTTGCACTAGCAGTGGCAAGTCTGTGCAATGTTTTCATCGATTCCATCATCCATCTTCCCCTGAGCTTCTCTTCTAGTTCAGATGCTAACAGCCACACTGTCATACAGCCACTCTTAGATCCCACATAGGTGCTAACAGCTACACTGTAATAATGGTTTAGCTTCAGCACTTACCATAGGGGAACATCTTGTAGCAATAGCACGCGGGCGTTGGATCTTGAGTGCAGAAACCCCTGTCTCCATTCGAAAGGCATTTCTGATCGCAAGTTGCACTGCTGTCACATCTTTCTTCAGCTAGAATATAAAGTAGGAGGTGCATGTTAAATTCTGTCTGCAGATTGCTTTTTTCTATAGTGCCGCCATTTGAGACAATGGTAAGGTAACTGTCACTGAATGCAGCTAAGATAGTGTTAGTGCTTCTTCGGCGACAAGCTATGTTATTGCCCTCGTGTTCCTTGATGGCGAGGCACAATTAACAGAGTGAGGGTAAAATAGTGGAAAACGAACTTACATAAAAAAAAGGCAAAACCGCGTAAGTACAATTCGCCCTCGCATCTGTGCATGCAGCTTGTGAGAATGTTTCACAGTTATCCTACGGCGAAATTAGCCCCTGCATTGACGCAGCCAAGCGAGATGTCAAAACTGAATAAGTGAACATTATGTCATGAACAATATTGCCTGGTGCCGTCTATGTCCATTTGCCGTTAATAAGATAATTTACATCTTCAATTCGTGAACACCTCCTATTTACCATGAAGTACTCTGTTTGGGGCGAATAATTACGATAGATATCTGCCTGGTTGAGACGAAATACATTTAAAGCTGTGATGGATCCATCCACAAGAGGTGGGGGGGGGGGGGGGACCGCTTGGTTCACAGAGGCGGCGCGACTGCCGACTCTTCATTCATCGCATACCTGGCGTCCTAGAGATGGCGAGCATATTCAGAGGCTACTGCACTTGGCTGTCTGTTGAAGTTTCTAACGGTGTTCTCTCTGTACCAACATTCCGGAAGAAAGCATGTTCGTCGGTTTTTCAAGCTTATCTGTGTTTCTCTTTTCATATATATAGCGGCCCTCTATTACAACGGGCAAAACGGAATACCTCAAATGCAGCGCAAAACGCCAATACACATAATAGCAGGCAGGGCGAGGCGCTACTAGCAACTGAAGCGTATTGCAACGAAGGGATACCTAATGAACGAAAAGTTCGCGGAAGGCAAGACGGAGTAAAGAAAAGAAACAGTAAGAAATACGAATATCAAACCGCAGACCTATACACCATTTCTTTGTTTCTTAACAGCATGGAGGGGCCACTAACTCGTCTGCCTTTATAGGTTCTTATCTCGTAGACCTCGATAATTTCTATTGTGTATGGAGGAAATTGACATGAATTATCGACGATTTACGCAAGTCATCTCAGCAACCGTGTTCTCGACAGTGCTGAGGAAGGTTGCCGTTGCCACCTTTCTCCACGTTGTTGGGATGCTCCTACATTTTTTCATTAATAGACTTTCCCGTCTCTTTTGTACACTGTCCTTCACAGGAGAATGGTACCGAGTAGACCACGCGTCTACTGAAGAAGGCGCGATGTTCGAGCAATGAATCCTGCGGCAATAAATATTGCTTTTGCGCTCTTCATTAACTTCGTTGCAGAGTTATGAAGGTTTGTTGGGGGCCCAAAATACGTCACACTGATGTTTACTTGTGTGACTACCTTTTGCGAATTACGCGAAAGCATCTGATCGTATAGAACACTAGCCAATGCTCTTTTACGTTTTGACAGCGCAGACTCGGCTACGGAGGTTAGTAAACGTGATTATTAGCCAGCGCTGTTCACCCGAGCTGTCGGCGTATGCGGGCTAGCTTGCATTAAGTGGGCAGATGACTTGTTCAGGGAATATAAAAGCACTCTTTGAAGATACGATGCTTCACGAGTTTCGAGTGGGCAGTATGATAAGGCAGAGTCGGCTTCAAGCACAGAGGCTCAGAAGCTCAACATACATGGACACCAGGAAAAATGCATTCTCAGAACAATAAATCTAATACCATCACGCGCTATCATGCCATCAGTGCAAAGTACATTTTTCACAGGTGTGAAGGAGGTGCGCATGAACGGTGTAAAGCTAGTTTCACGAATGCGCGAACCATTTGCAACATCCCTTTCTTAGTCCCAAGGAGTAAAGCTTAACGATCAGAATGAACATCTCCCGCATAAACCTTGGCGGGAAATTTATACAGAAAATTGGAAAAAAATTGGGAGTGTACACCACTAACACCACAGCGTTCGTTATTGATGCTGCATCGAAATGCTTCAAGGAAACCAACAGAACTTCCAATGAGCGACGTGTCTCTTGGTGGAATAATAAGCGCAGGAAGGCGCGTCAGAATTTGAACAATGCCTCGGACATTGCTAGGGGAACGTCCAAGAACGGAAAACCTTGTACACTTTGAACAGATTAACTCCCAGGGCAGAAAAACCGTCGTCTTTCAAGGAACTTTCAGAGAAGTACATAAACAAATAACTCCCAACGAAAATTAAAGAAAAGCACGGGAAAATGGTAAAACAATCAATGGATGCAGACATATTTCGTTGCATGCCGTTAGGAAATCACATTGAGCATTTTCTAGAAGATCAAGCAAATTTGCTCGGTTGTCATTTTGAACACGTCTCCAGTTCTCACATTATTCAGATGCATTCTTAAAACCAAACAACGAATGAAGGAAAAGCCGATGGAACTGAAATACATGCCCAGCGAGGCGTACAACATCCATTTTAACATGACTGAACGGCACGGAGCATTGAAGACGACCAATAAATCTTCTTCCGCGCGTGATCTAATCCTTTACAAAGAGATGAAATATCTGCATCCTGAAGCACAGCCTCTTCGCATTTCATGTGGACAGCGGGATACATGGACAGCAGGGTACGTCGAAAATGTGGACAGCATATCCACTCTTGGAGGGTACCAATCATGGAAATTCCGTTTCTTAAGGCGGGAAATGATCCCGCATTCGTTAGCAGTTACTGGCCGACTGCGCTGAGATGTTGTTTGCGCAAGATTCTCGATAGAAAACTTCAACCGGCGCTTAACGCCTTTTTAGAAAGGTGGCATTCACTTGATCCATACGATTGTGGTTTCAGACAAAGCAGGTTGACCACATATTGCCTAGTCTGTATTGAGTCAAGCATACCAGATGCCTTCATACACGGTTGTTCCACTCAACACCCCTACATTTTAAAAAGGCCTATGACACTGCCTGGTGATACGGCGTGCAAGACTTCTAGCACTACGACTGCATCACCGGGTATTCGCGTGGGTGAGCGGCTTCTCTTTTGCTTGTGCATATCCAGGCAATTTCAGTACCGGCAATTTAATTTTCGATTGATGAGTACTGAAACCTAGGGCTTTTACACGGGCGCTCTCTCCGTTTTGACTGCTGTGACGTCAAATTACTGACCGAGTCCAACGACGAATGTTTCTGCACGTTCATATTGAATCTTAAGAGTCTACTACAGCAGCGTGGCTTTAGTTTTTACAAATACAAAACAGTCACTTATTAGTCCGTGATTACAGCATCCAGAGCTAACTGCAAAACAGTCTACAACATTGCAAACTCCAAGCAAGCAAACGTAAAGAAACGTTCTGTATAACCTTGGGTCGAACTTTCGAGTTGCCTTGGAGTATTTTCTCTCCAGTTATCTGTAAAAGATAATGAAAATAAATACCTTCAAAACTGGTTGTGCTGTCGATATACAAGAAAGTACACAGGGTAGAAAGTGTGGTCCTTTGCTGTTCTAATGTTGCTAGAAATCTGATATCACAAGTATTGCAGCAGGTGACAGCTGGATGAAGGATGAAACGGCGTAAAGGCAAGCGCATAATGTACCTTCAGGGAGATATACAGTTAGGGTTCCGGTTGATCGTGAAATTCGTTGAGAGTTTGGGTAATGTGGTGCTAGTTACTGCAATGTGTAACATTCGACGAGAATTGTTGTTTGTTGTGGTTTTGTGGGGTTTAACGTCCCAAAACCAGCTCTGACTATGAGACACGCCGTAGTGGAGGGCTCCGGAAATTTCGACCGCCTGGGGTTCTTTAACATGCACTGACATCGCACAGCTCACGGGCCTCAGCATTTCGCCTCCCTCGAAATGCAGCCGCCGCAACCGGGATTCGATCCCGCGACCCTCGAATCATCAGCAGAGTACCATAGCCACTAGACCACCGTGGCGGGGCATTCGACGATAATTACACGACAAATTTACAGCCTTCAAGGCGGCACAAGGATAAAGTGGAACCCAGTAAGCTTGAGATCTCTAAGGCTACGATTTACCGTGGGAAAATTACCGCGCAATGGTCATCGTTTTTCTCATTTTATTCAGCCGTAATCACTCCGACTCACCGTCACGATAACAACTGGACTGAGCGCGATCGAACACCGACTCTGTCAGGCTCACTCAGACTCACACTGTCAGGCTGTCAGGCTCACACAAGAAAAATTTGCCCAGCCACAGTCTGTGTGTCGCTGTGAGTCTGAAATAGCCTGAGTGAGTGCACTCCTGAGCGAATTCGCGGACCTATGCTTGTATCCCTGGGAGAGATCAAGAGATCTTACTACGTCCAAAGGATTGTTTTAAAAGCGGCACTCATTGTGGCGGAAAATGTCTGGTGTGGCGTTGGCATGCATATCTGGCGGGTCACTATGACGTATTGATATATACGGCACGTTTGCGCCCTGTGCCGAACGTCCGCGTTAAATACTTGCCGCACAAAGGTGTCGGTGATGACCCCTTCTGTCACGCGGTTTCCTCTGTTGCTGATATCGTAAAAGCTATCGAAATCATCACGCGGACACGACACAGAGGACGAATGGCCTTGGAATTTTGAGAGATGTGTCGAATGTAACCTAGTACCTGCATACGATAAATAGAATATCGGCGAGCACAATAAGGCCGGATGCGGATGCTTCTCGGTAAGGGTTCGGCGGGGCCTAGTTAGCATGGTATCCTTTGTGCACTGCGCTACAAGGGACGAAAAACGACACATGTAAAGACTACACACATGTGCGCAATGTGACCGCGCAATGTATGTGTGTGCTCGTTACGTGTCCGGTTCTTCGTCCGTTGGGAACACTCTAGCACAGTACACTATGGATGATGCATCTCGGTTACCTCTGGATCATCGCATTGGGCAGCAGCTATTGTCTCAAGCTCAATGGACGCAGATACGGCGTCCATATGGAAGGTACGTCGGTTGCTTGGGTTTCGTTCCGAGAGATGAGGCGAATCTTCGTGGAAAAACCAGAAATAAAGGAGAGCTGTCGCAGTTCTCTTTCAGAATATGAGCAGTTGTTCTTCTTCAACACAAATTGCAGAAGTCTGTGGTCAGTTAAAATGTGAAACTATCGAGCTACTATCCACAACAAAAAACGGAAGTGCTTGAAGGAGCACTATATCCTGCGAGAATATCGCTTGCAGTGGTGCTGTAACGCACTTCAGCAGTTTTCAGCCATTTCAAAAAACTTAAACCATCTCCCCGAACGGGACCATGGGGTGATGCGGAGCATCGCTGGGAGTTTCACCGGTGCATTTAACGGCGGTGTTTACAGGTTTGCAGTGTTTTCGGTGTTACCTTTGCGGTGAACCTTCCAGTGAACCTTGCGTGTTATTACGTTGTTAACTTGGTTAGTTAGCACACATCGCGTGACCGTTGTTAGAGTGTGGGTTGATCCTGATGCGTACTTGCGTCAACCCACTCCCTGACGGAACTGTTGTTTCCATCACACACCACCACCAACTTCTTTCATCGGAGAAGGAGGAGATACTACTCAAGCGAAGCGCGCGCGCGCTCTCTACCCGCTCTATTTATTGCAGCAGCTGTTGGAGAGAGGGAAGGGAGAGGAGAGTTGCGCATGCGTAGTGTGAGTGCGGGCGGACGCCGCGCGCGCGCGCTCTCTACCCGCTTTATTTATTGCAGCAGCTGTTGCAGAGAGGGAAGAAAGAGGAGTCGCGCATGCGTAGTGTGAGTGCGGACGCCGGACGCGTGACATACCCGCGAGCAAGAGATGCTCCGCATCTAAAAGAAACTTGTGGATTTTCAGTCCATGTCATCGTGTTCTTTCATTGCTCCCGGTGCGGTTGAAGCTTGAACCATGAAATGCGTCAGTGAGTCGAGAAGCGGTTGCGTTCGAAGAGCTGCATACTACCAAAAGTAGTTACTTGTTTTGTTTGTCTTTATACGCAAATACCATTGAATACGTACCACTCAATGAACACATCTAAAAAACCTCGCTCAGAAAGGCGACTAACATGGACAGCCATGACCATCATTCTTTGATCGCTTAACCCTGTAATTAAAGACCAGGGAGACATGATATTAGGAATTGGGTTTTGCTTCGCAAACAAAGGCACGATTCTCAGCCATATCGTAGTGGAGAGCTCTGATAATGTGGACCACCTGGGGTTCTTGAACTTCAAGGACACTGCGGAGTGGAAGGGCCTCTAGGATGTTCACCTCCACTAAAGATGTGACCACGACTGCCGATATCAGATCCGCTTCGCTCGGTAGAGGAGTCAGGGACCTTAAGTGGAGACCCACAAGAATTGTAATATTCTTGCGGGTCTCCACATTAACAAATTTTTTGAAACTGTCACATGTTCCGCCATCTATGCTTTTTGTTCTTTTTTTGCGTGTGCGATCCTGCAGCAAAAAATCCCTTATATATTTTCGGTTCTTGGAAGCAGATTGATTATTACTATTCGTATTTCCCGCTTAATTTCATACCTTTGCTACTGATGACAAGTTCAGTCAGTGGTTTATAATGTGAAAAATAATGGCTCAGAAAGGAGCCTGGCAGTGCGGGAACTTGTGTCTTCATGGCAAATGAAACTCCGAAAGAGATGTATGTTTGCATTGTCCAATTGATTTCACCTGCGGTATCTTGCGTAGGGTAGTTGAGTTCCCAAAACAAGAACACCGAAGACACTCTAACTAGGAATTTCGCGAATGGATAGACGTGTAGCTTTTTCGAGAACCCGGGGATACATCTCAAACTGCAATTCTATCCCTCAACTACAATTCCCAGCCAGTGCACCTACAGTAACACTTTCGAGGGCACATCTTTTTAAACTGTTAACTAATGGCAGTTGTAGAGGTGTCGCATAGCCCACTCGGTACTCGGATGCTGATCCGAGGGTCGCGGGGTCGAAAGCCGACCACGGCGGCTGCATTTCATTGGAGGCTGAAAGTTGAGGCCCGTGTACTCTGCGATGTCATCATCATCAATCATCATCGTGAGCCTATCTTATGTCCACTGGAGGACGAAGGCCTCTCCGAACCCTCGCCATCCTTGCCTGCCCTGCGTGAGCTGATACTATTTCACACCGGCGAATTCCTTAATTTCGTCTGCCCAACTTACTCTCTGCCACCCACGGCTGCGCTTACCCTCTCTTAGTATCCATTGCGTCGTTGTGACTGTCCGTCGGTTATCTAGCCTTGTCATCACGTGGCCTACCCATGTTCATTTTTTTTCTTAATATCGTTCATTATGTCGGCCACACCGGTCTGTTCTCTGACCCACTCGGCTGTCTTTCTATCTTTTAGTGTATCGCATATCATTTTTCGTTCCATCGCCCGCTGCGCGGTTCTCAGCTTCCTCCTTAGCTTCGTTGTACTTCGCCAAGTTTCTGCCCCGTAAGTCAGTACTGCCAAGAAGCAGCAGTTATATAGTTTCCGCTTTAGTGATACTGGTAGGTTTCTGTTCGTGAGTTGGGAATGTCTCCCATATGCACGCCATCCCATGTTTTTTCTGCGATAGATTTCTTTTATGTGGGCGGGTTCTCCTGTCAGTAGCTGTCCTAGATACAGGTATTCTTCTACGACTTCTAAGGTATGTACGACTTCTATTGACGATGTAAGTGCACGTTAAAAAACCCCAGGTGGTCAAAATTTATTGAGTCCTTTATTACGGCGTCTGTAATCATCATAGCTGATTTTGGGACGTAAAACCACACAAACAACTACCACACAGCACTACAGACAGAGACGTTTTCTCTGTTATCTGAACCAAGGTATCTTAAAAAGGCTGTAAAGTATCCGCGTTTCCTATATGTTACCTCTTTTTCTTTTGACAATCTCATCATTCAAACAATGCGTGGGAAGGAGGCTGCTATTAGTTTGTCATGGCCTCGTGATGATGGGTACTTACATTTTGAGGCAAGTGCCCAACAGAAACAGTGGTTAGTTTGATGTCCGCAGAATGCGCGGAAGTATCCGTGTTCTCTACACACCGAAAGACAGCTAGTTGTACTCGCTGGGCAGCCGTAGTTTTCTGAAAATATCATTGCATTACTAAGAAAAACGTTGGGCCAACTACTTCACCAAATAAGCTATCGACACGTCTAGGAATACTGTGCACAAAAAACATTATTGGGTAAACTTCTTTTTGCTTAGCCGTCGACTGGAAGGCATGACGTTGAAATAAATTGGATAATTGAGATATATTGCGAATATTTTTTTTCTCGGCAGGGGAATAGTTTTTACCAAAAATGGCGCTTCCAGCAGTATTAAATCGGCATTCTTACAGCGGAGCTCTCATGCAAGGAGAAAAATCGGACGCGTACATGACGTTGACCCACTATACACATTGCTACATAACAGTGATTATGCGAAGGGCAGCAAAAAGAGAGAGAGAGACCATCAAAAAGTGTAAAAGAAGGCAGGAATCAACTAAGTGAACAACAATATAAATTAGAGTACTCCGGAAGGCAAAAAGAGGGCCAACGTTTCCCGTGATCCTACACTCTTGCCGTCAGCCCACCATTTCATGATAGTAATAGTCATATCGACAGTGCTACAAAAAATTACACAACCTCCCGCTAAAGCGAACCATGTGCGTATGCGAAGCAGCGGGGAGACGGTTGGCTTGAGAGAAATGGTGTAATTTACTTGCGGTAGTGGCCCCAGCGCTCATGGTGGTGCTGCACAGGAGAGAGAACGAGGCGTGTGCGCTCCGTCATTTTCATACCGCCGAACTACCGGGGCTCCCCCAGCAGACGCTGCCTGCGTCAGCCTTGTCTCTCGTGGGTGAGGGCGCGTTCTCGTTCCTGGCCACCTTGGGCTAGCTGTTCCGCATGCGCAGTAGGGGTGTGGACGGAGCAGGGACGGAACAGTCTCGACCATAAGTTGCTTCACATCTAATAGTAATAGTAAACTTCACAGCCTAGCTCCAGCTCCGCTGTTTACTAAGGTTGCACAGGCATGATACTGGCTTTAGTTTTTATGTTTGCTTTCGTTTTTATATTTGCGTTTCGCCGAACCAATACAAACTTTTCCTGAAATAAGCACGCGCAGTCCGCGCATCCTTATCGCAATGCTAACCTGAGATTCTTGCTCGCCATATACAGTGGAGGCCGATGGGCATGATCAAGTCAAGAGGTACGCCGTCCTCATTATCAATACTTAAGAACCTTATTCCGTACGGGTCTAGGGGGACCCGTTTTGCAAAGGACTTTACAGTCCTTTGCAAAACGTCCGCAGAATAAACTCCTTCCCAGCAGTGTAACAAAACATGGTCTATTGTTTCTGATGCTTGCGAATGGAACAGTGTGAACCCCATGACAAAAATAGCCCCTTGCCTTCCAAAAAGCTTTTAACAGGCAATATTCCCAAGTGAAGTTTAAAGAAGAAGGTTTTAGTTCCCGGCTGAACGTGCACTCTCCTTTCTTTAGGAATTCTGTGGTGGGACCTCCACTCTATAAGGACCTATACAGATGCACAGAAAAAAACATCACGCAGCAAAAAATACAGTTCCAGTTGACTAAGTCGCTCTCATAGGGACCGAGAGGACGTGGGGTCGAATCCCCACCCGCGCGCCTTTGTCAACATTTCCTTTAGGTTGTTTTTACTTACGATTCCGGTTTGTATATGCATACGTGAATAAATAGAGAAATTGACGGCGACGATTGAGACGGACAGTGAAAACCAGCTGGTAGTGGTCTTGCGACATGTATACGGAAGTATACCGCGACCCTCGGGACCGACGGGGAATTCCAGCTTCAAGTTCCCTTATTATGGACGTCGCAGTAAAGTGAGCTTTCTTTTCTCTTACTTAATAATTGACGCTAAATAGCTGTCACGTGGTATTTGCACTCTGATGCTTCTGTTGGAACGCACCTTGTATTTTTCAAATGCTGCTAATTGCAATGATTAGCTTCTCAACATTGCAGAGTGATACGGTCCGTTTTACAATTTCTGTCGGCTTGTGTTCAGTCACGATGGCTGCGTCCCAACCGGTTTGAGTAACTAGAATATGTGCTCCAGCGAGCATATCTTACCTTTCAAATCACGGACTAGGTCTTCAGTGGCCACCACCCGCCCGTATGGCCAATTTTTAGGTGACACATCTGCAATAAGATAGCAACAATATTACTGCATTGTAGGCACACCTCGTGATAAACCAACATTGCGTCAGGCGTGGGGATTCATGATAAGACAGTGTATAGTGCATGCTCAAATATTATCACGCTTGCATCTACTTTCTTGCAAGAATTTCTCGCGAGGGGTCTGGCACTGTTGTCGATGCCGCATCGAGCTAGCAAGAGAATATAGCAATATGTTTATAATAAAAGATTTGAATAAACCTTGCTCTTGTCGCTTCATACCGCTTTCTGACTTTCATACCGCTTTCTGTTATGAAACTGTCAGTTTCATAACAATACTTCTTTATTAGGGTTGTAAGTCACAGTGATCTACGTTTTGAAGAGTTCATAAAAAATACAATCACAAAAATATTTATGAATATATTATGGCACTGCAAAAGCTGCAAATTCCAAGAGTACAGAGATATAACAGAATTGTAAAAACGCAATATAAAATTCATCATTATGTAAAGCAGCAGCCTCTTTCCAGTAGTGGACAAGACTACAGCAGACAAAATAACGACAGTTGCACCCTTGTAAAGCGCACGTGAAATGTTCAAAATCCTGGCACTAGTTAACTGAGACACATTGCAGTTACTCGCACTAACTTATTTTCCGCTTAACTACCCTCATAATTGTGTTCATTTAGGAGTTTATCATCAGTGGCTTACGAAACAAATTATGGTACCTAGAGTTGCAGAGCACCTCAAAAATGGTCGGATATATTGTTTGCCACGCGGTACGACTCAGGAAAACAATGCCAGGAAAACAATGCAACAAGGACGCGTCAACTGCTGTAAAACCAGCCGCCGAGCTCGTTATCGGCACGATTCTTTATGCCATACAACCGATTTAAGGAAACTTAAATTTGCTGATTTCAAGTCACTTTCTACCCCAGCTATCTCTTCCCGATGTCCCAGGGTCTACGGTTGGACGTCTCTGCTCAGCACAACACTACTCGATGGCGTCAGCGTGTCAGCATCTAGTATCAGCGTGGGAAGTAGTGTCGGCGTCGGGATCGACTCTGCCGGAACCACGGATGCAGGGTATAGTGATGGGTTTGCGTTTCTTCACTAAGGCACTAGCAGGCTTTCTTCGGAGTTTATTTAGTTGGATAGCCAGACAGAGAGAAATACTTTATTGCGTATCCGGCGTGTTTGTCGAGTGGTCTTCTGCCTAGGTGTCGCTCAGGGTGCTAATTTCGGTGGATATTATTATATATTGATATGAACAGGGTAGTGTAGCGTTTCTTTGTAATAGTGAAACCAATTTTTATAGGCTTAGTGAAGAGCTTGTGCTTGTGCGTTTGGGAGCAAAGAGAAAGCCTAAGATTATCGTAGCTGTCGAGAACCTTCAGGCAGAGGACGACAGGCTCTGAGTGTGTCTGGAGGCATTGCAGAAAATGAGAAATTAAGGTGCGAAGCTGAAGAAACAAATGCGACACGCACAGCTGAGGACAGCGGGTGTTAGGAAAAGGAGCATTACTGCGTTGGCACTTTTTAATGAATTCTAGATTGCATCTTGCCTTGATGCTTTAAATCAGAATCTAATCGCTGTTTGAGAGTTCACCGACGTTATGATTTCATTCATTCCTTCTAAAAAGTCGTCGTTTTGTTTCAAAGCTGGGAACTTCTTGCTCAGGCCTATTTGAAATTCGACAAATTTTTCTTTAATTAGGTCCTGGCTTGTGTCTTTCTTAGTAACAATCTTATTCTATCTGCTTTAGTTTAGGCAAGGTCCATGCCCTTACTACTATGCGACCGCGACACTTTGATTCTTGCTTCCCCGTGAGTGTTTTTTCATGTCCACATTGTATTGCGTTTCCTTTTCCATGTTCACGTCACCCAACATGACTCGAGCAGATATGCATTTTCTTTGTGAAAAACAATGACGCTTTGCTCACAGAAGCGTATCCCACCTTTTTAAGGTCAATTGTTCCTGTGGCCTGTGTAATTTGTACTTCCGGGACGAAACGAAATCATTACCCCGTACTTTCACCCCGTATGACGCCTCCGCAAGATGAAGGTTAACTAGACGGGGACCTCGCCACGCCACCAGCACAGCACATACGCTGCGATGATGATAGCACATCCACGCGACAAGGAGGATAGGCAAAAGCAATGATGAGGATGAGGATGATGTTGACAGATACAGACATTCGTAAGGAAAAACCGACATTATTTAGTTATTTTGCATTGTGGTAACCACATGTGTTAATCTTATTCACACATGCGATGAATTACAAATATCCACCAAATGGCGATATATGCTCGGTACTGTGAGCGAGTGGTATGCTCCTTTAAACACAAACTAGAGCATAGGCAGATTTGTCCCACGCATGACTTTCCACAAGTAAGGGGCAGCTGGTTAACAACACCGCATTTGCAAGGCACACACATACACACGGACTTTCAGTCCGTGTGTATGTGTGACTTTCACTGTCATCTTGTTGTAATTGATATTTTTTTTCCTAACGGGAAGGGCGCTTCTAAAGGAATCCTCGGCAACAATAAAAAAAATATTAACACCTTCCCTGCGACTTACAATGGCCAAGCCTTCGAACTATGGTGCAGAAAACGGAAAACGCACGGTTTACGGTACATCCTAAGAAAGTACAAATAGGGACCCCAACAGCAGATTTGCGTATGTTTAGGAGCCGGAATAGGCGATTTCATTCCCATTACGCGAAGCTTGTTGTTACTGCGGCATAGCCTGGCGTGCTCGACGCTTTACCAGTTAGCAACGTTTTCTAGGCATGATTGCGTTCTGTCGTGGTTTTACGAAATGTTGGGCAGAGCTTATGGTTCCACTGCAAACCAGTACGAGAAGGCATGAAAGTGCAGTTGGAGTGAACATCAGCGGAATACATTTAATGGACTGTCCAGCGTGATAGCCCAAGCCTTAATGCTTCCTAATTTAAACACGTCATCCGTGTTGCAGGTAGATACTAGTGATTATACAGTAGGCGGTGTATTACTAGAGTGCGACCATCTCATCTCCACCGAAATGAGAACACCCTGCACTGACTCTATCACTAAACAATTATCGCTCTGCAGAGGTTCTTTAGGAGAGTTGTGACTTGTTTATTGTGAAAAATGGAGATTCTCTTGAGGCGCTTGATCTGTTCCGTGACGCGGGGTACTCTCAAGCGCTACAAAAATGTCACATTAAACTTCAAACATCGTAAAGTACGAGGTCGAAAGTAAAAAGAAATGGCCGCCGCACAGTCGTCTTTCATAGTTTAGTCCTCATTATTTTCCGCTAATTCAACCTCTAGTGTGGGCGTGTGCCTATTAGTCGAAATGCTTTCTCTTATCGGAGAGTAGGTAGGAGTATTTAACAAAAGGAATGAAAAGTGAAAATTTTTTGCTGTTTACATTTTTATCTTGAACGAGCGTTGGTGTTCCGCAGAGCCGAGAGGATGAAGTAACAATGATAACGGCCAGATTGTGAGAACGACTGCAGCGCACTTGGAGCAAGACGGACTGTTCCCTCTCCTTAGTCTATCAGTGGCGCAGTAAGCTATAATTTGATACTCTATGAAGTAATGTATCTTGCGCACGGAGGAACATGTGGAGTGGACTTTACGGTGACCATTCGCAGTGCAATCTTTCTCCGAATCAAGACTCAAATTTTGCATCTGGACTTTCTGCGCAAGGTCAAGGGAATAAAAGAGCCTAAATGCATATGACTGCAAATACCGGAGCAAATATAAACCTGATTGAAGTCACACATGACTTTTACCAGGCAGTAGAATGTGATCCTGGTACGTCCAGCTGATTAAAACCAGAGGGTGGCTCTGAGACAATAAAAATTACAGCATATCCACGGAGTGAATGATGATGAGTAGGCGAAGCTCGGGATGTTTATCGTGGATCGTGCCGAGTTCCGGATTAATTTAGTTAACGCGCATGCTACGAATCCTCACGGTTCAACTATGCACAATGCACAAGTGAAATCTCCCACCGGCACTTCTTTGCAAGTCAAGATCCAGTGCCTATATATATATGTGTTGCCGGTGAACGCTTCTCCAACGCGAGCAGTCGGTATTTCTCAATCAAGAAACTAGCTAGGAGACGCTGCCTGCGCCAACGTTGTCTCTCGCGTTTGCCGGGGCAGTGTCGAGTTTGCAGGGGAGCGCGTGGCTCCCGGCGCTCGCGGCGAGGGCGCGAGCCGTCTCGTTTTGCTTTTAGAAAATATCTGGCGTCTTTCGTTGGTTTATTTCATCAATCAACGGCGTTTTGAACAAAATTTTAGGGGCGAAGCTCCTTAAAGCGGCACCTGTTCGTCCCTCGTCGTAGTCGTCGTAGTGCGTAACCAGTCTTACGCTTTGACCTCCAAGGTGGTGCCGGTGGGAGATTTCTCCTGTGCGTTGTTGAACAATAAAAAAAATTCGCAGCGTTCGCGTTAACTAAAAGCCGAATTCTTCTGTCTCTCATTCCCAATTAGCAGCCATTGGCATGTTCCAGTAGGAAACGTTAGTAGAAGTAGAAGTGTTAAAAGCCGACTTCTGCTGTCTCTCATTCCCAGTAGCAGCCATTGTTTACCTCCAAGGTAGTGCCTGGTGAGATTTCTCCTGTGCGCGATTAAACAATAAAAATTTTGTTCAAAACGCCGTTGATTGATGAAATAAACCAACGAAAGACGCCAGATGTTTTCTAAAAGCAAAACGAAAAGACGCCAGATGTTTCTAAAGCAAAACGAAAAGACGCCAGCTGCTTAACGAAAGACGCCAGATGTTTCTAAAGCAAAACGAAAAGACGCCAGCTGCTTAACGAAAGACGCCAGGTAAAGCAATGGTTTTCATCTGCAACCAGTGCAAGAACCACTTAGCTTACATTTCACCGACCACAAAGCGGTCATAATGAAAGGACAATGGAAACCAGCAATAAAAGTTTGATAAAACATTTAATCAATCGTTTCACGTCATTTTTATCGGGCGAATTAACGGAAGAAATTTCACGGTTTAACCCATGATTACTTCCAGGAGCTTCGCCCAATCTCATCATCATTCACCTCGTGGATCTGCCGTCAATTTTTTTTCATTGTTTAATCACGCACAGGAGAAATCTCACCAGGCACTACCTTGGAGGTAAACAATGGCTGCTAATGGGAATGAGAGACAGAAGTCGGCTTTTGGCTAACACTTACACTTCTACTTCTACTAACCTTTCCTACTGGAACATGCCAATGGCTGCTAATGGGGAATGAGAGACAGAAGAATTCGGCTTTTAGTTAACGCGCACGCTGCGAATTTTTTATTGTTCAACAACGCACAGGAGAAATCTCCCACCGGCACCACCTTGGAGGTCAAGATCTGGTACTAGCGTTAAGACTGGTTACACACTACTACGACGGGGGACGAACGGGTGCCGCTATAAGGAGCTTCGCCCCTAAAATAGGCCACTGCACTTCTATCGCAATTCGTATACAAAGGCGCAACATCAGAGATCAAGGACGGCCACTCAAGCTCGCGTGAGGGAGATGTGGAGTGAACGGTCTTTTAGGAATCCGTCTTTGAGGGCGGGATAACACATAATACCACGCGCTTTCCCTAGATGGTGCTATCTGCAAAGCTGACAAATATAGCTAATTTAAACAATTTATGTCGTTGCTTATGAGCAGTTTCTCACCTTTAACAAGGTGAAGAATTAGACGAAATAGTGCAATCTGTATGGGAAGCTTCCAACTTTAATTTTCAAAATCAGTCAGGGATTGACTGAATGAATTCAGAGGTTTACTTTCCAAAAGTACTCTATGGGACCACATGGGATGTCTTAACGTGAGCTAAGATCCTACAGTCCACGGGCCTCAACGTTTAGCCTCCATTAAAATGCAGCAGTAGGGATCAGCATTCGGTCGCATGACCTTCGGATTAGCCGCCGAGCAAGCGAAATAAAAACTAGGGATTTTTCTTATGATAAATGAATTTGTTTCAGTTCAATTTACTATGCGCGTTCTCTTTATTTGTCATCACTGCCGCTGCATAAGTGGTGTTTTAATATATTGCGTCTGTACAGAGCAAAAAAATCCCAAATGCCTTACTTGCAGGCATTTTGTGATGCAGTAAGCATATACTATTTTTTGAAATATAGCCATCCGTAGCTCATACGCGTATGTGAGTGAAGCGAGGCCAAGGCCATCGCGCTGACATAAGCAGTGTTCTGAGAATAAATTTCGAGAGAATAAATTTCAAGAGAGTAAATTTCACGGGTTTGTGTGTTAGGCACTGGAACCTTTCATAGATGATTACCTAGTGGGAATTTTCCTCGAATAAAGGAAACATTACGCAGAACTACATACCTATAGTCTCAGCAGGTGCTTTCTCGGGTGTTGTTGCTGTAAAACGTAATAAAATTGCAGTCGAAATCATCAAGTTATTTGTAAATTCAAGTGTAAATGGCAGTAATTGCTACTACGCGTCAGGCAGATAATCTGCAGCGCATAAGCATTTCGACTTGTCTGCCTAAACGGGTCAGTTTCATTTAAGGCAAGTGATTTCATTATTTGCACTGTTCCAATATAAAGTACACATAATAACATTGGTTATGGTAATGTTAATCGTATATGTCACGGTAGAATTCAATGTAAGAGTCAATCATATAGCGCAAACATTCGCCTGCGCACAATTTAGCAAGTTTTTCTTTTTTCTAGCTGGCTGGAAGCTTTCGAATTTGAGGTTTTTACTTATAAACTATACTTACACTTAAAGTCGTGTACTTATACACCGTCATGTTTTACCTTTATCAAAAATCCAAGACATCGCTTCCATTGCATTCAGAACATCGCATACGCGTGCAGAGGTTCTTAGTTTGTATCCACTTTTTACTCATCATTTTGCTTTCATTGCAACATTGTATACGGGCCGAGCTAGAAAGGCAGCGTCGACTTAGCGGTGCTGTTCATTTTTGCAGCCCGCCGCATTCCTAATATCTAAATGTAGGGTGGCTTGGTACATACTGTATAGCCCTGGGGATATATATAAGTGAAACAAAGGTTTTCTGTCGCAGAATGGTCCCGCAGACGCGGAGGTGGAATGTAGCTTTGCAGGCGGCACTTTCACGGTGCGCTTGCAAAATGAGCGTCTACCATTCGTAAATAAATGAACGTGGTGCATTTTTTCAAATGGTGAGCGCTATACGCGGCTTTAGGCATTTTGGCAGCCCGTGAAGGTGAATGGCCTGATGGAAATGACATTATCCAGCAGAATTTAGGGACACAAGCACAGGTCTTGCTCGAGGGCACTAAAGATCTTGATTCGGGACCACCACTCGTGCCTGATAGACTGCCAACTCTTTTATTTTGGGGTTTCAGCTGCGCAGAACAACGGCCCATTTAGACACAAGAGCCACCGGAGCTACATAAGTTTAGCTGTGTGGGAGGTTGCCGCGTCTCGGCCCGCAGCAGCCAGTCCCGGCTAGCTGGCCAGTTGAGCCGTCGTGCCCAGGCTAGTCCTGGCCCAGCCCAGAACGCCAGCGCGCGCCCCAGCACCACACGCGCGCAGTTCGTCATCGTCGTCGTCTGTAGTCTCAAGCCGGGCCGTTGGCCGTCCCCACACTCTCCCTCCCTCCGTGGTCGCGATGGCACTGGTCCCCAACGGCCCGCACAATTGTCGACGCCCCCACCAGCGGTAGAGCCTCGAAAGCTGGGGCGCCGAGCGAGGTGGCGAACGAGGTCAGGTAGCGCAGCGCCGGGCATAAGGTCTTGCAGGATGCCGCGGTCCTAAACCTTTGAAGGTCTTGCAGGAACACGCGGAACCTCAACCGAACCCTGGCGCTGTAGCACGACCGATCGTCATCACCAACCTCTCTCAGATTAGTGCACCTAGCAGGCAGCCGGTGGGTTTAGTCGCTCAATCGCGGAGTCGATTGCGGTTACCGGCCAGCCATCACAAATGAGCGACACGTGGGAGGGTGTGAGAAGCCGCCGCATCGCGACGTCGAAGGTGCCGCCCACACGTAAAAGTCCCTTCATGTCTGCCCAGCGAAGCTCTCCGGACCGTAATCTGCTATGCAGACTCCCACTACTATAGCAACTTTACGCATCATCCTCATCATCGTCCTCAGCATCGTCATCTCCCTCGGGGCCGTCCCCTTCCTCGTCGTAGTCCTCGCCATCCGGAACTGCATCATCACCGTTGTCATCACCGCCATCGTCGTCACCGGCGCCCTCCTCGTACTTGTCCTCGGACTACCCATTTTCTTTCTTGCCTTTGTGGTCCGTCTTTTGGACCTTCTTCACGTCGTCGTCTTCCGACACGTCAGCTGCAGCCCACTACTGCGGCGGCTTCTCCGTCTTGGCGTCGCCAGCGCCCTTTTCCTTTGCGGAGATTATATTATCAGCATTGTGGGCCGCGACGTCAGCATGCTTGTCTGCGGAACTAAGGGCTTTTAAGTGCGAATGCACTTTATAAGCGACCCTGAATCCGCCGTCCCATAGCAACGGCGCGAGGAGGCGGAGAGGAGCGTCTGTAGCAACGGCGCAGCGACGTCACACCCCACGTTACTGCGCGCGCTCCTCCTCCTCACCGCGGTTTGCGCGGGCGCACCGCTCTCCGCGGCGTGACGTCACGGCGCGCTGTGCAGCTGGCGTCGCTGTGCAGCTGTGTGTGTGGCGCCGGCGCGTCAGTCCGTATATAAACGTCCGCCGGCTGCCGCTCGCTCTCTTCTCGCTCGCCTCCGCGGTCGGTGAAGTCTTTCGCAGTATGGATCCATCGCAGGCATCAACCTCGACTGCGATACATCCAACAACGAGTACAACGCAATCGAATGCGAGCATTGCACGCATCGTGCAATGCTCGCATTCCGACCACGAGTTTCCGACCACGATCAACGGTGGCTTCATAGACTTGGCGTTCAGTAGGAACTGTACGGTCCGCGCCGTCTTGCCGGATCCGCTCACCGTACATTTCTCGGATCACAAAGCGCTGGTACTAACCGTGAGCTACAACGATAACACCAATAGGTGCTGATCTGTAGTGACGTGTGCAGAGTGTGTGTGTGTGTGTGACGTGCTCGGCGATGTGTGCATTTATGCATCTATGAAATTGCGAGGTGTAAATAAATAATACTTCGTGTATAAATGTGTGTGTGTGTACAATGCATCATGACAACACTTTAAATTCATTAATTACACTTTAATCATAACTTTGCTCCCCCTCATAGCATCACCCCGTGCATTCGCACTTGACCATGTTCACCCTCGGGGAAATGCTTTCTTTTTTTCTGTACGAGCTGCGGAACGGCCGACGCAGCCACTCGCCTTTGTTCGTCTGCTGCACTCCATTGCTCACAGAGGTCACCAGGCAGATCGGGTGGTGTTCGTTCATGTGCGGCGGAACGGGCGACGCGGCGTCCCACACGAACATACGGTCCTTCCCGGAACGCTGCCGGGGCCCCACGTTGCGGGTGCCAAGTGTAGGAGATTGCCGCGTCTCGGCCCGCAGCAGCCAGTCCCGGCCAGCTGGCCAGTTGAGCCGTCGTGCCCAGCCGCGCGTCTAGGCTTGTCCTAGCCCAGGCCAGAACGCCAGCGCGCGCCCCAGCACCACACGCGCGTAGTTCGTCATCGTGGTCGTCTGTAGTCTCAGGGCCGTCGCCATCGTCTGTAGTCGTTGGCCGTCCCCACAGCTGGTATAATAGCGCACTTTCCCAACATGTGGCCGGTGATGATGACCTCGTGTGCTTGTTACGGTATAAAAGCATTCGTGCTTGAATCCTGGTGTCCTTGGGCACATTCCTTAAGGGGAAATCTTTACTGCCTTCTTCGGCGAGTTTCACCGCCGAAAATATACTACGTTACTCACCACCGCTGCTCGCCTGCTGTGTCCACGTGGCTAACCACGCGACTAACCGATAATAATTGCGGTTCGGGTAAGCAAAGGAGGCTACTTTCTCCACTACATATCGGGAGCACGTCTCAGTGTCCGTGGAGCTAGGGGAAAGAAACTGCGAGGGTGGAAAGGAGAGATAAGCCCTACTGGAGAGCTCCAGATATCATGGCAACCTAGGGTAAGACAGCGTAAGTTACTTCGAAGGTCCTCCTTGCCAGCCGTGAGGACATAGTTTTCCTTCATGAAAGTTTGTCCTTCAATTGATCCGTTGTGCGACGGGAGGGGGTGCCCTACATGCACCTCTTCTGTGGAAACCATTTCGCAAACGTGCAGCATTTTCATAGCCCTCACGCTTGCGTGCCATAGTTGCGATTTACATTTCATGATGTCACAGTTTTATGGAGCGTTTATGTTGTTTCCTTGTGAAGCAACAAGTTTCACATTGTTCCTAAGGGAATTCAAAGGAATATGTTTTCTTCTGACAAACTCTTCGATCTACTGTTTCATTTTATGACCACTTTAGTTCATAGTGACAAATTATCGAGTACAGGATACCACCCTTACTAATAGGTAGCAGCCACCTCATAAATTTCCGTGCTTTCATCTGTGTTACACCGTTCTACAAATATCGAAGAAATAGAATTAGGTATTCATGGCCACTCCGTCGATATATCCAGATAAACAGGGAAGCAAATTATTAGGCTTTTGCGATTAGCAAATCTTAAAAAGAATTTAACACGAATACAAATCGGTACGCGCTCTTCAATTCCAGTGCCAAATCCAAAGGAACGCTGTTCGATACGTCATCCAAACTTTTTGAATAATAAAGCAAAAAATTTTCAAAACAGGCCGAATTACGCGATATTTAATTCGGAGCAGGTATTCAAGCCCATTGCCAAAGCAAATTTATGATTGCACATAACCGACGAAACCACAGTTGCGAAAAGTAAGGTAAGCTTGCATATAACAGTGGTATAGCATCTGGTATATTAAGTACCCAAGGGTTTTCACTTGACCGTATATGAATCTAACGCTTGCCTGCCACGTCATCGAGGCCAGTGTTTCGTTCCTTAAATTTTTCATTACTAGACTACAAGGTGGACACGTGAGCCCTATACTCGCTTTATTCCATCCTCCATGCCAAGAGATGCCCGACAGACACATTTATCATGATGATGACAGTATATCGATACAGCTTCCGCTTCCCAGCCCAGTGCAATTTTAAGCAGAAAGGTCTAGATCTGGGGATCAGTTTAGCTTCCGTATGGGCAGTTAGCAGCAAAAGGTTCCTGGACGCGATACCCCCAAGAAGGCTACATTACCACTTATTCAAGGAACATAGCCGCCAGCCTGTACATCGCAAAAACCTCTACCCACTGAAACGTTTGAACTGAGGCGATGGTCTCAGGCTAAGAATTAACATGGGTTTTTCGAGAATTCCTGCTGCCGCAAGCTTTTTCTGTTGACTGTCCATAACTGCGGAGGGTCTTTAGACAACGTCTTGAAAAGCGCTGGAAACAAGCAAGTTTCCTCACGTCTTCTCATATCACGGCGCCAATGCGCCAGAGTACCAGCAGAAATGGGCTTTGCAAAAGAGCGGATATACTTTGCGTACTATCTTCAAATATTGAATTGAATAGAGCGCGATGAAATCTCCACTTCTCCAAGGGACGTATGCGCGGTGTGATGTGTTCGATACATCATAGATATTAATATCATGCATGATGTCAAGGCTACCGTTTCCTCTGGTACATAATAGGGTATTATAGTGCTAGATTCATCTTCATGGACTCATTTTAGCGGTCATGTCTGGATTTTAAGAGGAACGATGCAGACCGTTGATCTTACTATTTCATTTTCAGTAGCATAATGAAACAACTTATGCCACAATGAGTAAACAACAGAAACATAATCAAACCTTATGAAGAGCCATATCCATCTACCTGATAATATGCAGAACGCGTCAAGATTTGTTCCTGATATGCTAGGTATGCTCATGGTGCACATAATATATATATATATATATATATATAGTAGGAAGCGAAGTAGGAAGCTTCGGCTCCCGCATGAATGTATGAGACGTAGCACTTCAATAATTTTTCATTTATTTGTCGACATTTCGCTCAGAGCCTGACCGAAACGTCGATGATATATATATCTATATATTGATACACTATGTGACACCAGGATCACATATATATTGCACAACATTACTCTGTAATGGAGTGGTAATGCTCTGACATTTAATTCAGCTTCCACGTGGGAAATCGAGACCTCTCTACACCTCCACACAGTCGCACGCGGAAGTTGCGCACGCAAAATTAACTGAAAGAAAGCGTTTAAAATTCGAAAATCGCTTTTACGAATGTTAGAAAAAAAAACAATAGGTCAACAATAAAGGCATGCATTTACAAAGGAGAATAAGAGAACTCACGCAACTTCTTCTCGCCATGGCAGAAGCAAAAACCATTCACTAGAGAATCGCATCTTCCGTCTCCGAAACCACGATTTCTGCATTCCGACGAGCACTTAGATGGATTATCCGGGCATCCGGCTGTACCTGATTGACACAGTCCAATGCGGAAACAACAAGACATTGCGTTACTACTGTTTTCAACGAGGCCAATCTCAAACAAGACATATCAGCGGTAACAACACCGACAGAAAAACATGTCTTGCCGATCCGACCCTTCCTGAGAATCGGTGTAATGCAGCGTAGTCAGCGAGGGAATTGTGAAAGGCGAATAGTTTGGCATTCGGCCAAGTGTTATGAGTAGGATCGAGGTACGTGTGCAAAACGCTTAAGCACGCACTCATGAGCACGCTTAACGCGGGCTAACCATGAACGTCGACAGACCCTTGGTGACTGAATGGTAGCTCATAATACGATGTAACGGTAGCACTAACTTTGACCCACTGCACAGCTAACTATATTTTCAAAAAAAAAATGCACTACATGGAGCGTTGATCTGGTATCATCAGCGTCATTCCTTGAAATATTCCGACGGGACTGAGCAAAGTTACACACTAGGGTAACCAATGGTAGAATAACATGCGTATTTCTATCAGAGTGCCTGTCACACATCAGAAACGCAATTCACGTTAGACAAGCGCCGCCATTCAAACTGCAGGTGCGGTATGCTTACTTAGTTTATAGTAACCTTTCCAGGCTAGCTTTGGAAGACTTGGCGATATTACGCGGGACGCATACCGGCTCACGCACTCGTGGCGCCGCCGCCGCACCCAGCTTCGCCTTTTCGATAACCGACTATGCGGACGGAACAGTGCAGCGCTGCTGTGGGCCCAACAGGTGGGCACTGTGGGCTCATGAACCTGACGGACGATTTTCGTGGACGAGAAAGCCTCGCCGATGACATCGTTCGTAGAATCCGTCGTCAAGATCAAACAATGTCCTCCGCGAAACTCTAGTATTCGCCGGGGTTATGCCTACACAGTTCCCACGTATTGCGTTCCCTGCTGCATGAGTGGCTACGACAACGATGTGAACAAATCAGTGCGCCTGCTCTTGCGAACTCCCAGCAATGGGACGCTTCGCACGGCGTGAGAACGACCGATTTCTCATGCCGAGCGGGAACTGTTAGTGCACTCTTGGTTAGACTCTGGTGAGGCGCATGTCTACTTATGCGCGGTTGCGCTAAGCAGCGGCTAGGGTCCACTCTAGGATTAAAGACAGCGAGGAAACGTGCCGAGCTGCTGAACATTGAACTCTTTTCACCTTGGGCGTCACTTATTAAATGCGAAACATTCTTGGCAAACTTGAGCAACCTTGACCGTATCTATCTATCTATCTATCTATCTATCTATCTATCTATCTATCTATCTATCTATCTATCTATCTATCTATCTATCTATCTATCTATCTATCTATCTATCTATCTATCTATCTATCTATCGTCTCGGTGTTCTGCTTCTCGTCTACTCCGCTTGATATACTCCAATGTTTATATGGTAGGGCAAATAAGTATGAGTAACCTCCGAGGACTGGACTAGTCAAAAAACACTTCTCATTTGCTTCAGGGTTAACGATACTCCAATCGTGAGTAGTTCATAATCGTAGTACTCGCCCTGAGGCATGCGCCACACGTGTTTGAACTTTCTGCAGCCTTCAAATCGAGCCTAAAATATACATTATACAGCCTAAAATAGACATCTAACATCATTAGAACACACTTCAAAACAAGGAATGCACATGGCTCTTCATAGTGTGCGTTTGAAATAGAAAGATACCAAGCACACAGGCACTCATGCTACCTACGAAGAAATTGGCGAAGTAGGTAGCTTCGGCTGCCGCATGAATATAAGTATGATACGTAGCACTTCAGTAATATTCCATTTATTTGTCGACGTTTCGGTCGGAGCCTAACCTTTCTCAAGACAATGTTTCTTTTTCTCCTGTTGGTTTATATAGGCATAAAAGAAAGGGCGGAAACTATTTACTAAGTGGGTGGGGAAACATAGGAGGGGGCAGAGGGGCACCAGCACGTTTTCTCCGAATGCGCGTGAGGCGGCAATTTTGGGGAACTGGCGGAAAGAGGTTATGGACACGTGACCGGTTCCACGGTGGCACTGAAAAAAAAAATAAATAAAAACAAGCAGTGCCGTTCGACCTACTGCATCTAGACGATCATGGGAAAGCCATTGTCAGCCTAACGACATGGCCTTAAGTGGTTGCTCATTTTGGGGAGCGTAGCGGTTCGGAATGCCGCCGGGGTTGAAAGCGGCCGCCAGAAGAGACGGAGGGGGGGGGGGGAGTGGCGGCTGAGACGGTAAGGCGCGCATCAAGAAAGAAAAAAGAGAAAAAGAAAAAATGAAGGAGTGAGGCTAGTAAAGAATCCATACGTATCTTTCGGAGTACATGCAGCAGAGGCCTGATGTCTGGTTATATGAATGGTGTTATCAATAAAAGGGGGGAACGCGGTATGTGGGCGAAGTAGAAAAATATTTGAATAAGTGAGTATAAGGAAATTGCAGTAGATGAAAAGTGAGCGAAAAAGACTGAAGGGAAGTTATACAGAGCGCCGCACATTTCAAGTTGACATGGACAACAGGTACGATCACCGAAAGCGCCGGCTCTGACATAAAGCAGCACTGTTTTCATGTCAGTTATTGGTTAATATGCTCTTAAGTATCTCTCGCTGTTATTCTCGTTGCGCACATTAAGTGCTACGTCTCATACTGTATATATATATATATATATATATATATATATATATATATATATATATATATATATATATATATATATATATATATATATATATATATATATATATATATATATACTGCTGTAAACTCAGAACACCTGCCAACGCCTTATCCAACATTTGTGATGATGGTGCTTGTTGTACTCAAATTTCGCTATTTCGCTTCTCATGCCTGTTCAGCGCTGTCATGGCAATGTAATAGACAATATGAATGCTTTACACTCAATAGGCATGATTTTTCCAAATTTATTCAACCCCGTTGGAATAATGACGCCCGTCAGGAAACCGAATTGGGCATTTTACCTCCAGGAAAGAAACATGTGTTCTTTGCACGAACAAGCTCGAACGGCAACGTTGCGCCGTACGATGAGCTACCACTGGCCGCCATGGTGCTGTCGACATTCTTGGTTACCCACGTAAGGCATACACCCGGCTGCGCACTTTTCATGGTGTCATTTAAATGAACGCCTATGTGACGGCTTTTTTTATTCAGTAGTTACGTGCGTCGTCCCGTAGAGCATTGCAGCAGGGAGGTTACTGTCGCACGGTTCGTCGTAAGCGAAACTCATTATTGTTTTGCCATGAAACTACTTGGAGGTGATCTCGTGCTCTTTCTTCTAAGGTTGAAGTATAGTTGTAATGTCGGACAGCGATCGCAACACTTCTAAACACGTGAGGAAAGCGTCAGCAGGCCTTCCACAAACTCACTGAAAGAGAGACACCGATGCGCAAATAATGTGTGTGTGTGTGGGGGGAGGGGTGGCCGGGTTGCGAATTCTATGACGAAGTTTATACGCGATACCGGTTTGCGCTTTGTAGGGTCTTCATTCAATCATAGGTTTAAACCCTGACTGCGTAATTTAAACCCTGCGGCTAATTGCGGGTGATCGGCCAAGTCGGCCATTTCATTTTCAGGGCCATTATATTGTTGCAATTCAGATAAAAAATCAATTATGGCTCACAATTTCTGCATGTAAATACCTTATAATTTTTAAGAGAAATTGAAGTTCTCCCGCTTAGGGTTAGGTATTTGTCGATGTCTCTCCTACAGCTAATGATTCATGCTAAGCGAAAGCGGCTTATCACGCTCGCCAAAAGGCATACAGTGAGTATACAGAGGGCTCGCCAGCCTCCTGGAATAAGTGCAAATACCAAACGTCCTAAGCCAGTTGTCAGATCGTTTCAGGTTTAGGCACATCATGTTCAGTAACAATTTACACTGAAGCGTTATCCAACAGTGGACTGCCTACGTTGGTTTATTCACAACGGTCTCGGTTAGTCTGATATGTCACCCTGAAAATACAAATCAATATGATCCTCATAGATGAACACTTTAAGATCGAGAGCTATAGAAATAGAAAATATATAAATGTAGAAAATGCATGCAATAGGTGTGGTATTTTACCGACGGATGAAACCGGATGTTTGGTAAGTTCTTTCTTTGGTGTCTGCACTACGTCCGACTGCGTTGCATCTTGCTTTTTTCCTTCATCTGCAAAAGAAGAAGTACTCTTACGTGAAAATATGTGCGTTACGACCTCGTCCCACTGAACCCAAGACGTCGTCCGTATGCGTCCCGATCAAACAAAGACAGCATGGGTAGGTGCTTGAGTAGTTGTTATCATTAACTACAACCTGCAGCGCAAAAGAGGACAAGGACGAAGACAAAAACCACACGGGACAAGCGCTGAACTTCCAACCTTCCAGCGCTTGTCCCGTGTGGTTTTTGTCTTCGTCCTTGTCCTCTTTTGCGCTGCAGGTTGTAGTTAACGATGTACCAACACGCCCAATTAGCCACATTAGTCAAGTTGTTATCATATTATCGTCAATGTGCAAGTAATAGCAAGAGATAGAGTTTTACGTGCTAAAACCAGCTATTATTACGAGGTACGGTAGTGGGGGGCTACGGAGTTTTACTGACGAACTGCGGTTCTTTAACTTTGATCTAAATCCAAGTACATCAATGTATTTTGCTATTTCGGCTCCATCTAAATGCGGCCGTCATGCCATGGAAGGGATTCATTCCAGCGAGCAGGATACTCGCAAGCGAACACCTAGATGCTCCACATCTGCACATCAGCTCCACATCTGTGGGTTTCCAGTGACCTAAGGGGAGGTTAGCCGGAAAAACGAGAGATGACGAAGGTGGACGAATAGGCCAATCTGAAAGTGACAGCTGTCACCTCACATAATGGACCATTTCATTGCACAGAAAATTTTCGGGCATGCTCCCCACGCGGGATGATTTCGTGCACAGTAAGACATTGCACATAAAACACATCAATAATTATAGGTCTAATTGGTGTCCGCCTAGTTGAAATCTTGATCATAGACAGATGCTGAGTGCATTTTTTTCCGTGGGAAATATTTTGTCATTTAGCGTTACCTGAATGGGCAGTGTTGATGCTCATGATGTGGGTTGGGCGTATATGTTACAGTGAACTCACACGGTGTAGTTGAGAGTTTGTCGGCGAACATTTGGTTGCCCGAATTTCTCGCGGGCCTGGGATATTCATCTATGGCATTTTATCGCTTTTTAGAACGGCTTGCTAGAATATGGAGCTATAGCTCAGCGCTTGATTTAACAATCACAAATGGATTTTGAACAACTTTGCGAAAAAGATTACCGCGTAAATCTGGAAATAAGTCAGAAGTCGCTCCTCGCTCTCTTCGTGTATACAAAAATAACATAGAAGGGAAATGTGAGATTTTTCATGATTCACACTATTAAAAATGTCGTGGGACTAATATGTGCACTACATATCGATGCGTAAGTAAGGTGGAAGTCACGCATAAAAAGAAGGAAAGAAAGACAAAAAAAAACGCGGATGCGTAACACGCGCAATCACGAAAACGGGCCTAGAAACTACCAATATTATTTGCAGATCGGGACATAAGTCGGTGCTCAATGTCGCCTATTGATACAGTGTCCTGTTTAAATCACGAGAATGCTTAAGATGAATATTTACTGCAATTTAATGACGCGAGGGAGTGCTTTAGCAGGTTTTAAAAAAAACCGTGGCGTTGTCAGTAAAAAATCTTGCGCGCTATTTCGTATTTCTATGCAATGATTCCGCCATTCGCAAAAAAAAGTGCTCACGGAGCATTTCAAATACCGAATTTTAATCAGTATAAGCAACCGGGAGGAGGAGGAGGAGGAAAGAACATTAATGACACTGTATGCTCAATGCCATTGGCCACTGGATGATCTTGGGCCAGTGGAATCAATGCAGTGCGACGTACAAGAGCATCAGTGCGTCGGCTAGAGTATGATCAATGTCTTTTAAAGGACGGTGATAACTTCCAAGGTGCTAGGGCAACGAAGGGTGAACTTGGGATGAATGTGCAATGGGATAGTGGTGCTTACATACTAACTCCCTAGAGAGATTCTTCTCGTGTGTGGGCCGATTGGAGTGATAAGCAGGAATGACATTCAATGAACAAAGCGGGAATCACCTCTAAAGTAAGGTTGTCTTTGAGGCGGAAGAGATAACGCTGTTTTTATAGCTTTACTTCGTGGTGACACATTTTGCAATCACGGTAATCCGCCGTGTGTCCGCTGGCTCTTTCGCTGTGACTGATGGCTTACTTCTCGAATTTGTCGTCCAAAAACCCCGTTATTGTTATTGGAAAAGCAGTAGTCAAGGGCTCCGGAAACTTCGGCCATCGCTTGCTCATTACATGCGCTGGCACCACACAGTAAACCGTCCTCAACGTTTCGCCTCCATGTACATGCAGCTGCCTAGGCTGGAGCTCCATTCCGCGACATCTAGATCAGCAGCGCCTAGGCCATAACCAGTAGACCACCATAACGGGGCCGCTTTTTCGCTTCATGGGATGTTTAAAGCTGCGGGCTCTGTCAAAGCCGCTGTCGTTCAGGCAGGCATCCGACATTGATGGAGAGGAATGGCTGCCCAATGGCGGTGGTCTTAGCTGCGTTGGACTTCTATCTATCTATCTATCTATCTATCTATCTATCTATCTATCTATCTATCTATCTATCTATCTATCTATCTATCTATCTATCTATCTATCTATCTATCTATCCTTGCAGCCAGCCATCCAGCCATCACGTTTCCATTCTCTCACGGCCGTCTCATTCAGTTTCTATTCACCTAAATTGGCATGGTAGCCTAAGTATTTATAACGAGCACAAATGATATATTGTGACATGATTATCGTAATTTATTTGTGGACGTCGCTGTTCGGAGGCAGTTCGATGACTTGTAGCTCGAGCCAGCAGTGTCTGTCATGAATATTCTCATAAGAGCCACAACTTATCGGGTGTTGAAATTTGCAGCCGGCGGTAATCGAGCTTCAGCCAGTATAGACACTAAGGATTCGCCGAGCGCTCACTTCGCGTCGGTGAAACAAGGGAAAGCATACCGTTTCTTGGAATGCTTACACGACTTCCTTGAGTCGCATGTGCGAGAACATGCAGATGTGTTCAAACGCTGGCGTTGTGGCACCTTATCTGGTTTCCTTATCTGAGGAATAATAACAAGCATATAATCAAGCACTTGAGTAACACTCGTGCACTCGTATGGAGAGGGGGCATAGTTGTAAAAAAACACGTACACTCGCCAACGTAAAGATGAAAACGCATTGACGTATTGCAGGGACGCGCACGGGGCCTGAAGCGTCAATGCCTTTTCACTTTTACCTTAGCGAGTGTATACTTTTTCAACAAATTCTGAGCATGCAGATTTCATTGCTTTTCGTATTGGGAAGATGTAAGGAAAGCTTGAATAAACAGGCTCTTCTGGCTACAGCACCACGAATATTCATTTAAGAGCGGGGATGTTGGTTCTTGCAAAGTAGGTTATAACGTATGGGACAAAGAAACAGTAGCACTGTGACTAACTATCAAACTAAATAGAAATATGCACGGAAAAAATTGCAATTAAAATTTAGGAAGACGTAACGGCGTACAAGATGAGACACAGCACGTCGTAAGTCCAGGGAACAGAAATTTAGGAACAGGCGTACATGACGACTACACGCAGAAAATGCGGAATTGTTTCGCGCATATTACCTAGCGAAGGACTTGGCTTTTCGGCAGCGGCTGGTATCTTCGGACTTTCTTTCTTCTCGGGTTGATTATCTGCAGAAGTAGTTATTTAGTTATTTACTTGTTTGTTTAGGTACGTATTTATTTGTCAATTTAAGCTACTACCCCAAATTTGATGTTCCCTACAGGGAGGTAGTAGCCACAAATAACAATTGATATGGAAGCAAACTGATATGGAAGCAAATGAAATTTAGCAAAACACTCAAGACACTAATATTATAAATTGACAACAAAGGGTAGCCAACATCAAGTGTCCATAAAATCGACATTATTAACAAGAAATGTTTCAGACAGTTTCAGATGAGTATTCCCAATAATTTGTGCAACTGGTCCTTTGAATGCTTCTATAACATCACCGTATGATCCGTACAAATCTTGGGAAACCACTCGCAAATGTGGCGATATCCAAAGTAGCATAAAAGCTGCACTTAACATTGCAGATCGTAAAACGCTTCTAATTGGACATGGCAATAGAAACTTGATGAAATGAGAGAGCCACGGTTATTCTAGGGTAAACGAGCACCACGTACGTAGCCGCACACATATCACTTCATTTCTTTGTGACTGATATAAGAGAAGAAGGGCTCATTGAGTGCTTGTGAGGTACTCTTGTCCGTGATACCCCGACGGCTCAGTCACGCATATAATCACCGCCTTAACGTTGTGGTAATCTCTGGAACAATATGTAAGGTCGGGCACTGGCCTTCTGGTGCATATTGAATTATTCTTCTTGCAAATTTCAGGTCTCCTTGATTGGGAGCTTCTCCTACCTCGGCTCCTGTACCTGAGCACTCGCTGAAACGTCATTCGGCGTTGAGGCGATCGCGGTGTGTCAATAATCGGGCTTGGTTCACCGGGTAAACTGGGAATAACTTCCTGTCGTTTCCTATGAGGCTTCTGTGCACCGATAACACCTGGGCTTTCGGTTTAAGATACCGATTACACCATTTTATATTGCTATTGCTTGAAATACAATATATTTGATCAGGTACAGCTGCTTCTATTGATTTTATTGGATTCCTCTCTGCTTTTCCTTGTTGTAGCGCTGCAGTGAATACCATGAGTTTTACGCCGATGCAAAAATGTGCTTGCGTCGCTGTAATTGTATATATACTGTGTTGGCTGAAGTACGATGAAGTACGTTAAAAGTGCTCACAATATATTAAAACATATGTCTACTGACTTCTAGCGGACATAAAATATTTAGTGTTGTTGACCACGCTCCCATGACATGATTGTGTATGCTGATGACACGAACATATTCTTTACAGCAATATCTCTTCACCAAGCTGGGGCTATGGTAAACAAGTACTTTAGAAGCTCGCAGTCCAGGCTACAATGTAACATGTTTTCCGTAAATTTGTCCAAAACTAGTTATCTTATTTTTATGCCAAATAATACTGCTGATTTCCATAAAGTGAACATGCTATTTCGACGCGTGATATAACATGAGGTCGATTGTATTAAGTTTGTCGGTGTCTGGTTCCACCTGAAGCTTCTCCTGAAACACGCATATATGCCGATCATGAGATGTGTGTCAGGATTTTCATGTTATGACCTGTCATGTATGTTGGTCATGGAGTCATATTGTGGCATACCAATTTTCGTATACATCCCATTAAGGAAACGGCCAGGAGAGCACCAAGGCCACGGTAGGTAAATCATGCCGCTCATGAAATGCATGTCATGATTTTCTTGTTATGACATGTCATTTATGTTCATCATGCAGTCATGTTGCGGCATACCAATTTTCGTATACATCCCCTTAACGAAACGGCCAGTAGAGCACAAAGTCGTAGGCAGCTGCATGGATGGATAGATACGCCCAACGTCACTGAAGTTTGCTAAGAAATGCTTCGCATTTAAAAGTGACGGTTGTGGCACGTAGGAAGGCGTCTTGGGTACCGTGCAGCAACACAACGTAACTTCGTAGCAGCACAGCAACGCCGGTAGTGTATCTCGCTGCCAAAACTCAATTGCTCAGAGCGTATGGCAACTAGTGCACATCACTACTAAACCCTTCGCAAAAATTGATGCGGCAGTAAACGACGGAACATAATCAAACACGAAAAATCAGTTCTGTGGGAATGCTTATTGATCTTACATAACAATCGTGTTACAGCGGCAGTGCTTCATGGTGACGCCGCAATTACTACCGCCTAACGTAAGAGGTGCTTATGGGTGAAGGCGTGGTCAAGAGAAGTGGCGCCGCGGATACACACCCATACGTGCGACATCTCCCTGGTTGTTGAAGCACACGCATTTCCGCAATTTCACCTAGGCTAATGTCGAGTAAAGGTCAACGATTTCAAGGTCATCACTTTTAGGTCAGAAGCAGGCGCGGTGCTGGAAAACCTGCCATCCTAAATAATATAAAATCAATACTCTTCCGACGAGCACATGAAAAAGGCAGTTGAAGGGTCGCATATTTCCAAGTGTCATGGCCATCTTCAAATTTGTTTGTCATCCACATTTGCAATATAAACTACTGGAGATGATATATGCCAGCTTCACATCCTGGAAGCGAAATGTAGGCTATGCGCAGAGAGCAGGGATGGTTGTAAGATTCCAATCAGTAATGAAGATAGTGTAAGCATTGTAGATGAAAAACATATCACCCAGGTTATCCCGAGAAAACGGAGGTCAAGGTTTGCAGTAAGGTAAACCTATAAATCATGCAAATATAATGTTTTCCTTGCAATACATCACCAGGACAACCACTTGGTTGATGCGGCACTGATGGCTTTGGTGCTTTGGTTGGTTTCGGCTTTGGACGCTCCGGCGCCTTGCGTGGTGCGTCGTCTGTAAAGAAAGTGTTCACTCGGATGCTAGAAAGCACTAAAGTTACTATCGCAAGCATAATTTGATACCGTACAACACTCGCTAGGGGCGTTGCAACAACAAAAACAGCAATTGGTGAAACGAAACGGCAGCAGCTGTTTAAAGCGAGATCTACAAGCCTTTTCATGGCCACGTAAGAACATACACACTTATGTTGTATATTGCGGCCGTATACACGGTGCAACTTATTTATTCCAGCTTAAGCACTCTTTCAAGCTAGGTAGCCATGGGGTCCAGTAAAAAGTGGTTCACGCCACCCGCATTCCGGCAATCTTTTGGCAGAGTGCGCTGCAATGCCATTGAAATGTTTACAGCAAGAATAAAAATAAAAATTTAGGCTACCAGAGTTCTTGCTTCCCGACTTCGGTGTATTTCGTTAATAGGCTAAGTTGCCGAGGCGTAAGAACTACAAAAAATGCTAGTTTCTCACATCGTAACGCCGAAAACAATTTGAGAGATTCATGGATCAGTCTAATGGCGGCACCAAAGGTGAGCAAGCGCAATGCCGTTGTCCTGTTGCGCGAGGTTGGAGCATCCCGTGATGAAGAATTTCGGAAAACGATGTTAATAGCGGGTAAAACAGCAAAGAACAGAAATGTACAAATGCATCCTTCAATTTTTGCATGAGCAGCATCTTGTTGGTTAGACGGCGTACGCTTCGAGAAGCAACCCCGACAAGAGGAAGGGTGGGGGAGGGGAGTGCTTGGCGAGGTCGTTTCGAGATATTCTCCTTGAATATTTCAAACATTACACACAACTGTTCTCTCGCCAGGTATTCACTTATGTGGCGCTGTGACGCTGATCCTATATTCGCGCACAGAAAACACAGGCAAGGGCGCTTACGTGCGAGCTTTCACACTGGTATTGCAGACCTTCGAGGACAGAAGACAACTTTTTTAGATCCTTATCCAGAGAGAGAGAGAGAGAGAAGACATCTCTCTTATCTCTCCAGAAACCAGATGCCGGGAAGCGCTGCTCATTGCCGTTACGTGCGTACGCTTCCTCAGCTGCGCATATTGGATAACAGGTAGTGAACTTTGAGCGGTGGGCGGCTAAAAAAGAGCAGCGGGCTGTGGAACTGCGCTTTTGACGGCATTTGTATTTCCGCCAGGCTGCGGAATACTCTGACCTATGTTTTACCCGTGGGTTCCTGTGCAATGGTCATGTCAAGAATGGCATCAAGAAGGCTGGAGTGCGTTTGGGGTGGTAGTGGCGTTAAATGTTCAAGTTTGACTTCGACGCAAAAAAATTCAGCGCGATCATTCCCCCGTTAAAAGCGATATACTGTAGCGTCGCGAAGCCGAAACATTTTGGAAGCTCTGAGCCAAAGACCCATATATTTATATAAGTATGCGAGGCCACACTTTAATGATATTCCACTTATTGATCGACGATTCAGTCAGGGTCGGACACACACACACACACACACACAAATATATATATATATATATGTGTGTGTGTGTGTGTGTGTGTGTGTGTGTGTGTGTGTGTGTGTATACACACGGAAATGCATCCAAAACTTACATATAAATGGTAAGCCGGACGCGAATGCAACTCCGCCCATACTGCTTGCTTTGGCTTATGGTTACTCAACATATTTTTTTATGTTCCTCTTCATAACTGATTGAATGTGTTTTTTACATGGCTAACCTTTAAGTATCAACTGTAGAACCAAAATATGATCGTAAATGTGCAGAGCCGTCCGGAGAACCAATGATTGAGTATTTCCTGTCCGATAGGAGATCAAAAGTCGAAGCCGTATGATGCATGTGCGGAATAACCAAATAACACGCCGATAAAAGAAAATGCCTGCGCGCTAGGCCATCGCAAATGCTCCGGCCGCATGGCAAGAATATAAAACCACTAGTCCTTTCAATAAGCGTTAACTCTTGGCCCTACCACTGGGTTGTTGATCAGAAGGCCACGGGACCAAATCCCGGCCGCGGCGGCTGCATTTCGATGGGGGCGAAATGGTCAGGCCCGTGTACTGTGCAGTGCCAGTGCAGATAAAAGAGCCGCGCGTGAGCCCTCAACTAGGGCGCCTCTCATGATCCTAGCGTGGTTTTTGGAGGTAAAACCCCACAAATCAATGAGATCAGCGAAACGTTTAGTCTTGTTCCCTCCGCCTTGTGCCATGCGTTGTGTTCATGATAAGGTTACAGTATAGCAGTGGTGACTATGATGGGACTGTTTGGCCACACTTCATGATGATGAGAACAGCAGAGAGGCGTCTCCATCACCTGCTTGCGACGATGCTGGGGGCATATAAGATGCAAAGTCGTGCCCCGTTTGGTCTTGCCCCGTTGATTTTGTCAATGAACTGAAGGACGTTCCGGTGTTGCAGGAGTATCAGCAGACTGTCTTCATCAAAGCTGGCGTACTACGAAGTTTCAGGATGCCTGGAGGAAAGTTTTTATCCGCAAATGTGGAAGCTGGCACACGGTTATGTGCAATGGGAAATTGTCGGTTGTTTTCAGAAGCTCGGCTATTGCGAGGACCGCCAGTGAAGCTGAACCTCAAGGAGGGAGCTCAACGCGCATTTGCAAGGATCCGGCATTTCCACATGCCATGAAGCCTAAAGGCGCCCCGGAAATCAAGTAACTCGTTCGAGAGGAAGTGCGTGGGTGAATGGGCAACCTCAGTCGTGCCAGTTCCGAAGAAGAAAGGAGACATGCGGTATGCGAGTATTGTAGACAGATCGTTAATGCCACGACACCCGTTGAGCAATACTGGCAACCGAAAATGAACGATATTTTTGCTGAGCTCTCAGGAGGCGAAGCATACAGCTCTCTTGACTTCCGAGATGCGTGCAACCATCTGCTCCTCAAGAGAAAGCCGTTAAGCTAGCAGCGCTAGATACACACAACGCGCTCTTTTTCTACTAGCGCTTACCCCTTGGCATCGCCTCGGTGTCATCACTCTCCCATGATGGATAGAAGCGGTGCAGAAGGTCCTAGCGCGGGTGAAAGCGCACTTGCACGACATCATTCTAGCCGGAAAAGCGCACCACACCTTCGTACTGTGGCAAGTGTTTGAATGACTACTGGCAAATGATTTCACACCGCACATACTTCACAAAAGAATGTGGCCTTCTTGAGGCCCCATGTCGGTGCAAAAGGCCTTCACTCGCTGCAGGACAACATGGGAGCAGTGCTAGCGGCCCCCTGAAGACTGCTTCATACTGTTCGCAATTAAACGGGTTGGCGGAACGGTCTGTACGCAGCACCAAAGAAGGCCTAAAGAAAAAAACCGCGGGCATATTACAAGTAGACTTGCCAAATTTTTGTTATGTTACAGCCCTGGCCGGCCCAGGGAGGCAGGCACCTGCGGGCACGCTCCTGATATTCAACCATAGACTCTCCTAGGCGCATGCTTTGAATGGGAAGACGAAGTGGGTAAGAATTCCAAAGCAGGTGTGCACGCGGCACTATAATCAGATTCGTCAAGATGGCTACCGGAAACTGTGACGACAGAGGAAGGGAAGCGCTTGTTACCCGTCGGCACGCCGTACGGTATGCAGCGCAGATGCCTTCATTTGTTCGACAACTCGAATCACCGACGTCGGTCAAAGAGGAGCGTAGAGTCAGCACTCAGGAATGAGGAAATCCAATTAGTTCAGTATCTTCGCAACATCTTCATCCTGCGAAGTCCAAGATGCTAGCAGACAAGACCCCTAATCTGATCAGCACGTAACAATGGTTAAAGCATCTCGAGATCGCAGCCAGCAGACCACAGTCCAAGGACCGGGAATGCAAACAACGCTTCTCAGACGCTCAAGCCTCCGAGCAGTATCTAGCTTAGAAAGAAGGAAGCGTAATGTCGCAAACCGTCGTATCCTGCGTGCGCAGAAGAAAACGATACAGATCGTGTGTGAGCGCCAAGTGACTACGCAAGCTCTGGCCACATGGCGAGCATTTAAATCCACCAGCGCTTTCAATAAACGTTCAGTCTTGTTCCAGTCAGCAAGCGTCATGCTGTACGCTCTTGCTAAAGTTGCAGCATTTGAACGCCTGATCGTGCAATAATTACGCCCTACATCATACGTCTACGTGTTTCGCGGGGTAACACCAGACTTTAGTGTATGCGTTTTTCCCAAGTAGTAGGAACAGATATCGAGATGCACTGATTACGATTTTACATTAATCGTAATTGTCACTCCCCATACTTACGACAGTCCCCCATCGCCACACATTTCCCGTCTTCCCGGCGATATGTTCTCCTTACGCAGCTGCATAACGGTTCAAAGTAATTACAGTCCCGTTGCATCACTCCTGGGCACACACCCTCGTAAACTTTTCGTGTATATGGGCATATGGCTGCTCTCTGGTTGTTGTAGCAACCTATGAAAAAAAGTGTTTTTTACACTTCGCTCGCACCGCTATAAAGCATAACTATACATAAGAACCCTGGCACGTTGCGGCCCATTATGGTATCAAGTTGAAACATTTGCTAGTAACGTTATTTCTCAGTTATGAGGTAACTTTTATATAATAAGTTCCATTTATAAGAAAATATTTCGCAAGCAGTGCACGTACACCAGCAGTTAAAAAATCCACAGCATACCCACGGAGTGATTGATGATGAGTGCGCGAAGCTCGGGAGGTTCATCGTAGATCGTGCCGAGTTCTGGATTAATTTAGTTAACGCGCACGCCACGAATCCTCATGGTTCAACTACGCGGGAAATCTCCCACCGGCACTTCATTGCAAGTCAAGATCCAGTGCATATATATATATATATGGGTGGCCGGTGAACGGCTCTCCAGCGCGAGCAGTCGACATTTTTCAATCAAGAAACTCGCTAGAAGACGCTGCCTGCGTCAAGCTTGTCTCTCGCGGGTGAGGGCGCGTTCTCCTTCTTTGCGAGCTGGTAGCGCGTTCATCGTAGAAAGAGCGTTTCCATACTCAACGCTCGCCTTTCTCTCTCTCTCTCTCTCTCTGTCTCTCTCTCTCTCGCAAGACAGCAGATGGAAGAGTGAGAGAGCTCACGCGCCGGGAGGTACGCGCCGAGGGCGAGCGCGAGCCTCCCGGCGGCGCGAGGTGGCTACATACATACTACTACTGAGGAGGGAACGACCCACACCCTAAGGAGCTTCGCCCCTAAAAGTAAATACGATTTGTAAAACTTTACCCTGACCTTGTAATCTTCGCAATACGTTGCGTCATAAGCAGTGAACAACATTTAGCGTAAAAGGGTCGCGCTTACTCAACAAAAATTCAGCATACTTACATTCCACGCTAATCCATTCAATGCTTGCGGTAACCATGAAGGCAATATAGTAGACAGTGGCCGCAGAGTGTTGCATCACTCCCTAAACAAGAAGCTAGAGAGCAGAGATCAACCGGAAGTAATGCACAGTGACCAATGCTTTACACATTACAAACGTAAAGTGAAGTAAACAGGATATTTCATACAATGTCATAGCTAATCTGCTCTAGCTGGCTTGAGTCAGAAGTACTACGACACACACACACACTCACATATATATATAACATGCAGCCTGTTTAGGCCCACTGCAGGACGAAGGCCTCTCCCAAGGACTTCCAATCCACGCTATCCTGAGCGAGTTGGTTCCACTTTATGCCCGCAAACTTTTATTGCGATAGCAACTATATGGACAGTCTCGGCTGGTTTTTGCCGTCCCCACCTCCATGAAACGTATATGTATAGGTATGTATATACATATAAAAATCCCAACGAAAAATAATTCAGATAAATGCTTCCGAAGCGTGGAATCGAACCAGGAACCTCTCGCTCCGCAGCGCGTGGCGCTAACCACTACGCCACAAACAGCAGATCCTTCGGGGAGGTAACGGCGAGCGTTATATACACACCCTTTACCTCTGGCAGGACTCAGAGACGGCAGGCGCTTATAAGCGTTTCTTCATTACCAGCGAGTTGGCGCGAGGAGCGCAAGGGAACGTACGAAAGTCACTCGAGCTCAAGGGACGTCGCTAAGCGAACAAACAGAATATGAGCGCGAATATAGTGCCTAGTATATTTCTAGGCACTGTAGCGCGAACTATCAAGCACGGGCGCTAAACAGAAAAAAGGTGCTGCCTGCCGAACGCGCTTCTTTGCCTGTGAACGCGATAGTACTCGTTTTCTCCCCGATGGCGCTCAACATCGGGAAAGAATACCGGTCCGCACCGGTTCTCACAGGCGGCTAGCCAGCTGTGATCACGTGCACGTATAACACAATAAAACAAAAACACCCTTTCCTGTACTGACGTCAGCCGGCATACGGTTATCAGCCCCATCCAAATGGCAGCGTTTGTCAGCGTTCACCCTCGCGTCCGCGCGGAAGCGCCCGATGTGCAGCGCCACTGCTATCGCGTCTGACGATTCCGCTCATCACACGCGTTCCCATTGAAAACAGCTTCATTCGTCAGGCCGATTGAGCGGCCGTGTATCAAGTGTCACAGCTCGACACTTGAAGCACGCTGGTTTCCTTCGCTGCTTCGGCCGCCTTTGCAACAGGAGCGCTATTCAAACTGAGAGTATCCATTGTGACAGCTTATTCGCGCTCGTTCGGTGTATATCTGTGCGTTCGTTTCGTGCGTGCTTCACTTGATAGTTCGCTCTGTTTGTTCATTTAGCGGCCTCCCCTAGCTTTGTATGTGTGGCTTTGTGACACACAACGTGTAAAGCCCTTCGTACCAGCACGCGCTGCCCACGGGAGGCGCTCACTTAGCAAGTGCATGTTTGCTACAATTAATACTGCTCCTGAAGCTGCGAGCCTCACTTCGTATAGCAATACAGTTTCTTGCTGTCGCATTCACTGCTTCGCCCTTGCGGCGAATGTGTGACTTTTTTAATTTCATCGCTCCATCTAATCTTTTGCCTGCCTCTGTTGCGTTTTCCCTCTCTTGGTATCCATTCCGTCGCTCTTACTGTCCACCTGTTATCCTTCCTCTTCATGACATGTCCTGCCCAGGTCCACTTCTTTGTTTTAATTGATAAGATAATATCAGCTACTCCTGTCTGTTCTCTGATCCATTCCGCTCGTTTTTTATCTCTTAGCGTTACCCCTATCATTTTTCTTTCCATTGCACGTGGCGTGCTCCTTAGTTTCATCTCTAGTTTTTTCGTTATCCTCCATGTTTCTGCACCGTACGTTAGTACCGGGAGAATGCAGTGATTGAATACTTTTCGCTTTAGTGAGAGCGGTAAGTGTCCAGTAATCATTTCGTAATGCCTTCCGAATGCGCTCTAGCCCATCCTTATTCTACGGAGAATTTATTTTTCCTGGGTAGGAGTTCCTGTTATTAACTGTCCCAGGTACACATATTCGTTTACACATTGTAAGGGTTCATTGTTGATTTTAAATTCCTGTTCCTTAGCTAAGCTTTTGTGCATAACTTTGGTCTTATGCCTATTCATTTTTAATCCAATTATAATACTTTCCCTGTTTAGGTCATCAATCATGTTTGTAATTCGCCACCATCATTGCTAAAGAGCACAATGTCGTCTGCAAATCTTAAATTGATTAGATATTCTCCGTCTATTCGAATTCCCTTTTCTTCCCAGTCTAGATGTTTAAAGATTTCCTCTAAACATGCATCGGGGATATTGTATCTCCCTGTCTCACACCTCTCCTGATCGGGATTTCTCTGCTTCTCTCATGTAGGAGTAGTGTGGCTGCGCGATCTTTGTTTATGTTGTTTATGGTTTTCATGTATACGCCAGGTATCCGTTGTCGACGTAGAGCTTCTAGAACTGCTTGTATTTCTATGGAGTCAAATGCTTTCTCGTAGTCGATAAACGCCATATAAAGAGGTTTGTTATATTCCGCGTACTTCTCAATTACTAGGTTGATAGCGTGGCTGTGCTCCATTGTCGAGTAACCTTTCCTAAAGCCAGCTTGCTCTCTCGGTTGGTTAAAGTCGAGCGTTTCTCTTATCCGCGTAGAAGTTACCTTTGTAAATAGCTTGTATATTACTGGGAGTAGGCTGATTGGTCTGTAATTTTTTAAGTACTTTATGTCCCCTTTCTTGTGGATAAGGATTATATTAGCATTTTTCCAGCTGCGCGGTACGCTACATGTCGATACATTTCGTGAAGAGCGATGCAAGTTTTTGAAGTACAATATCTCCTCCGTCTTTGATCAAGTCGGCTGTTATACCATCTTCACCAGCTGCTTTACCGCGGGACATGCCTTTGGCAGCTTTTTTGACTTCGTCAACGGTTATACATGGAATTTCGGTGTCCTCCTCTGATTTTATTTCTATTAAGGTTGTATGGTCTGTCTGAGACCTGTACAGTTCCGAGTAGAAATGTTCTGCTACCTTTACTATTTCGTTGAAACTGTTGATAACGTTACCTTGTTTATCTTTTAGCGCATACATTTTGTTCTGTCCTAAGTGTAGTTTCTTTTTGACTGATTTAATGCTGGTGCCTTTTTCTACTGCTTTCCCTATTTCTCTCATGTTAAAGTTTCTTACATCTCTTTTCCTTGCTTTACTGATCAATTTTGATAGTTCTGCGAATTCTATCTTATCTTTTGATGAAGGTACTGAAGTACTTATATATATAAGTACTTCACTCTGAGTGAGTATACGTGAATGTACAGATTACCACGGAGTATCACATTTCCACGCACTGCGCGTCAATCGCCCTGCCCTGGTGGTCTAGTGGCTATGGCACTCGGCTGCTGATCCGAAGGTCGGAAGAT
>CM023487.1:45024022-45056322 GCA_013339685.2 Hyalomma asiaticum | reverse complement strand
TTCCAAAAAATGGGCTAGGAGCTTTGCTCTTGCAGTGCACAGATCCACACACTCACAGATGCAGCTGCTACTTGAACTAGTTCAGTGGCAGCTCTCTTGGTAACACAACAAAATTATCCTATCCAAGGAAACTAAGGCGAATTAGCGTAACTATGAAAGCCCTGTTCACCGAATGAATGTGTACTTGACGTTTCCTTAAGAAAGTTCAGCTTTCCGTTGGGTGTTTGCTTCAATTAAATATTTCACATGAGGTAATATGTAGCATGATTGGGCGTGCGCGGCTGAGCATCGCCGAGGTGCTGGCCATTTCTGGTGCTATGCCTTTATATCGTATGTGAACGGCGGATGGACGAATCAGAACAATATTATAATACTCACGTTTCCTTGGAAGAAACCCAGCAACTGCGACAACACCACAGGTGTTATTTGGATTTATGTACATCATTTGACGATGTTCCTCCACTGTAAGAGTCAGAAAAAAACAAAATCTTCCTGAGTCCATTTTATGCATTCACTGCGCTGAATTCGGAACCATCCTGGAGTTTAATGGCCTGCATCATGCGGCTGCATGCTATGCAGCTTCGCTCTTTTGCAATCCCTTATGATTGCGAACAATGGTATTTTCGATTAACAGCTCTCCTTGCTGCTTATTTTGTTTCTGCGCTTCCTCCTCTGCATCTGCAATGTTGCCACTGTACTTCAGCTTCGTATATAGTGCGTTATCATTATAGGTTCAAGACCCCCTGGCTGTCTAATACCCCTGACACACGGAGCATGTAAACGTCATTCGCAGCACATGACATTTACAACTAACGTCATTCTGTTTTTGCGTTCCTCGTCTACACGGTCACAAAAAATGACATTCGCCAGTGATGTCGATGTTTACCCGTCGGATACTAGGATAACCAAATGTTACAAATTGTGCCGTTTATTTGCATATTTTCTCTTTATTATTAGAAACAGTGGTAAACAACGGAAGGCTATGTGAAAATATATCGCGATACGATACGGCAGCATTAATAGGGAAGAAATCCGCACAAGTAGCCAAAGCAAGACTTGCCCAAAGTCGCTTCGATTTCTTCCGTAGCCGACGATATCGTGGACCGTGCCTGCGTTCCCGTGACCGTGATGGACGACGATCAGTGTCAACGAACATTAATTGCCCTCCAGGTATTCACTACAAAGCGCCGAAACCAGCTGGAGCAGCTAAAGCAACAGACGCGCGTTTGTAAACATGGCCGACAGCTAGGAAGCGTCGGAGTAAACTGGGAGTCTGGGAACAAGAATATAGCTGCACAGATTGCATCAAATGTCGTACTGTACGTCAGAAAGTTATCACAGGGCCACAAGAGAAACTGAGAAGAACCGTAACGTTGTGTACATTTTGCTTTTACTTACCAAATTTGCATCTTATTGCGAAGCCCCTGTCGTCGAGAGTACGCATGTAGCGACTGAATGAGTTCAGAGAACGCATTCAGTGGGCGAATGCCATTAAGTGTGAATGTCGTTCGCTATGCCCGTGTAGCAGCAACAAAAATGACATTAACACATAATGACATTCGCTGCGAATGCCATTACACGTGCCGGATGTCAGGGGTATAAGTTCCTGCAGCCATCCACTGCAACGTCCCTCGTAGTGGTATGCTGAATTTGTCGCCTAAAATCAAACCCGACAACTTGCTATTATTCTTCACTGTCGTCTTTGCAGCTGTCGCATTCATTGTTCTCTTCACGTCCTTCGAGAGCTGCAGTTGTTCATTATGGGAAAGTATGAATTGAGAACTCTGTATTCGTTACACGCGTTCTTTCATTATTTTGGAGCCGCAAGCCTAGGCGCAGGACACAGATCGCGAAGCGCCATTGTCCCCCCAGCCATCATTCCATTAGAGTGAGAAAGCTTTTTTCTCTCCTGAAAGGATTGGAAATAATAATATATATTCGCAGAAGTTGTAGGCATCAGCATCAACACGTCGGCGTTGGTCCAAAGGTGATTTCTCTATGTATAAGATATGCTACAGAAGCAGCTTGTAATGTGTGATGTGCGCGGTTAGGAAAGGTGCGAGTGAAAAATCTGAATGAAGGAAAAAAGAACGAAAACGACCCAAGACTAGCGGACTGGAAAAACAGTCAGGAATGAAAAACGAAGAACAAAAGGCGTGGAGCTAGAAACATAAAGTACAACGAAGCAACCAATCAGCAACACCCACGGCGTTGGCGTTTCCAATGGCGAATAGCTGAAGAACGCGGGAACACCGCGGTGACCAATCAAAAAATAACAACTAAGCAAAAGAAAAAAAAATGCTGGCAGCATCGGATTCTGAGGGGAGTTCCAGGAAGGCAACGAAAGGCAGAGGATCGTACACCGGGCCGGGCGTTGAAGGGCTTCACCTGGTGGGTGGTACGAACATTTATTGAATCACAATGAATTCAGTGGAGGTATGCAGGGACCGCCCCTTAAGGGGATGGTCCTTACGAACACTAGGTGAGGATCCCTAGTACGGGACTCCATTGGCATCGCCCGCCGCTTGGGCTCGTCCCACCAAGGCCTTTGGGCCTGAAGGTCAGTACAGTCAAGCAGGGTTGCCTCCCAGTCCTCCCTGGTTGGGTTGGGGATAGGGGGTGTGGCGGGATTAGAGAGGCAGGCCCACACCATGTGGTAGATGTCCGAAGACTTCTCCCCACAGTGTGAGCAACTGCCGGAAAATTCGGGATCGAAGTGTTTAAGAGCTGCCGGGCACAGTATATTGTTTCTGTAGAGTCGGAGTAGACGCCGCTTCTCCGCTTTACTTAAGCCTTTACACGGACGTGGTAAAGGTTGTGGTCAGATTGGTAATGGTGAACAATTTCCCGGAAAGGATTATCGGATTGAATTTGAGGTCGTCCTGATCGGGCGAGTTGATTGGGAATGCCCGGTGAGAGAGCGCGCGGGGGCGGCGTCGGCTGCCTCATTCCCTTCAAGTCCCATGTGAGCAGGAGCCCAGACTATACGACGGGGTGTAGAGTTCCCCTGATAGTCGGCATGTTTCAATAATTGACAAGCTATGTATGCGACATAGCCGTTTCCGGCGTTTGGACAGGCCCCTCGCGAGTTGGAGATGATAGTTTGCGATTTAGGATGACAAGCTGCCAATGCAATGGCGACTTCCTCCGCATGGGTTAGGTTTCGGGCTCGGAAAGTGAGCCCGTTAACGGTTCGGTTTTCATCGACGGCAGCGGCCGTAAACCACCCCCCCGTGGTGTGGGCCAGAGGCGTCCACGTAGAATACACCGGGTTTCTATCCATAATGGCGGGCCAGGGCTTCCGCCCGCGCCAGCCGCCGGCCATTATGGTCTTCTTTTGTCATATTGCTTGGAAGAGGGCGGACGTGAACGGCGCATCTCCACTCAAAAGGGAGTTGAACGCGGTCTTCCGTGATGTTGGTGTGTCTGATGTGAAAGCAGGCTAATAGGCGGCGACCCGCTAGCGTGTTTGAAAGGCGAGTGTACTGATTTGTGAGGTGGGCTTTTCGAAGCTCCCAGAAAGTGTTCATCATGCCCAGGCCCAAAAGGCGCTGGTTCGAGGTATTTAAGGGGAAGTCGAGGGCACGCTTTACAATTTTGCGAAGGATGACTTCAAGTCCATCTTCGTCTTGCTTCCGCAGATGGAGGTAGGGAGGGGAACATAAAATTCTACTCGTTACAAGTGACGGGGACCTCCTGCTGACCTGATCCCAGCCATTAGAACTCCCGCGACTCGCAAGCTCCAGGCGAGGACTTACTCAATCGTGTGCGCGTAGACATAGCTGGAACAGTCGGACTACAGGTCCGAGTTCCACATTCAGATGCCTGATCAAGATGTCGCTACCACCTCATCGAGTCGCCTAGCCGCCCACGTCCTCCGTCGCAATGAGACATCCGGTGTCTCCCACAGGGGCGTCTGCGCAAGCAGGCGTTTGGTGTGTGGCGACACCACGGACCCGAGCCAACGGGGGGTTTTGACCCCCTCCCACGTGTAGCCGTGCGTGGCTTTGCCGTGTACGGGGAAAAGAGGATCCTTGGGGTTGAACCGACGCCGGGTGATTGGACCTCTAAGGCCCCCCGGAAGAGGCAACCCACCCCTTTGGCCCCGGCTTCACGTAGACGGCACCCCCGGACTGACCCACCCGGGGGAAATCGGCAGTCGCCTTTTCCTGTCTCTCTTTTCTCATCTTCGTCTTTCTCTCTCTTTTTCGACCTGTCCTGTCTTCTCCTCTCTTCCATTTACTTCCAGTTTCCTGGCGGCAAGGGTTAACTTTGTGTGGGTAGCCAACCTCGACTGCGCCATATTTGGTTATAGTGACAATGTACAGTTGGCATGGCAAGGCTTGCTTTAACACAACCTCTGCCGTGTCCCCTTGTTGGGTTCGGTGGTGGGCGACTGGCATTGTTGCCGAACTTCCTAATTATTTCATGGGATCCTCTAACCCTTTCGCAGCTGATCGCCCTCCTAAACGGTGTCGCACCGACGCAACCTTTTCAATGTTTGCGAAGAAAATTGACACCTACCCGAAATTTCATGTCCTACATTGCGAGAACTCTGAGCAAAAAGAGCGAAACCTATCCCCATTCTTAGTATCTAAGTGCCTAACGGAGACTCTTGGCAGTGGATACAAAGCCACGAAAATGTCAAGCGGTGATCTGCTCATCGAAGTGAAAGACAAGTCTCAGTATGAGAAACTAACCAACGTTGTTACTATCGGGGACCCGCCAGTATCCCTTACTGCGCATCGAACCATGAACACAGTCAAAGGCGTCGTATCAGATGAAGATTTGATCGATTTGACCGATGAAGAACTCTTATCTGGATGGAAACACGAAAATTTTGTTCAGGTGCAACGTATCAAAATCAGGCGCGACAACAAAGAATTATCTACTAGGCCCATCATACTAACTTTTGCCACAAGCCCACTCCCAGATGCAGTACAAACAGGCTATTTAAAGCTGCATGTAGGACATTACATTCCAAACCCTCGGCGCTGTTTTCAGTGTCAGAGGTTTTGGCATGCATCGCAAACCTGCCGAGGGCGCCTTACCTGCGCAAAGTGTGGTACAAATGACCACTCGGCTGATGATTGTAACGCTGAGGCCCACTGCGCCAACTGTGGCGGTGACCACCCTGCGTATTCGAGATGTTGCGCTGTCTGGAAAAAAGAGAAAGAAATAATCACCATAAAGGTCATGGAAAATATCAGTTTTAGAGAAGCTCGTCAGCGAGTATCACAATTTTTAGATAGACCATCTTTCGCCGAAGTGGTGCATCGGGGGCAACACCACAATGGCCTCTGGCAGTCGCCCGAGCAACGCACAGCGTGCCGAAGCCATTGCCAACCGCCCCCATAGTGGGAGCAGCCCAGGCTGCCCCACCATCTCTGAACTCGACCAAACCGGTGTCCTCCACTAGCTCTCGTGGAAACCAGTCCACGTCGGAAGCTATGGAGGCTTCACCCGCTGTCGCACCGGTGGGGTCAAAGGCTTCGCCTCCTCAGGCGAAACCCCAACGTCGTACACAACGCTCACTAGAGCGAGTGTCCATTGCCTCAGAAGCTATGGACACAACTCAATGTGAAGAGGCGCAGGATGCGGCTAACGGGTGTCGAGGCTCTCTCGATCGCCCCAAATAAGGCAAAACACCTATTAAAGGGCCAGAAAAGGCTCTGTAATTTAAGGAAACACTTTATCCCTTGTACACACAGCACCGCTTCACATTAAATATGGACACACAAATTATTCAGTGGAATGTAAGAGGCCTTCGAAACCTCGACGATGTCCGGGAACTTCTCCACGAACATAGTCCAAAAGTGCTATGTGTGCAAGAAACACTTAAACTCCAAGCACACAAATTTTCTCCGTCAATATGTTATCTTTAGAAAGGACCATGGAGATGCTATCGCATCGTCTGGTGGTGTAGCCATTATAACGAACAAAACTGTGGCTTGCCAACGTCTTCAACTGAAAACTGCCCTCGAGGCAGTGGCCGTTAGAGGCGTAATATTGGGCAGATTAGTAGCTATTTGCTCCCTTTATATTCCCCCACATTATCCGTTGAGCAAACAAGAATTCGAGGCATTTATATATGAATTACCGGAACCTTACATCATCCTGGGAGACTTCAATGCACACAGTGACCTTTGGGGGGACTGTCGTTGTGATGCGCGAGGCCGTTTGATGGAACATTTTCTTTTTACGTCAGGTGTATGTATTTTAAACGGCAAGGAACCCACGTACTATAGCTTTCCAAACAAAAGTTACTCATAGATCTAAGCATCATCTCACCGTCCCTTTTAACTGATTATAAATGGGAACTTATTAAAAACCCGTACGGACGTGATCACTTCCCAATACTACTGAAAGTCCCCAAGTCAAATAAATATCCTCTAGGCGTTCCTTGTTGGAAGATTCACTCAGCCGACTGGGAGCAGTTCCGAAATACGACTGTCGTAAAATGGGAGGACGTGTGTTCTTTCAGCGTAGATGCTGCGGTCGAGTACTTAACAGCTGTTTTGATCGACTCCGCCACTGAATGGATTCCTCAAACAAACGGCATGACTTGCAAACGACGTGTGCCATGGTGGAACGAGGAGTCTAGAAACGCGCGCAGAAAACAAAACAAAGCGTGGAAGGCGCTTCGGGATTCTCCGACGGCCGAAAACCTCATAACTTTTAAGAATATAAAATCTCAGGGAAAGAGGACGCGCCGACAAGCAAAAAGGGAGAGCTGGCGCAAGTTTATATCTAGCATCAACTCGCATAGAGATGAGTCGAAGGTCTGGAGTAGAGTAAGCAGAGTGAGCTGTCGGAAATCATATTCAGTACCCTTGGCGGAACTACGGGAGACAGCTTAGCGGACCAAGCAAACTTTCTGGGCGCACATTTTGAACACATATCTAGTTCATCACACTACTCAGAAACATTCAGAAAGCACAAAATGCGAATGGAAGAGCAACCATCGGAACGGAAATCTACAAATGAGGCATACAACCGACCATTCTCCTTCGCAGAGCTGCAAACAGTGCTAGCCTGTCGTACAAAATCTGCGCCAGGCCCCGATCGTATAGCCCATGAAATGTTGAAGCACTTATCCCCTGAAACGCAAAAAACTCTGCTTTGTATTTACAACGCCATATGGTCTTCTGGTCACACCCCTTTAACTTGGAAAGAAGCTGTTGTCATTCCCACCAAGAAACAGGGAAAAGATCCTTCTTTGGCAAATAGTTACAGGCCTATAGCATTGACGAGCTGTTTATGCAAACTTTCCGAGAAGAGGATAAATAGGCGCCTGCTCTGTTATCTTGAAAGGAACAAAATTTTAAACCCATACCAATGTGGTTATAGAGAAGGGCGATCCACAAGAAACCACCTTGTCCACCTGGAAACATATATTCGGGATGCCCTTGCACAAAAATAGCTATTTTTATCGGTATTCCTCGACATGGAAAAGGCATACGATACTGCGTGGCGCTTTGGTATCCTTCGGGATCGCTCTGGAATGGGTTTGCGTGGAAATCTGTTGAATATTATTGAGAGTTATTTGTCGGACAGGACCTTTCGTGTTAGAGCTGGCAGTGTACTGTCAAATCTATTCATGCAGGAGACAGGCGTCCCTCAAGGTGGAGTACTGAGTTGTACACTGTTCATAGTGAAAATGAACTTCTTACACACTTTTACCTCGCTCGCTCTTTTACTGTGTTTATGTGGATGATGTGCAAATAGGTTTTAGGTCCTGCAACTTGGCCATCTGCGAACGGCCGGTGCAGGTTGGTTTAAACAAACTCTCGAGATGGGCAGACGATAACGGCTTCAAACTGAACCCCCAGAAAAGTACATGTATTCTTTTCTCCAACGAGAGATGTATGCTGCCAGAACCTGTTGTCGAACTAAAAGGAGAGCGACTATCTGTCAGTGCTGAACACAAGTTTTTAGGTATTCTATTTGACTCAAAGCTCACTTTCATCTCCCATTTGCGTCATCTAAAGACAAAATGCCTTCACACAATAAACTTGCTCAAGATATTGTCTCGAACTACGTGGGGCAGTGACAGGAGGTGTCAATTGAGCCTGTATAAGAGCCTCGTACGCTCACGCCTGGACTATGGGACCGTGGTATACCATTCTGCCACGCACAGTGCCCTAAAAACCTTAGATCCTGTGCAGAACGTCGGCATACGCCTGGCAACAGGCGCATTTCGAACGAGCCCTGTTGATAGCTTGCATGTTGAGGCGAACATCTGGCCATTGCACCTACACAGAACATACTTAAGCTTTTTATACTTTACCAAGGTTAAATCAGATAAAAAGCACCCTTGTCACCTAATGATTTCAGACTTGTCCTCTGCACGATTGTATGACATCCATCTCTCTGTTAGGGTCCCTCCATCGCTGCGTTTGGAAAAACTGGCAGCAGAAATTGGCATACCGCTTAAAGAAAGTACTCTAATGTCGCCTGTACCCATTGCGCTGCCCTGGGAATGGAAGAGCGTTCAGTGCGACACGTGGTTTGTTGAAATGTCAAAGCACGTGCCAGAGGCGCATCTACAATCGCATTTTCGTGAAATACAGGTGAAGTACTCTTGCGCAGAATTTTACACAGACGGCTCAAATTCTAGTAATGGTGTAGTGTATGCAGCTGTCGGCGCCTCATTTTCTCTATCTGGCACGTTAAATCCGAACACAAGTATCTTCTCAGCAGAAGCGTGTGTTATCCTTTCTACTGTCCAACGTATTAGGCAAAGCAATTTACCTAAGGCGATAATATATACCCATTTCTTGAGCATTGTCCAAAGCATTATGAGCTTTCAGAAACATAAGAACCCTGTTTTTAACGAGCTTTATAATGCGCTTTGTTCAGCCTACACGTGCGGCAAGGTCATTATCCTTTGTTGGGTGCCAGGTCACAGAAGCATTCAGTGTAATGTAGATGCTGATGAGAAGGCCAGGTCAGTATCCTTTTGTGACGCCGATACAAAGATACCCACTCCAGACACAGACCTACAGCCTTTTCTTCGTCGTCGCATAAGAAACTACTGGCAAAGAGAGTGACGCACACAACCAACAAGCTACACACAAATCATAACTGGGAAATTGGACATACGAGAGAAAAAGCAGGTACAAGGAAGTGCAAATTTGTCGGTTAAGGGTAGGGCACACATTCGGCACTCACACTTATCTTTTAACCGGAAGTGACCTTCCAACATGCCGTAAATGTGGCGACAGATTAACTGTTCTCCATGTCCTCATCGAATGCCGAGAGCTAGAGCGACAAAGAAAAAAAATATTTCCCCTTATTGTACCTTCCCACCCAGTATTCTTTTTAGGGAAACATCCCCTTTTTAAACTTGACAGTGTATTAAAGTGTTTAGATGACGTGAAGCTTTTAGAAATAATTTGGCCTGGTCCTTTGCAGCACAGCGTCATTCAGGAGGTTGCTGCTGCAAATTAGCCCGTTTAAAAGCACGAGCCTCCCAGCCCTTGTGGCCAAGGGCCCTGGTGAGGTGATGGTGTCCCTGCATCATCAATGTCATCGCTTTTATTCGTTCATTGCCAGCTTTATTGTTCTTGCACCCACTCTTCACTCACATTATTTTAATAGATATGTATTTTGTGCCATTGGCAGCGACTGTTTTTAGGCCTATTTACAGCCAGATTACATACACATTGCCGAACTCACTAATCCGCTGTTGCAGAAACCTTCAGGCCATTATACAGCCGTATCATATCCACCATTCCCATTGTAGCACCATTCTCACCACGTGGCATGGCGCTCTTTCGCCATAACTGGCCCTTGCGCCAAGAAACACCATTCATCATCATCATCATCACCACCACCACATCCGGTGTCGTCCTTTCCGAGCCGTCTTCACTTCGCTCGTTCGTCTTCACTCAAGCTCACCGACGATTTGGTGAGCCATACACTTCTCCCGCGTCACTTCCGCACATCACTGCCGGACCCGCACGCACTAAGAACAGTTTTCTCAATTCTGTGTTGCTTTGGTTCTATCTGAAGTGCTTGTTGTATCATTTTTCCTTTTTCTTATTAGTTTACATTAAACGCTTTGTATGTGTCGTGTTGTGTGAAAAACGGCTTCGACCTCACTTAGACTCTCGGTGGCTTCGCCTGAGAGAGTCGAGAGAGAACCTGCTATAAACACACAGCTCCTCTGCTCCTCTTGCGCGACGAAATGGGTGCGCCGCCTGGACACCGAATTATGCTTGCGGAGAATTGGACCTCCAATTTTCTCTATTTCTGACCTTACTCTTTCTTTTTTGTGTTTCGATAATTGTAAGGCCAGAACGCAACCCTAGAGCTTCCATGCTCCCAACTATGCCATTATCGCTAGTTTCAATTATTCTGCTGGTTCGTGGGGTCAGGGCTCAGATTAAAGGATGGCAAGTCGTGGATAGGAAAGACTTTTATGACAGGCCCACGGAAACAACACATACAATGGGTGACAGCATACTGAATGGCTATTACAGCTGTTTAACAAATAACATTACGAGCATTAAAGACTAACGTCCCCACTAAAGCTGAGACAGGTTTGCAGTGTACAATTTTTCGGGCGATCAGTCGTGGAAGTCGTTGTGCTTTTAGGGGTGTACCGTCGTCTGCACGACCTAGCCACACAAGTGGGTCACTGCGCGGACAGATCATGTACTGCTCGCGCAGCAGGGAAACAGACTCAAGTTGTCCTCAGGTATCCCACCGTAACCAGGCCCTCAGCCAACCTGCCGTGCCGGAGATGAGGAAACGAGAAATAAGCCATGACCATTTCTCGTTATTCCCTCCTTTAGGCGTAGAATAATGCTCTGTCTAGCGCCACCGAAGATTACTGCTTTCAAACAATCTCGCGTGCTATGAGGACTATGTGGGCCTAATCATACCCATTATACACCGTGCGCCGGCGACAGAGGACGTTGGCTTGCCGAGGCGAGCGGAATCACTTGAAGGCGCCTCCTAGTTTATTTTTTTCCTCCATGGCACTGCACCGGTCGTCCGGCGCACCAGGAACCCCTCACGCCGACGATGAATTGCTCGGTCCGGACAGGAACGCCATTGTCCCACTAAGGCTGGTCTCCAGACTACCACAACCCCGGCTCGCTGGCTAGCCGCTAGAACCAACCTGTCTCGTACTGGCTGCATTATAGCACTGGTTCGGTTCGTTGGGCCCTTCGGAACTACGCGCTGGCCAGACTGGCCGCGCTAGCTATGCCACTTCAGCCTTCCACAAAGCACGGACATCACGTTCGGTCCGCACAGACGCACCCTCTTCATCTCATGGCTCGTTTTGTCTAGCGAAGGCATTCTCGCACCACACTCCCCGAATTTTGAGTACGTGGCAAAGGCGTCTTAATAAAGACGACGCGGGAGCACAAACGCAATAACAGCACAAGCTAAACAAAGGGGCTTGCACTACAATTACACAAGGCAAATATTAAAGTGTATACAACGCAAATAAAGTAATGATGCACTGGAACGTGCTCCACTTATGTACGCGACTCCTGCTTTGTCAACACTATGTGCCTATTGAACGCGAAAGGGGGATTGCACAAAAGACCAACTCGGCTGTACGACATTGCCGTTAAGACGCTTCGCTTAATGAGTGGAAACCAGTCCTCAGTGAACCCACAGCGATGTGAACATACGGCTGTGCATAAAACATCTGAATTGCTTAATTTTCTAGAAGGCCTTCTCTTCTCCTTGGCCTTTTTTATGGATCTTCATATTTCTTTCACATATTTATATGACATGGCGCGATCATCTTTCGAAGGTTGACAACGCAGTCAACCGCACTGCCTTTGTTGATCACCGAGAAAGGACCCTTCGAAAAGGTACAACAGTTTTTATTGTTCTGGTAATAACGCTAGCACCCGGTCTTCTGGAGAAAGCCCTCGTTTTTTCGCCTTCGCCACATAATATTCTCGCGGTGTTCTCTGATTCTGCAAATCTTCGCGCACCAATCAACATGTGTGCCGAAAATGCTATCGACGCTGCACTATACTTCGTTTCACAAGCTGTTGGCAGCTTTGTGGAAAGTACGGGCGCTCTCAGCCAATCATGACAGAGCGCACTTCATAAGTGTGTTCCTACGCGGATGTCGCGTCCGTTAATTCGACGGCTGGCCCCGTCTGCATGGAAGTAGGTGTACTATAACAACTACCTTTTAATTTTTGTAGCAGATGGCGCTTGGTACCTTTTTTATCTCTTTTGCTTATTTACGGACGGGACGACCAGCATTGCAATGAAAATGGCCCGACCTTCTATATTTATCGTCGCCCGGTTCGTATGAGTTCTTGGCGCGTTCGAGATTTTTTTACTGTTTATGCACCGTGTATAAGAATATTTACTTCATTCACTGAATCACTTAACGAACGAATGATTGAATCAATCAATCCGAAGCTTTATTTTCACATCTCAGTGTGACTTGCTTGATTTCTTGTCATAATTGCAGACAGTTCTGTATTTTCATTTTGGCTACTCACTACGTAGTACTCAATAATCCTGACCTCTACGCACACATGTAATGAGAGACGTAAGCTTGTTACAAGAGCTCACATGGCATGGTCCTCCTCACAATTTAAATCTGAACTGCTCATTCTTTCGTCCTCCAGGGTGATCACGACAGCTGCACTAGTGTCAACAACGTCATCGATGAAGTGGTCCAGTGTTTTCATTACATCTTCGTGAACGATAACATGCTCCACATATCTCTTCCACTTCTTACAGGTTACTTGCTTAATTCCTTGCCATAGTAGAGTGTCAACGTCTTGAAGCTTAAAGGTCTTGTTTGCCACTGCTACGAAGCCCTTCACGTCACTCCAAACAAGCCCTATGGGGTTAAGCTGGCAGTGGTAGGGAGGTAGGCGCACAACGAGGTGACCAGCAGCCTCAGTGGTGCAGTCCACACGGTATCGGCCCCCGCTTGCGCGCACGTTGTCGACAAGCTTCATGAGCTACGCCTTCACCATGTCGCTGCTCCACGGAACACCTTTTTCGGAAAGCCAGGCCTGTGTGTCCTTTTTTAGGCTACTCATACGCGGCACCTTTTCCTGCTTCACAGTATGATAAGGTGCGGTATTCATGACTATAACACTGCCAGATGGTAGCATTGGAAGCAGCTTCTGAGAGAACCACTTTTCGTAGTGGTCCCCGTTCATTTCCTCGTGGTAGTCGCCTGAGCTTTTTTTTAGCTTGAAAGACTTCCGCTGCGCCTTCAACGAAACCATGTTCGCTACCGCACTGCGTGACAATCAGTCTACATCCTTTGCCATTGGGGTTTCGAACACCAGTCGACAAACCAGATCGACGGGCTTCGTACGTAAACTGGACAGTGCCGTCTATCCACACCCGACTACGCGTATGACCAGCGTTTACCCGCGTTTCGTTGGTGAAATAAAAATTTGCAGATCTCACGTACAGTGGGAATCAAGGAAATGCGAAGCACGCATAAGGAACGTAAAATGGATTTGCAATGTTGTCTCGCTATACCGAATTTGGTACATATGAAGTTAACGAAACGGCCGCAAGACCACAATGACTGTGGCATGTAGACCATACCGCTCATACACGCATGTCATGATTCTAACGTTATGACCTGTCATTTAAGTTCGTCATGCAGACGTGTTGTGCCATAGCAATTTTGGTATACACCCCATTAAGGAAACGAGTGGCATGTAGATCATACCGCTCATGACATGCATGTCACTATTTTCATGTTATGACGTGTTATTTATGATGGTCATGCAGTCATGTTGTGCCAAACCAATTTTCGTATACATCCCATTAAAAAACGGCAGTATAGTGCCAGGACCATGGCATGTAAGTCATGCCGGTCATGACACGCGTGTCATGATTCTAATGTTATGACCTGTAATTTACGTTCGTCATGCTGTCGTGTTGTGCCATCGCAATTTCGGTATATATATCCCATTAACAAAACGCCTGGCATGTAAATCATGCCGCCCATGACATGCATGTTATGCTTTTCATGTTATGACCTGTCATTTATGTTCGTCATGAAGTCATATCGATGCATACCAATTTTCCTATACATCCCACTAACGAAACGGCCAAGAGAGCACCAAGACCGTGGCATGTAAATCATGTCGCTCATGACATGCATGTCATGATTTTCATTTTATGACCTGTCATTTCCGTTCGTGATGCAGTCACCTTATGGCATGCCAATTTTCGTATACACCCCGTTAACGAAATACGTGGCATGTAAATCATGTCGCTCATGACATGCATATCATGATTTTCATGTTGTGACCTCTCAGTCATGTTCGCCATGCAGTCATGGTGAAGCATACCAATTTTCGTATACATCCCATTAACGAAACGGCCACGACAGCACCAAAACCGTCGCATGTAAATCATGTCACTCATGACATCCATGTCAAGATTTTAGTGTTATGACCTGTCATTTATGTTTGTCATGCAGTCATGTTGTGGCATGCCAGTTTCCGTGAACGTGCCATTAAAGAAACGCGTGGCATGTAAATCATGCTGATCATGACACGCATGTCATGATTTTCATGTTATGACCTGACATTTATGTTCGCCATGCAGTCATGTTGTGGCATACCAATTTTTGTATACATCCCATTAACGAGACGACCAGGAGAGCGCCCAGAGTGTGACATGTAATTCATGCCACTCATGACATGCATATCATGATTTTCATGTTATGACCTACCATTTATGGTCGTCAGGGAGTCATGTTGTGCCATACCAATTTTCGCATATATCCCATTAGCGAAACGGCCAGGAGAGCCGCAAGACCATGGCATGTAAATCATGCCGCTCATGACATGCATATCATGATTTTCATGTTATGACCTGTCATTTGTGTTCGTCATGTTTTCATGATGTGGCATACTAATTTTCGTAAACATGCGATTATCGAAACGGCCAGGAGAGCACAAAATCGTAGGCGGCTAGATAGATAGATAGATAGATAGATAGATAGATAGATAGATAGATAGATAGATAGATAGATATATAGATAGATAGATAGATACGCTCAAACTCGCCGAAGTTCGCTAAGAAATGCTTCGCATTTAAAAAATTGCCCTACCCTGGCGTCGCAGCTCCGCTATTTGGCGCAGGTACCGGCGGCGACTCTGGACAATGTGCGTCGCTTCTAAGAGAAGGGCGTCCTGAGAGCGTTTCTTGTACCTGAAGCCAAGCTTTTCAGCATCCTATGCATCGTCGTCGTGGACACGGTCGGTAGCGTCTCGTTGTGTTTGAAATGCTGCACCACTTTCGCGATAGTTGGAATGTTGCCTTTCTCAAGAAAAGCCGTGCACCACTGTTCGCCAGACGCTGAGGACAAAATCGTCCAGCTTTTTTGTCCGATCACGGCCTTTCCCACAAGAGCGCTTCTTCCGTGGTAGGACTTCCCCGGCATCTTCCATCTCCGTTTTCCACCGATACAGCGTTCGCTCGCTCTTTTGGGTCAGTTTTGTGGCCCTCTTGTTAAGTGCATCCACACTTGCACTGTTCCCGCACTCGACGCGAAGCCCTTGAAAAACATTTAAAGCTCTCTGCTTCGCCAGCTTGGGAAAACCGCGCACATTCGAAGGATGGCTCTCTGGTCGCACAGCTTGAGAGGCATCTCGCACAGACACAAACAACTCGGGCGACGCCGTGATTCCGAAAGGCGGTGCATCACCACCTCACAACAAGCCTCCGCAGAGATACGTCCGTGCGGGCTTTCTCTTTTAATTCCGCTAATGATAAAACCACTGTGCATGCTGTGAAAAAGTGAAGCCTAACAATATTTTCACTTTGTCTGGGTGTAGCTTGCGACATACATGGAATACAGATACGACCACCTAAATATGTAATAGACATCATTTTACCACATCATTGCAATATTTATAATTTAGCGCTCAGTACAGGCGTCTTTCGTAAGAAAATGCAGATATCTAAAGTGGTTGTGATATTTAAAGGAGGTGACAAAAAACAGCTTTTCACATTATCGACCAATTTCCATATTACCAATTTTCTCTAAAGGCATAGAAAAAATAATTTTGACAAGGTTAACGAAGTTCACTGATAAATTCAAATTGCTTAATGACGCCCAGTTTGGCTTTCGAAGCGGCCGTTCCACAAAACTTGCACTCTTAACTCAGAAAGACTTTATCGAGCATTCGAGCAGAAGGAATCAGTAATAGGTATATACATAGACTTCTCGAAGGCATTTGATCGACTAAATCACCAGACATTATCAATGAAATTACAGTTGTACGGTGTTCGCGGTTTACCATTCGATCTCATAGCATCATACGTCCGAAATCGTATGCAACTTGTAGAAATAAATGGCTACTCATATTCATATAAACCTGTAATTACTGGGGTTCTGCAAGGGAGTATTTTAGGTCCATTATTATTTAATCTCTATATAAATAATATCACAAGTATTAGTAAAACACCTAAATATGTCCGGTACGCAGATGATACGACGCTATTATTTCGTTCCCAGAATTTACATAGTATAACTAGTGGTATAAACAATGTTCTTGAATGTCTTAGCACGTATTGCAATCTGAATTCTTTACAAATATATGTAAACAAAACCAAAGGTATCATATTTTCACTACCCCAGGGAAATTTCTCCCTAGCAGACACCCTAGTTTTGGATAATTCCGCCATAGAGATTGTTGACACTGTCAAAACTCTTGGAGTTTACTTTCATAAAAATTTGTCGTGGGATACACATATCCATAATGTCGTTGCACGCATTTCCAAAACCGTAGGCGTCCTCGCAAAATCACAATTTTTACTTCCGAGCAGTGTAAAACTACAGCTCTGTTATTCACTATTTTCCTCTCAAATGAGCTATTCTTTTCTTGTTTGGGACACCACGACACAAGCAAACATCAACAGACTACATGTACTGCAAAAAAGTGATCCGCCATATAGGTGGACAACACTATAGAGCATATACCGGACCACTGTTTACACGATTTTGCATTATTCCTGCTCAAAACTTCTACTCGTACAATTTAGCCCTCAGATACAAACAGCGCCTGAGATCTTCTAATGGAACACTACGTACATTAGCTCAACTTAATAAAAAAACTCACCCTTGTCCTTTTCGTAATCCTGAAATCTGGACCATTCCATACAGTCGATGAAATATGAGTGAGCAGGTGCTTTCTTACAGGCTGCATAACTATTAAACTACCTGATAGAACATGAAATATTCATTGAATCCACCAGTAAGAAAACACTAAGAAATTTTTTTATATCCGTTCAGTAGTGCCCGTCTGCGAGAAATTGTGTGTCTTACCTTTCAGTTTACATATGTTTCTACGATGTTCTATTTTTCTCTCCTTCGTTCTGTAAAGAAGAATATTTCGTGTATTTTTGTAATGTAATTTGTATTTTATGTAATGAGTGTATTTCTTTCCTTCATTTATGCAATTTCACGCCACATGCCTTGTAAAGGGGGCCCGAATCCCCGTCAAGTGAACAGAGTTTCACTTTTTGTTCGGGCCTCCTCCATTTCTTTGTGTGTGTATCGCAAGAAAATTAAAATAAATTGAATTGAATTGAAATAGAACTGGATTGCTAAAATATTTCAGGGACTATTTCCTATGCCCCTACAGCCCTGATTGGACGAGAGAGCTCCACCATTGGCTGCACTGCCAAGAGCTTGTGAAACAGAGTACAGCACGCGTATGTTGACTTGGTGTCATCGATGAGGCGAACGCTCGTCTAAAGCTCTTTGAGAACAGACATTGCCCCTCGTAATTGGCTTGCATAGAGCAGTTCAAAGGGAGACAACCCAGTGTTACAGAGTGGAATCTCTCTATTTTCCAACAGCAATGGTCCAAGGTAGCGGTCCGGACTGATAATTTCTGCTTGCCGAAGAGGGTCCCATGGCGAGGAAAGAACACGGTTTCGCTGTTGTGCGAGGAAGTCCTCTTGACAATTGCACTGCGCACTGCACCACCCAGTCATACGAGTGGGTCAGTGCCTGACGTACCATGTACTTATCGCGCAGCAGGGCCACAGAGTTACGCCTCAGACTTACGGGATACGTGATGTAATTCTCGCCAGGAACACTTAAAACCAGACCAGGAAAGGCCCTTACCTCCTACGGCTGGTCTCCAGACTAGCTCGCCCCCGGAACTGTGATTGGGCGCAGGAACCATTTGTTTCGCGCCAGGTTCGTTCGATGGTTTCTTCGAAAGTACGCGCTGGCTGGCTTGGCCGCCCTAGCTCAGCCGGTCCGGCCTTCCGAGAAGCACGACAAGACGTTCGGCTCGCACAGGTGCGCCTTCTCCTTCGTTTTCCTGGCTTGTTTTATCTAGCTGAAGCAGTCTCTCAATACAGTGTTGGAACGCGGAAAATGCCAAAACTTCCCGCATGCACAGTCTGTGCCTAAAAAACGTTCTCTTCGCGTCATTGAAAATTTCGGAACTCCTCTAAATGTAGAAAGATACTCAATCGTGTCACTTATGTTAATCCAGAAAGTCAAACAAATTTCACACACTGCAAAAATATATCTCATGAAAAAAAGAATAACGCACGTGATGAGGCACTTTCTCGTTCACCAGGACTCAGTTCTTAATATCTCTGTAAAAAAAAAACTGGTCATGTAATGTTTAAAACCGAACTACTGGACATGCTCCAGAGAATGCGTGCTGAAAAAGAAACCTTATGCTTCGCTTAGTGCGAAAATGCAGCGTTTTGCCCTATGTAACACTTTGCTCCATCCGGCCACTTTCTTGGAGTGCATGGGCCGGAGATTTTTTTTCTGCGTTAACTTAGGCTGAGATTTCAAAAAAAGCACGGCTTATCCTTCTGTCAAAAGAATCGGTATAACACGAAAGTGAAATGTCTCTTCTCATAAGCAGTTAAATGTTGATTGTAATTTCAAAGTGAACTTGCCCATTGCTATCGGTGGATCGCTGGTACGGCACAGCTTGATGTCGATGAACGCCTGTTCACACATCGCCTCCCACGTTCTCACATCAAGTGACAAGCCTTTGTGGTAACCAATGTAGTTTACCTAATAACTCGGCACAGCCTATAGCAAATGCCGGCGACAAAGGTATCAATCATATTTACTTGCACCACACTGACCCGTCAATATCATTGCCATGCTCTGGCGCCTAGCACAGCGGTTTTCTTGTTTTCATCACGCTCGAAGAGGGATCGGCGGGGAAGTGCCACCCACGAAGAAAGTGCCCTAAAACAGCGCTATTGCCACAAAGACGCTCGAAGCTGTAGGAACCCGCCGCTGCTCGCGGCTCTACACGAGTTCATCAAGGCGGACTTGAAAAACGCATCTGGAAGGAGGCCGCTGTCCAGGAGAGAAGAAGTAAGACCGCAGTGAATCACTTTGCATGCCTTGGATGGTGGCACCGCTCCAGGAAATGTGCGCCTGGATGCGCTTGTGCTGAGCCGGACGAGACAAAAAAGGGCGTTCGTATTTTATCAAGCACGGGCGGCGTTAGAGCAGTGGTAGGACACCGGGCACCTTTCGTCGTGGCCCGGGGGCCTGTGAGTCCGATTCTCAGAGCATCAACAGTTTTTCAGTGTTTTATTGCGATAGCAATTATATGGACAGTCTGGGCTGGTATATATATATATATATATATATATATATATATATATATATATATATATCCCAAAGAAAAATAACTTAGATAAATGCTTCCGAAGTGCGTAATCGAAACAGGAACCTCTCGCTCCGCAGCGCGTGGTGCTAACCACTACGCCACAAAGAGTAGATCCTTCAGGGCGCTAACGGCGAGCCTTATATACACAACCTTTACCGCTGGCAGGAGTCAGAGACGGCAGGCGCTCATAAACGTTTCTTAATTGCCACCGAGATGGCGCGATGAACGCAGCGGGAGCATTAAAAGTCGTCGGCCAGCTCGCTCACTTCTAATATTTGCGCAGGGTCTTGCCCTTCCGGTGTCTGCTCGCGCGGTTGTCTGGTGGTGAGAGGTAGAGGGATGTTTCAAGCTTTGACCGTGATGTCCGTGCTGATACTACGGGAGCGCACGAAAGTCACTCGAGCTCACGGTACTCGGCTGCCACCCAAAATACGCGGGTTCGATCCCGGCCGCGGCGGTCGCATTTTCGATGGAGGCGAAAATGCCAGAGGCCCGTGTACTGTGCGTTGTCAGTGCACGTTAAAGAACCCCAGGTGGTCTAAATTTCCGGAGCCCTCCACTACGGCCTTTCTCTCTATCTCTTTCACTCCCTTTCCCACACCCCCACGGACGCTTAGCCGTGCTCCCTACACGGGCTGCAGAAATTAGCGTCCTTTCCTAACCGAACCACAATCATCATCATCATCATCATCATCATCGAGCTCAAGGGACGCCGCTAAACGAACAAACAGAAGATGAGCGCGAACTATCGAGTGTCACAGCTCGACACTTGAAGCACGCTGGTTTACTTCGCTGCTTCGGCCGCCTTTGCAACAGGAGCCTAGTTCAAACTGAGAGTATCCATTGTGACAGCTTATTCGCGCTCGTTCGGTGTATATCTGTGCGTTCGTTGCGTGCGTGCTTCACTTGATAGGTCGCGCTTATCTTCTGTTTGTTCATTTAGTGGCCTGCCCTAGCTTTGTATGGGTAGCTTTGTGACACAACGTATAAAGTCCTTCGTACGAGCACGCGCTGCCAACGGGAGGCGCTCACTTAGCAAGTGCATGTTTGCTACATTTAATATTGCTCCTGAAGCTGCGAGCCTCACTTCGTATAGCATTACAGTTTCTTGCGATCGCATTCATTGCTTCGCCCTTGCGGCGAAACTGTGACTTTTTCTTACATATTTTCTTTACAGCATCACATCGGTTACGGTAGTGACGCATGGGGTCGTGTTGCACCCCGGCATGAAACACTTTCGTGTTAAAAGACGCTCTGCTCAAATGAATTGGTTTTGCTGCGTGGCGTGCTCCCACTTGTTCCGCACATACAGTGGAACTATGTTATTCATGTGGTGCGGAGACCTAGTTAGCAGTGGCGTGTGGGTCGTAGCGCTAAAGAATCGAAAGATACGACTTCTTCGTTATATAACTGTGATTGCTTAATGACATGAAGACCAAATGTCTTTACTTAATGATCAAATCTCACATTGTTCTAATGGAATTCAGATATAGTAATAGGTCTGCAAAGGTACAAGTTTTCTTTTGAATGCTTAATATTTTGCTTAGTGCAGGATCATTCCTTTCACTATGCGCGCGAAATGGCCCACAATTCTCATTTTCCTTTTCAGCAGCATTACTCTTGTGTGGAGCTCCTCTGCAGTCAACCAGTTTGAGAACCGCTCAGTCAATTTTTAATTTAATCGATATCCTTTTGACACCGCATGCGCCATACATTGTCGGCAGGCAACTTAAACCAGACGGTTATGACATGGGAGCGTTTTGCTCCAGTGCTAGACAGTTATTCCCTCCTATACACGCCCTTTATGAAAGGATAAATGTCCATTCCTCTCTCCGGTTTGTACGAAAACCAATGCCAGTTGTGGCTGACAATGCAGGTGTAGTTGACCTAGTTTTTTTGATCAACTCGACCTTGCGTCTTCTGTTACCTCGATAACTGCTAAAGAGGTCATGATATTCTAGACGTCAATATTTACTGCGCCACAAGGAATTCTCACCGTTCTGCGCAGCCTCTCAAGTTAATTTTTCATGAAAGACGCGATCATACAGCATTATCCATGATCTACACGCCTTGCTCCCAGGCTTTTAAGACCTTTTTACAATCAAAATACTGTCCTTCACGCAAGCATTTACCCTTCACGTGTGATTACCTCTCAGCGCCAAATTCGTACGATGATAAACAGAAAAAATAGAAACTTCTTCAAGCAGTTCACATCGCCGAATTGTACACATATCTGCCCGTACTCATCACACATTTAAAGTGCGCAAATTTCCTATCAAAATGAACCTTTCTAAATCTTTTTTCTTCTGTGAACATTTCCTCAACGGAGTAGACTGGCTCCCTCAAGTGCACCTTAAGCAATAGACAAGGGTGCATCATGTTACATGCACAATTAGCTTCAAAGTATTAGCTTTGGGCACTCTGGGCACACTGAAAAACTATTGTATATGGTCTCTTTTTCTATCTTTTTTTATAGTCCTGCGACCTCTCCTCGGCTTTCGCTTGTCGCCGATATTGTTGTGCGTTAATACACGTCAATGTTGATGATGTTGGTCCCATGTTGCAGTCTATCATACACTGCTTTCACTGCTTTTTGTTTTATGTTTACGATGCTTTAATGAGGGAACACCAATCTACATCGTCTTATATACGTGTATTAATATTGTGTTTTGTATGTTGATCAGCCCCCCCCCCCCCCAACTAATGCCAAGACGGGCGCTTTAGGTGTTGTGTACAAACAATTTAAATAAATAAATTGTCTATACACATATCTCATTCGACAGATCTAAAACTTCCTTCTTCGGTAGAAAAGTAGTACAGCCCGCCACGGAATCCAATAAAAAGAACTGTTCCTCGGTGCGCTGCGTTATACTGTGTGTGATACAAACACTTGAAGTTAGTTTCACACAACCAATATTATAAACAATTTCTGCGTTTTTACGCCCTCAAACCATGAAAGCATAGTGCTCCTGAACCTTCTGCCACCTATGGCATTTTGACGTGCTTGTCATTGCAGAGTACACGTACCTCAACACTTCGCCTCCATTCAAATGCAGCTGCAAGGCCGGGACTCTATCCCGCTTCGTTCAGATCAACAGCCGAGTGCCATAGCTACTAAAGCACCGTAGCGCAATCCACAAACAATGTCATTGTAATAGCCATGCTTCACGGCTTTGTAATAACAATATGCTTTAAAATGTTAGGCAATGTGGAAGTGCCAGATGCTCCATCTAGGCACAATGGCTCGATACTCTTGCGTTTTCAAGCAGATATTGAACAAACGTTTTATAAGTCTTCTAATTGGCAGCAAGCAGTGTATTCGGCAATTTCATTGTATTTGCAATCTTCCATTCAAGAGGAGACCAAGTGTGAAAGCCGGGCGATTTGTAGACTACAATGTCTCTCGAAGGAATACAGTGGTGGCTTTTGCACCGAAGACTCATCACCACTGTGCTATTGTTACCAGATGTTGACCTATGGTAAGTGCTGAATATGTATTTCCTGCGCTGTGGTTGTCTTAGCTGTAGAATCTTTGGAGATAGCAGATGTGTATGCGCTTTTTAGGTGAATATTATCGCCGGCTAGCTAAGTTTGCCTTAGGACACACCGGCCTGTTTGGAAGATATGTTTAGTGGTTTGCATAGAAGACATGCTTGGCATCAACAATAATCACACTTTTTAAGCACAATCAATGGAAGAAGCGCGTGACATGCCACAAGTGCTATCTTTTACAAGGTCATAGTGGTCACTAGAATCAAACTCCAGAGAAATGAGAAACTACTTGCTTTCGAACCAGGTAGAGCTTCGAACTAGTAATCTTGCGGACAGTGTAGATAGGTAGCTTTTCAGTTAACTGCTACATTGTTGCCTCTTCAAACAATACGTTTTTTAGCCGAAAATCCTTTTGATTCTGAAATCAAAGAGAGAAGGAGGAGGAATGAACTTTATTTTTCGAATGCAGCAAGGTTGGGTGGTCGGGCGTACGCCTCCCACGAGGGGACGTCAAGGGCTTGCCTCGACGCCGCCTGGCAGGCATTCTGGGTCACCCAGGTTTTTTCATCAAAGGCGGAGCTCGGCAGAGCCTCAAGCAGCCTCGACGAGAGGGTTGTGGTATTAGTGTGTGTAATGTACCGGGCACTCCCACGCATACTGAGAAGCGTAGCCGGGTAGGTAGGTAGGTAGGTAGGTAAGCAACTTTATTGATTCCCGAGAGAATCATGCGAGGGGGGGAACGGGAAAAGGGGAGCAGGACGGCGATGAGCCCTCTGGCCGCTCTAGATGGCCAGGCACTTTTGTGCGTCGGCGACCCTTCTGGCCTAGCCCACTGCCCGAAGCTGTAGCTCCGGTTGCGAGCTGCGCAGAGCAGCCTCCCATCGCTCCTGATGTTGTGACCCTTGCCACGGGGGCTTGGGCTTGTTAGGGCAATTTAGGAAGATGTGACTGAAGTCGGCTCTGCTGCTAGGACACAATTAGCAGTGCGGAGAGGTTTCACCATGCGTGATAACGGAAAGGGTGAGTGCCACAGCACCGGCAGTTGGGGGTAGTGTAAACATCCGGGAATATGAGGTGGATACAGGCAGGTGAGGGACACGTGGTGGCCTGCACCAGGCTTAACTTGAGGCGAAGAAGGGGAAATGCTCGGCGGCTGACCTAAAAGGCCTTATGGAGATCGTTGTATGTAGTCAGATTGTGCCAGTCGTCTCCAGTGGCTCCAGCGCCGTTGACAAGGCCTCGCGCAATGAACTGGGTAACCTCGCTGTGGTTGAGGGAATCGATGTCAGGGATATCATGCTGTCTTTAGATTTTACTGACTGGCGGAGTGTGCGAAGCGCTTGAGGAGAGATGCGGCCCTTGGTGAAGTTAGCGACTGCTGAGCGAGAGTCACACACTGTGGTGCGACAGGTGGCATCCAGAGTCGCAAGGGCGATGACTTCTTCAGCTGTCTCGGCAGTCGGAGTAGCAGCAATGGTGCGTGGTGTAGGACTCCATCGCGTGTAGTAACAGCCACGAAACATGTGCCGATAGGGTATTGGGTTGCATCAACAAATGTGGCGCCTAGTAGGTGAGAAACGGATTTCTATAATAGCTCCTGTCCATGCTTGGGACCTACCTCTGCTATATTCAGGATGCAACTCTGTGGGCATTGTATCCGTATGGAGAGAGAGCTTTTTATTGAAAGGCAGATAATTTAGCCGGCGTTGAAATGCCGCTGACACGCTACTCTGCGTGGGGAGGGAGTTTGGGGAGAGAAAGACGAGTAGAGAGAAGTACAAGATACAGAGAGAAAGAAACGATAAAGAAAAATTGGGCTTGGTGTTTCTGACTATGATGCCTAATTGCGTCCAAAGATATTCAGCGTTTGCACCAACCCGCAATGATGTGATAGGAAGTGTTGCATGATGGGTGAGTGATGGTGACGACGGAGATAAAGTTAAAGTCTATCGAGTTGACGTATACTTTTTAAATATGTAAACAAAAAGTCCCTCGCACGTCTCTGTGGCGCGGGGCAAGCTAGATGGCCTAAAACACACTGAGGTGATAAAGGGAGCTCTGTAAGTGACTTCATGCAATGTTCATAGAGCGCACGCTCATCATTGCACGCTTGGTACTCGAGCAAAATATGCTCTAAGGTTTCAGTAGAGCCACAGTTGCTGCAGTGTGGGCTAGTCTCCTGATGGAAACGGTACCGTAAGTCGTTTGAATATGCAATGTTCCACCGTAGTCGATGATACAATGTTTCCAGATGTCGGGGAATGTTGGATTGTAGTTTTGATTTGAGATCTGGGTCGACTGAGTATAAGAAAGGGTGATGTGTCGGTAACTTCCATAGCCGGTTCCTTTCTTCGTAAGCGAATCGTTTAGCCATTTGGGAAGCATCAGATTTAGTGAAATAGATTCGCTTATAGTTTTGATATCGAAGGCGGCTTTTTCGTTGGGCAGAATGCCGCAGTGAGCTGGTATCCATTGAAATGCAATGCTGTGTCCTGCGGTAATAGCCAGGTGATGTAAATAGGGAATGTCGGCAGAAGCGGGTTGATTAGTTTTCTTCGGGTGGTTGTAGAATGTTTGCAGCACTCCTTTGGAGTCGGTAAAAATTGCCCTTCGGCGAAGGTTTTGGCGCATGATATACAGGATAGCTTCCTTAATGCCGTGAAGTTCCGCTGTTATGGAAGATGTTTTCCGCTCCAGCCGATAGGAACGCACTTCTCTTGTTGAAGGCATATAAAGGCCACAGGAAGAAGCGTCTCGAGTCGTTGAAGCATCAGAGTAAATATGCGTGTGATGGGGATATTTCTCAGTAAGTAGAGGAGAGTAGCTTGCAACAGCGCGACCTGTGGCATGCGCCTCTTTGCTTCGCTCATGCCAGGTACAAACCGGATAATATTTAGCGGCGAAAGTGTCCAGGGAGGAAAGGTGGCAGGCAGTAAGTGCTGTGGCACATTAATAGAAGGGAGTGTCAGCATTTGCACAGCTTCACCAAAGCCAGACTTACTGTAGGTTATGTGGGCGCGATACAAAAGGTGTTTTTCCCCTTGCAGGGCATGTTGAAGAGGTGTCCGCATGGTTTATTGCGTGGCAAGGACCTCTAACGAGAGACAGCCCGCTTCCGCTACTGTTCCAGAGGATGAAGACCCTTGCGGGAGGCCCAAACAGATTCTCAGGCAGTTTCGCGCAGCTTCCAGAGACTTCTTATTCGCTGGTGATAATTTGTGGAGTAGCGGTAGGCAATAGCGCGATGTGCCTTCGACGTAGGCTTTTTAAAACAGAACCATTGAGCGGCAGTGGCAGCCCCATCTTGTTCCCGCCATAAACTTGAATACTTGAGATGCTGCAGCTATTCTTGCTCTTAGTTTCTTCACCTGAGGTGACCAAGAGAGATGTCGGTCCACCACAACTCCAAGGAATTGTTGAGAGCGCACATATACCAGTGGACGTACGCTAAGAAGGAGCGGATATTTGGTCATTTTCATTCCCGTAAAAGCCATGGCAGTACTCTTTTCTGGAGAAAGATGAAGGCCCCGGAGAGCCAAATATTTCGACAGCTTCAGTAATGCCTTTTGAAGCCGTTGTTGGATTATATACCACGAACTTAACGCGCTCCAGATGCATATGTCATCGGCGTAAATGGTGATGTGTGCTCCGTATGCATTGCGTCATTGCCTTGTGCATTGTCATTGCATTGTGCTACGTATGCATTGTGGCGGATGTCATTCGGAATTGGTTGTTTGGTGCTTAGCTGCTAATGGTAAATGAAGGGAAGCATGGAGAGAACGGAGTGTTCTGTTTCGGTGAGGGTCTGCCGTTCAATCTAAGAGGGTTGCTGGGCTTCACTGAGTTCGGCGAAGGAGTTGTAAACTCCCAGTTGGTTGAAGAGTTCGGTGCCGGGGAAATGCGAGAGTCCGAGTGCATAGCATGTACATACCTTGTATGAGGGTGTGGAGCTTTTTGTTGCTCTGCACATTACCAGTTGAAGTGAGCGTCCATGTAGGTGATGTGACAAAGGACAAAAGCCTGCACGAGGTGGAGAAGACTTGCTTCTTTGAGGACACCTCTTTCGTTATAAATACATTTAAGATATATGGTGTTTTCAGAATGAACACATGTCTTGTTGAGAGTCAAAGCATTGGAGCCATTGGTTGAAATTGTGAGACCGAGGACCCGTATAATAGGGACGTGTGAGATAGGGTTGCCATCCTGGAGGCGTAGGGCGAGGGCGTCGCAGGGTCCGTACTCATATTGGTGTTTGGTGGGACGTCCTTGCTGAATGGGCTTGTACAGAAGCTGCAAGTTACCCGGCGAACAGTGCAGTCCGGTTCCTTGGAGATAGGCCTCAACAATGTCAATCGCTGTCTGGAGGGCTGATTCCACTTGACCACTACCTTGGTAGGCCCAGATGGTGAACTCGTCGGCGTAGATGGTGGGTTAATTTTGTCGACTTGTTGATGTATCTGTACAAAGTCAAGCATGACTAAGTTAAGCAGCATTTGAGAGATACTGACCCCAGTGGGATGCCTCAGATGCAAAGGGGAAGCTGGCCTGATTGTAAATCCCGAGCCGAGAGGGAAGTCGTGTGGTTGGAGAGGAAATCACGGATGTAAGTTTAGGCTTCCACTTCGAGGTTGATGTGGGAAACTTGGTCAAGTATAGCGACATGGGAGGTGCTGTCAAAGGCTTGAGTATCGAGTCCGGGGTTTGCCTTTTGCTGCGGGAACGGCTCCTTAAGGCTTGGTGTCTATATTGCAGCATACCGTCTGGAGTAGAAAGTTTAGGTCCAAATTCAATTATCATGTGGGCATAGATACAGTAGTCTTCGAAGTGTTTTTACACATGCAAAAAGGCATGTTCCGTCATGTTGCCGACTCATGAGGTGAGGGAGATGTGCCTTAGGTTATTGAGGCTAGACGGTTTTCCAGGTTTTCGGATTAGGACTACTTTGGCAGTCTTCCAGAGAGGTGGGAATGAGCGAATGCACCAGGAATCGTTGATGTAATCGGTAAGATGGGACACGGATTCGTCATCAAGATTGCGAAGTTCTCTGCTAGTGGCCGCATTCGAGCCGTGCACAGAGCGTCCGGACAGCACCGTGTATTTCATATACGTTGAATTCGACGTCTCGCGTGGGGTTGGTGTTACCATCGCGATTGCACTGTTGACTGACTTGTCGCCTACAGATAATCTGGCACAACGATAGTCAAGCACCTGTTCCGGGCACTGCTTAAGGGTCTCCGTATAAAGGAAGTTTTACAGCCCGTCTCGCTGGGCAGTCCGAGAGGTAGTATTGTCCAGTAGGTGTTTGAGGTGTTTCCGCGAGTAGGGGCGGTGAAGTTGCCCATCCATCGTAATGCACAGGTCAGTCCATTGCTGCCGGCTAAGGGCTTGAAACTGCTTTTTTATGCCTGTGTTTAGTTTAGAAATCTTGCATCTGAGGCGACGGTTTGAGCGCTACCTCTTCCACCGACATAGAATAGATGCGAGAATGCAATTTAGATAAGACACTGACAAGGATAAAAGCAAACAAAAGCTAGACGTTTCGGCTCCCGCACGAGAACCTTGTTTACAAATGAAGAATTTGTGCGTTAACAGTCCGGTTATGTAGGGTTTACAATGTGGCATAAGCAACGTGTGTACGTTTGTGATGCCTGATCCTCCAGAAGGTGGGCTAGATGGCTATCCATGCATTCAACCGGGGCATTTGCGGTCACCACCCGAGTGGCCTTTGAACATCAGTGCATAGCACTTCTGTCCAGTTGTTAATGTCGGAGATGCCCTCGGCTGAGGTTGCACCAGTGCGTATTTTACGAAAGGCATCCCTGTCCGTAATGGCAAGCTCTTTTGCGGGTAGCGGAGTAGAGGGGCGGCCGCGAGTTCAGGTAGAGATAGTGAGAATTTTATTGTCACTAGCAAAGTCCTGTTGGGTGATCATCATCATCATCATCAGCCTGTTTAGGTCCACTGCAGGACGAAGGCCTTTCCCAACGATTTCCAATCCACCCTATCCTGAGCGAGTTGGTTCCACTTTATGCCTGCAAACTTTTTAATTTCATCGCTCCATCTAACCTTTTGCCTGCCTCTGTTACGTTTTCCCTCTCTTGGTATCCATTCCGTTGCTCTTACTGTCCATCTGTTATCTTTCCTCCTCATGACATGTCCTGCCCAGGTCCACTTCTTTCGTTTAATTGATATAATACTATTCCTGTCTGTTCTCTGATCCATTCCGCTCGTTTTTTATCTCTTAGCCTTACCCCCAACATTTTTCTTTCCATTGCACGTTGCGTGCTCCTTAGTTTTATCTCTAGTTTTTTCGTTATCCTCCACGTTTCTGCGCCCTACGTTATTACTGGGAGAATGCAGTGATTGAATACTTTTCGTTTTAGTGAGAGCGGCAAGTTTCCAGTCATGATTTCGTAATGCCTTCCGAATGCGCTCCAGCCCAACCTTATTCTACGCAGAATTTCTTTTTCATGGTTAGGAGTTCCTGTTATTAACTGTCCCAGGTATACGTATTCGTTTACACATTGTAAGGGTTAATTGTTGATATTAAATTCCTGTTCCTTAGCTAGGCTATTGAGCATAACTTTGGTATTTTGCCTATTCATTCTTAATCCAATTTTAATACTTTCCCTTTTTAGGTCATCAATCATGTTTTGTAGTTCGTCTCCATCGTTGCTAAAGAGCACAATGTCATCTGCGAATCTTAAATCGCTCAGATATGCTCCGTCTATTCGAATTCCCTTGTCTTCCCAGTCTAGACGTTTAAAGATTTCCTCTAAACATGCAGTGAATAGCATCGGGGATATCGTATCTCCCTGTCTCACACCTCTCCCGATCGGGATTTCTCTGCTTCTCTCATGTAGGAGTAGTGTGGCTGTGCAATCTTTGTATATGTTGTTCATGGTTTTCACGTATATGTCAGGTACCCCTTGTCTACGTAGAGCTTCTAGAACTGCTTGTATTTCTATCGAGTCAAATGCTTTCTCGTAGTCGATAAACGCCATATAAAGAGGTTGGTTATATTCCGCGTACTTCTCAATTACTAGGTTGATAGCGTGGCTGTGGTCCATTGTCGAGTAACCTTTCCTAAAACCAGCTTGTTCTCTCGGTTGATTAAAGTCGAGTGTTTCTCTTATCCTCGTAGAAATTACTTTCGTAAATAGCTTGTATATTACTGGGAGTAGGCTGATTGGTCTGTAATTCTTTAAGTCCTTTATGTCACCTTTCTTGTGGATAAGGATTATATTCGCATTTTTCCAACTGCGTGGTATATTACATGTCTTGACACAGTTTGTGAAGAGCGATGCAAGTTTTTCAAGTACAATATCTCCTCCGTCTCTTATGCGTCTAGGCACGCGGCCGCATACCTGCATAGCGCGAACGGAGAAGGGAAACGCATCACTAACACACGATTTTCCACGCGCGCCGACCTTGCTTGCAGAGCAATTTTAAAAACCGTGACGTTCTGGATGTCGCGATCAGCAAAACTAGGAGATCGCGGACATTTTGAGACCAAATACCGTACAAAATAATAACGCGGATAGAAGATATCGCGCATGGAAGGCTTTGAAAGAATGTACGTTTAACGATGCGGAGCCGCCGCAACCGAGACCGCCAAGGGTCGAAGGTTCGACGCGCCCCCCCCCCCCCCCCCCCTGTTGGGTATTAGCCCTCAATGCATTGTTGATACTGTAGATAAAGGTGAAGTAGGGCTTAATCCCGCGCAGTAGAAGTACCGAGCCTGCAAATGTTTTATTGCAACTATTTCTGGGTTCTCTGGTGAAGGAGTGGGGCTGGATTGCGAGTTGTTAGTGTTACGGCCCTTTCGGGAGGTGCCCTTGAGTGTGTTTGCAAAGATCACCTGGGTATTGTTGGTAGATTTCCTCTGTGATGCTGGTGCAGACCGGGATCTCGAGCGATGTTGCCTGAATGGAGATAGCATTGTGGAGCGGGATCGGCCACCCTTGGCCGGATTGCGGGAGAGTCATCCGGTCATGTTGTTGAGAGTGGAGGGACCGCCTTGTTGATAGATGTCTTGGCTGGTGACGAGTCATTCCCAGATGCGTGTGCGAATGACCTACGTGGTTTTATAGCGATCACCACAGCTTTTGTCCGCAGTAAGATGGGTACAACCCAGAGGGAGCACTTAGGGTCACAGTTGTGATCGACAGGGGGGGAGGTTGCGTGCCCCGCATCCTCTGCAGATCTTATTATTCGGGTAAGGACAAACATCCATGCGGTGTCCAAGGTGGCCACACTGGTAACAAATGTCAATTTGCTTTCGATATAGCGAATACGGGAGTAATGGGGAGCCTTAGCGGACGTGGTAAGGCACATCGGAGCCATCAAAGCGATAATCATATTTGTAGTAGAAGCGATATGATTGGCTGCCAAGGCTGTCGAGTTGCGCAGAACTTGTTGCTGGGGGAGTTGGTTGGAAGGATCAGAACATATTGTTAGCAAAAAAACGGTAAAGAATTCTTAGAAAGAAAGCAAGAGGAAGCAACAGGTTGAGCACTAAACGCTGATTGCACGGTATGACACAAATCTTCGAAAACACACGCATTAACACTAAAGTATCTTGCCGAGTGTGACGCGAGTTGTGTCATTCGCTTTCTGTGCGCTTAGTGGTGCGATACAGTCTAAATAAACGGACAAATACGAAATGCTCGCTGTACAACTTTAATGATTTAGAGCAATGCACGAAAATGATGCCAGAACACTCAAGGAGGACGTATAGAAAAAGATGCGCAGAAAGTGAGCAGCGCACAGAATTAGCTGCCCGCCAGGGTGGCTGCCTTCAGTGATGAGGACATATGAAGGTTATAACCACGCCACGACAAATGCCTCCAACAGAGTGGCGACTACGTATAGAAGTAGCTGGAAATTAAATATCAAAAATAGCCGAGCTTACAATAACTCGCCCAAGCATGAGTTAAAAGCAATGCTCTTGGTTACATAGCTTGAACTGCCTGGCTGCATTGAATATGGCGGGGACGCATGGAAAGTCGTTACAATGGCGATGTAAGGCGCTCGTGTAAATGATTACGTGGACATGTAAGCGATTACACTGCTGTATCGATGGCTGAATTTGGCGGAAAATCATGACTACTTGTGATATCTTAAGTGTGCGTGTGACGGCTATGCTGCAACCAAGTT
>CM023487.1:44955629-45023922 GCA_013339685.2 Hyalomma asiaticum | reverse complement strand
GAAACCTTCGCGTGTTGATTATAGCCACTATTCGTGAAGACTTGCACCACAGGTTCCCTTCAAGAGGCCTCAACAGGCTTGGAGCATACACATTGTTCGAGTAGAAGACCTGCGATTGTTGGACTCACTGAACCACCGCAGCTTCAGCCGGACAATGTTGAGCTATGCCGCGGCCACGCGCCGCGCCTTCACACTTCTGGGTCTACGGCAGAACCTCACGACGTTGCCACTTCCGCAGAAAGCCACCGCCTCCAGCCCAGGCGCCACCGCGGCCACCAAAACACCACTGCTACGCACAGTGGAACACAGGTGTTTGGCGATTGCCCGACCACCGTCTACTCTGCTACCTCTGTGTAAAACTGGTCATACCTGACGCCCCTGCTATTGCCATGAGATAGGAGTGTGTGGATATGCAGAAAATGCGCTTCATCCTCTATCTTGAAAATTAAAATGCGATATAGCGGGTCTCATCGATGGGGCACCATGGATACCATGACGACTATCCTGACGCTGGCCGTTACATATGACCGCATCGTCCAGAACAAAATGGCACAACCAAAGAATCAACACTCAGCACTTCTCACGAAAACAGCAACCGTTGGAGGTGCAGTTGCTGTATTAGCAAGTTGCGCCAAGAGGTATTTCCTATTCTATGAAGAGCCTTGACTAAAGGTAAGCCTGTCGACGTGAAATAGCAGCATTGGAGCCAGGTGATGTAGCTCTCATCCGATGCAACGAGCGTACCTCAACGCCACATGACGAACTAGCGACCAGGACGTGATCATTGATAATCATAGGATCTTCGCTGCAGCAGACTACTCCCTCGTCAGTGAGTGCTTGGCTGCTAAGTTCAAGAACCAGGGACTGACCAGGGAGGACGGGATATCTGTACAGCGGGAGACCACGCAATAGGGCAGCTCTCTGTCTGTGCGGTGACAGGCACGATTGACGGGCATGCTTGCCTGACAAGCTAGTGATCAAGAGGACTGCCTAACGGAAATCATATCAGGCATAAATTTTGTAGAGGAACATGTCAGAGTCGCGGACTTAGTAACCAAGTTGATAACGTTCTGAATTGATATTGCGATGCCGCAGGATAGGAACATGAGTGACATTGCCTTGAATGTGACTGAAGATCAACTTACTGTTACACCATGCGCATTTTTTCCTTAGGCACCAGGAACTCTACAGACATAGAGGCCATAAATGACGCAGCTGCATCTGTCATCAAGAGCATCGTACGCGTCAAGGCTTTGCGGAAGTGTTCCCAACGGACTAAGGCGCATCCATGGTGACAGACCTAATGCAAGCAATCTAATGATACTGTGAGGCAAGCCAACACTATACCGCCCCTTACAACACGGAGACACCTGGCGTCATCCAGTGTATCAATAAAAGCAACTCCAACATGCTGACAATATACGTCCACATCAACCAAAATGCCTGGTTAGCCATCCTTTCGTTCGTGATAATCACACACAACACTACAATGCAAGAAACCTTGCAGATCATGCTGTTCACGCTACTCCACAGGATGAGCTCCGCGAAATCACTCAGTGGAATGATGCCGGACGTAACTCACGAATGCAATCTGTACGTGGCTATATACAGCAATTGTGACTTGCTGAAAGAGCGCAACAACTCGGTCGCCGTAATATTCGTCAACGTAGTGCGTCCGAAATCTTATTGCTGGTACTGACGGACTTCAGGAGCCTATAAACTTTATGAATTCATTTTGTATGCCCCTTATTATCATATTTTTCAGAAGCGTGAGAAAATATGTTTACATGGGGTTTTCACGCACGTGCTTTTTTTTTTCTTTTATATATACGTATTTTTCACTAGGCTATAAACCTCTTAAAGATTAGCACAGGTCGCGCTTGAGCTTGCCTGAGACTTCAAGGCGGTCCCGAATATTTGTAAATTAGCATACAGGACACTTGTGCGTGAGGACGTTCCAGTTGTTGCGCAAGCGACAGTGCTAAAGCAAAAGCGTCCTACGGTAAATATAGAAAATCTGACGCATATCCCTGCTGATATATTTATATCTTTCAGCATTTGATAAGTGACTGTCGCACTCGGCTCTATGGCGCACAGAGAACACCTTCCTTAGCAGGCGACAGGTTCGCCTTTAGCGCTTTGTTTACCATGTCCTTCATCGACAAGACTATACTCGGCGACAGCTTTCCTTGGCAGCACTGTGGAAGCTACAGAGCCGAATCGCCTGCATGCGCGCGCGCCAGGAAATAGTACCTATTTTATTTTCTGATTCTAATGGCTACTTGGCCCGAATAAATAAAACGTTCTTCATTATAAGGATAGAACAAGTATGGGAAGCTGTTCATGGAAAAGAAGTTATCGTGCGCCCTAGTTTTATTTTCCTTTTTTATTTCTTGGACGGCACCACGTTTCCGCACGCCTGCTGCGTCTGCTGCTTGCTCTTGCAGTAAGCAAGGCGTCCCCGGTGCCGGCAATACCGTGTGCGGCCGCGAACTCTCCTTTTAGTTCTCCGAGGAGGCTATACGCTAAGTGTGACAAGACGTGGGTCTCCAAGCAAACGAAGCAGGTTATCTGCAACGTTTACGCTGGAGTAAGGCGCCGGGAGCCCGAGCTGTCGACGAATTCTGTGTGCCGGACTGTCGCCGAACTCACCGGAGTGAGTATGCGAACGGTAACACGAATCAAGGCGGAAGCTCTGCGGGCCCCACTTTCCTCTCCAAAGCGTGAGAAACAGCATCCGCCGTGGAAAAGCTGCTCATCGTTGGGACGCGCCGTCTTTTATACATCACGCATCGAACTTTCCAGCCTTATCACTGGTGGCCGCGCAAGCTCTGAAATAAGCTTGACTGTTCGCGTCTTGCGCGCAATCTTAACAACGATCAACAACAATTGTGAGGCTTCTCGAACACTGAGGCGCAGTCTGCGCCGATCATTGCTGACAGTGTTTGTGGGCGTAAACCGAATACAGCAAAACTGAAACAAGACAGGCCCGTGGCAGGATCGTGCCGCAACCGGCCTTCCATTCCGCCTGTAAAGGGCTCAATACTGTAAACGATAACATTCGATCACGTGTGGCGCGCACCCGTATATACTGGGCTGAACACGGAAGCTAAACTTCACTGTTATAAAGGCTGAATAATGCTGGGAAAACGATCTGAACAGCGGAAACTTTTATATGTACCAGTATATATACAGCACAGTAACTAGCTGCATGTATGAACTCTCATCAAAGTTTAACTCTGACGTTCCCATTTTGCATGCATACATTTTGCTAAACACACTAGCGCTGCGAGCAAGCGAAAACCGAAACTGGAACTGAAACCGGCTGCAAGCTGCCGGACTACATGCGTAGTAACACAAATGTGCGGAGGCCCCGCCTCCGTAGCCTTCGCTCCAATGTCAAGAAAAGCTGTCGCCGAGTATACATAAATATATCTGTGTAGGTGTCATGTGTGCGCAAAAGTATGGGCTCGTGCTTGGTGCCATAGAGGAGTTGGCAAGGACGCCGATGACGACGACCACGAGGCTACAGCACGCGCAAGGTTGCGCGAGTGGAAGAGCGTTGCGCTGGAAGAGGAGAGGACACACACAGACGGACTGCAGCAATCAGAACTGGTTTTGGGACGTAAAACCCCACAAAACAACAACAACAACAACAACAACAGCAGCGTTCGGCAGAGTCGGGTGCCCGCGCCCGACTGTTGAGAGTCAACCAGCGGTCCACGAGTTGGAGCCCCGGGCTTCACGTGGCCGCCTGTGTGTCCTCCCTGTCACCTCTCGTGCTCCAGGGCTGCAGTGGCTGCAGCACTCCTCGAGCCATTGTCCGCTTGCCTCGTCGCTCTCCTACACGTTGGTCTCCGGCACCTCGGTCTTCTGCAGGCAGCGGTACTCCGGCTCCTCCCTGTCGCCCGTCCCGCCAGCCGGCGAGCCTGTGCCGGCTGAGACTCTTCTCCTCTTATTAGGGACGCTAAGTTTTGGTTCCTAAGCTTGCTTTCGTTTATCCACTCTCCGAAGTTTATGTGTGTGTGTATGCAGCGCGCGTCTTCTTCTGTCTGTATAAATTGTCCTCTGGAACGCACAAACAGCCTCGTCGCTTCGATGGGAACGCCCGCGTTCCCAGATTGAATACATCTTTTTCGAACCCATCATGACAATGGCATCCGCGACAGGACGAGGCTGGTTGTAGCGTTCCTTTTCTGTTCTCTTTTTTTTTTAACCAAGAAGCAGGACCCTAAGGAGGAAGATAGTGCGCTCGTCTCCTCACCCACCACACAAAGCAAGCCATGCCTTGAAGTGACAGGGCCTCTCTCCGGCGCCGGTATTAAGAGTGCACCGGATAGTAGTGCGGCACATTATCAGCCAAGTCGAATCGCTCAGTAGGGAGATGCTAAGAAGCATTACGAAATCCCCTCGGACAAAAAACTTGACGAGACAAGTGCATCCCTTGCTGTGGAGGATGGAGCCTACGAACACGCAACGGCCTGCATCAATTTCGACTCAGCAAAAGTTCGAGAAGGGGAACTAGTCAAGACCCTCTCACTGGCTCGGCGGCAAAGCGTCGATTCATGCAGTGAGCCCGGCTTGCTTTACCCTACAGGCGGGGAAACGCGACTTCAAAAGGCGCAGCGCGGTTTCCCTGAACCACCGTGTCAGCGAAGGACGTTTTCCACTAGTGCGGACAGGGATATCCCACAACCTCGCTTTGCTCACGGATGCGGAGACAAAGATGACAAGGTCATCCCTGGGACGGGCCAATTACCGCGGCGACTATACTCCGACGTATGTAGACAATGCGTTGCCGCGTATATGACCCACCAGGAGGAATCAAACATAATAGGATGGGAACACTCGAGGGGAGTACAGACTCGAGGCCTCATAAATACCGCTGCACGAGCAAAATACCAAGAAGCATCACAAAGTACGAAAGCGTTTATACTATGCTTCTTGGCTCGGACATTTGCATAGGGACAGTTTTGATGCAAAATCGTAATCATTTTTTTTACCCTACACTATATGCAACGGTTGAACTTCTTCCGCGGGATATGCGTTGCACTAACCTTGAAGTGGAATGAGTGGGGTTAGTTCGCTTTACAAAATCCTCATTTCGAAACATGGTTGCCATCTAAGCTAGTGCATTCAGAGACGCTCATGCAGAGATTTTGTGGGTAGCCAGGTGGGGGTAGGGATCCAGTTGTATACATTTTATCAGGGCAGTGTAAGAAGTGCAGCTTTTGTATCTGAATGCATGAACTGCACGTAGAATAATAGGTCAAGGGAAGTGTTAGAAAAATAATTCTCACTTGTCCAATGTATTGTCTGTGATTGTATAGAGCGCGCATATTTTGCCTTTTGTTTATGTGAACAAAAGTCTTGAAGAGGGGCCTATGTCATGTGCGCGCAAAAGTATGGGCCCGTGCTTGGTGCCATAGAGGAGCTGGCAAGGACGCCGATGACGACGACCACGAGGCAACAGCACGCGCAAGGATGCGCGAGCGGAAGAGGGTTGCGCTGGAAGAGGAGAGGACACACACAGACGGACTGCAGCGTTCGGCAGAGTCGGGTGCCCGGACCCGACTGTCCAGAGTCAACCAGCGGTCCACGAGTTGGAGCTCCGGGCTTCACGTGGCCGCCTGTGTGTCCTCCCTGTCACCTCTCTTGCTCCAGGGCTGCAGTGGCTGCAGCATTCCTCAAGCCATCGTTCGCTTGCCTCGTCGCTCTCCTACACGTCGGTCTCCTGCACGTCGGTCTCCTGCACGTCGGTCTCCGGCACCTCGGTCTTCTGCAGGCAGCGGTACTCCGGCTCCTCCCTGTCGCCCGTCCCGCCAGCCGGTGAGCCTGTGCCGGCTGAGACTCTTCTCCTCCTATTAGGGACGCTAAGTTTTGTTTCCTAAGCTTGTTTTCGTTTATCCACTCTCCGAAGTGTATGTGTGTGTATGCAGTGCGCGTCTTCTTCTGTCTGTATAAATTGTCCTCTGGAACGCACAAACAGCCTCTTCGCTTCGATGGGAACGCCCGCGTTCCCAGCTTAAATACATCTTTTTAGAACCCATCATGACAGTAGGACTATTCATAAAATTTATATATTTTTATTTTCAGTTCCTCAAGGCCTCCCAGAAGATTATGTTGCTGTATATTTCCTCGGCGGCGTGGCTGGAGTCTGAGTGCTGCTACATGGAATCTGCTTTGATAAAAGAAGAACTTAGTTGCGAAATTTGCCGCTCTGTGAGCTGTTCTGCGGAAATTAAGAAAGAGTAAGTTGTCGCTATTTTCATGCATTTTTCCTACAGTGTGCTTCATTAAGCATGCGCTATGGTTTCGAAAGTGTATGGACGTGGTACAAGGATGCAACAACTCGAATTGTGCATGCTGTCCTCTTTGGAAATCTCAGGCCTGAAATCATCTTCTAAGGTAACCACTACAGGTATTTAATTCCAAATAATTAAATAACCACGTTCTGGAGTGTTGGTTGACTGCCAAATACTCAATGAATACGTTATAAAGCGTCTTAACTATCATGTTAACTTTTGCGCAAATGACGTACTTCTCTGCTCATAAGTGTAGTTGGATATTTGGAAGGTGTGTGAAAAGTGGGTGAGTCCCAATAAAGACCGACCGCGTGACTACGATCTTGTGGAACGTGGCATCTGTATGCTCCAACCCGCTAAAATATGCAGCAATACAACAGGCATGGAGATGCCGACAGTCTTAATAAACAATGAAAGCCGGATAGTTGGTGAGGGTTCATTTTAGCAAGCGCAATACTAAACGACCAACCGACACCAGAAAGACGAGACATAGGCGCCTAACTTCAACTGAGCCCCAAGATATGAATTTCTTTTTGGTGTAAACGATCTGTTGAAGTTAAGCGTGTCTGTCTTGTCTTTCTTATGTCGGGCGGTCGTTTAGTTTTGCGCATCCTAAGAAGACGTATCGCCAGTTGTATTGTTTTCTTCTTGTGCCCTCTGGAATGTGCTCTATCTGCATGAATTATGAAAGTTTTCTTTTTATTTTCTCTTTGATAGCGAAGTGTCCATCGATACAATGACATGGTCATGTGGTTCTTTTCAAACCTCGCACAATTTCTTAGAATTACGAGAAAATTAGGAACATTTAGGCACATTTAGGTGCAAATAGAAATTAGGAATATTTAGGGACAATTAGGAACATCTATTGCATCGAATCTAGGCTGTGAACAAAACCCTTAATATTCCTAACAAATTCTTCAATTCCCATTCAACGTCTTTTGGAAAGAGCAACACTTTTGTACTGGACTGAAAAAAAATAACAAATATTAACGCTGGCTCATAAAAAGGTTGTCTTATGTGGTCAAGCCCACAGTAAACGATATTAGGCAGGTTGCATCATTGGGGAGAGAAAAAGCAGGCATACAAAACAAGGACACGAGGGGAGGAGAGTGGGCAACACGAACGTTCGTGTTGTCCACTTCTCTCCCCTTGTGGCCGTGTTTCGCATGCGTTTTATGTTCACTATGGGCCCTTTCCAACTCGTTCAACTTTCTTTCCTTTTGTGCATCCTTCTAAGGCGCAGACGGGCTTATTAAACAAGGGGGAGAGATAAACTCAAATATGCCGTATATTCACTTACTGCGTTTAAGGGGCTTTCGGGTGAAGCATTTGCTGGCACGAAATCTGAAATTATAAAGAACACGCCGTTGTTTGATTCGGTCACAAGGTTTTTTTTTTTTTTTGCAGGCAGGCTTCTGCATGTTATTTTAACGGTGGTCATTTCTATCCGGCAAGCAGTTGTTTCTGGTTATTTGCGAATCGCAAAACCAACTTGCAAATATTTTGGAATATTACTTTCGGTTCGAATTAAATTTCGCGAATGAGTGAGCTAGCTCTCTATATTGTATCACCTGTGAGACCGCCAGCAATTATTTGCAGTATGCGACTAGGAATGTGCGAGGCGAAGGCGCGTTTCATTCCTATATAAGGTTTTCAGATTTTGGGGAAAGTGCTCTCTTGAGTCTTTACGCTGTGGATGTCCTTTCGGGTGTTGAGCGTAATTAAACGTAAGGGGCGGAGAAAGTTTACTTCGCTCATCTAGGCTTTTTTCCAACAAAAAACAACGAAATATTCAAAAGTGTCTATGTCACCAAAGCTAGTTAGTTATAAATACGCTGACGTTTGTGATTCCGCTGTCTATTTCGTTTGAAAAGAATACCCTCAACCACTGTTGTAAGCTACTTGGATGTTTTCAGTGGCGAATGCGACCCATAATAATGCTAAATTCCTCTGGCGAGGTAGACTTCGTGGCGGCTATCGATGACGTTGACATCATCCAACATTCCTGGAATTTGCCGCCATGTTTCCAACGTGAACTATGAGTAATATGATTGGAATACTTTAATCACTAAAATATGAAATTTTCGTGGTACAGAGTTACAATTACGAGGCCACGCACGTTCAAAATTGTCACGTCTCGCGATGGTATGGAATGTTTAGGGGACTGCAATAAAACCAAAACTTCTCTCTTTTGTTCCATTCCAGAAGTGGTGCCCTGATAGGGAAAACGTATGTACTTCTTTCGTGATACTAGCCTCATTTAACTCGTACCGTTCTGGTGTAGGTGAAATAATCTACCTTATCACTGTGAAATAAAGAAAGCTTCGGAACTTGGTAAGCCCGCCAATGTCGTCTAGTGGATATGGTCCTCGGCTGTTGATCTGAGGGTCGCAGAATCAAATCTAGGCCGCGGTAGCTGCACCTCGATGGAGGCGAAGTGTTGAGTCCCGTGTACTGTGCAATACCATTGCACGTTAAAGAACCCCAGGTAGTGGAAACTTCCGGCGTCCTCCACTGCGGTGCCTCTCACAATCAAATCATGGTTTTCGGACGGAAAACCGAAAAAAATTATTCCATCGGAACATGGTCAGCTTTAGGGCTTCATCCATTTATTCTTTCTCGAGTTAGCCTCTCCGTGTGCTCTCGCCAGGTATGCGTAGTTTTACACTGAAGTGCCTTTTACTTTCATTATGTATTTTTGAAGGCATATTTATTACGCACAGAAAGCACTTGTCAAAACGTAATTCAGCCTTCAGCGTTTTCGGTTCCTTAGTGCGCTACCGCTGCTACACTAATTTAACCCGCTTCATTCGGTTAGGCTGGCGAGAACCATAGCCACTGTATGACCGCGCTGAGCTGTTTTTTACAAGTACTAAAGTATGTGTGGAACCCAATCTTACAGATTAACAAGGTCAGGCGGATCATTTATAACAAGAGGTGTTGCTAGAGGAAGCACGATATAACCGGTGGTCACGAGTGACACACTTCCAAGCATGTGCCTCACACAGAGTACCCCGATGTAGCGATCGTCAGGTGAATAAAAAATGTGGTATCCCTGAAAAATGAAAAACGAGCCTTCAGACTGCAGTACAAAATTTGGTACGGCTCTAATAAGCGACCACTGACCACTGGAGCTTTCGGGGCTTGACTATGAATTACAATACTAGGCAAAAGAGAAGCATTTGGTACAACCACTCCTAACTTCTATGGCAGTATACGAGTGCCCCCTTCTGTCTTTCTCTAAATTTTTTCTCGCTGTCGGTCTATATCTTTCTCCCTCTCTCTCTCTGTACATCAGTTTCTCTTTGTGTAGACCATATCAAGAAGTGTTAGACTCGGCGGTACAACGCGATCATATGGTTCCCACCTATGTATCTTCGGCAAGCGTGGCTGTTCAAGGTAGTAGTAATCATGCTCGCCTTCGAGCTGTGCCTACCTGATTAGGATTATGCCTACCGAAGAACATTTATTTTCTTTCGTTATTCATTTCATATTTTTCCTTTAATTGGTTGCGGGCATGGCTAACAAAATGCCATGCCACTTCTTTTTACACCGCGAGAGGGAGTACGGCCCAAGTGAGTGTGCAGGCTACCCACCCCCCTATCTCGGTAACGCTAGCTCTCTCTCTCCCAGTTTCCTGAAGCCCTAGGAACCTTGGCCATTCTAGCAAGGTTATATCAGCTCAGCAGTAAGCATTTCGGCCTACAAACAGCACAGTTTCAGACGGACACACATAACAGTCAACATGGTAGTCATCATGATCACCACCTGCCTATCTTAACGCGCAAGGCTTCGACCAAGAATCCGCCATTTCCATTCTCGTAATGCCGGAGTCAAAATACCAGAACGCAAGTGCAAAGAAAAAGTATCGCCATTGCTTGGATTGGAAACCACAGTGTTACGGCATAGGACTGAACGTGCCCGGCTCTCTACCGACTGCACAAAAGAGACGTGTAGGTTACGAAGAACGTGCCTTATATCTTTGCAGTACTGCTTTACAATTTGTATATGGCTCATGTCCGTTTAAAGCAAAGTTATTTATTCATAAAATTGAGGCCAATGTCGCGAGCAACGGAACGGAAAATATGTGTCACCTTAAGGGACAAGAAGAAAGTAGAGTGGGTGAGTGAACAAGCGCGTGTTAATAACATTCTAACTGAAATGAAGAAGAGGAAATAGAAGTGCACAGGGCATGTAATGCGAAGGCAAGACAACCGCTGGTCCTTTAGCGTAACATAGTCAATCCCTGAGGAAGGCAGGCGTGGCAGGGGTGGCAGAAGGTTAAGTTGGGAGAGGAGATAAAGAAGTTTGCGTTGATTAATTGGTAGCGTTTAGCACAGGACCGATATAATTAGAGTTCTATGAGAGAGGCACTTGCCCTGCAGTGGGCGCGGACCGGCTAATCATGGCGGTTGCTCTTAAAGGAGTACTGCCACCAATTTTCGAAGCTGAGTTTACTCCACCATACAACTCTCCTATATCCGTAGACAGCTCTGAGCAAATGTTAAGCTCGGGAAATGCTGATAACATATTTTAATTTGACGTCAAAGTAAATATTCACATGGCGGGCCTACTGACATCGACACTAATGGGACGTCAGGCTACAGTACAAATTTTGGTGATTTCACGCAGCAGTATGGCAAGTTGTGATGACGTCAGGTACAAAAACATGCAAAATGGCCGCTTGCGCGTCACTCTCGGTCGTCCGCTCTCGGCGTTCAGTCGCCGTATAGCTGAGAGTGCCCGTGAAGCGAGCGAGCAAGGTCGAATTACCCTCTATCGTCGTGTGTGCCCAAGTATAATCGAAAGGCAAGCTCGCTATGGTGCCGGCATTTTGCCCCTGAAATGCGGCGGAGGTCTGGGAGGTCACCTTAGCTCATCGCGGCCTCCGGAGCCACGCCGACACCCACCGTGCGTGCCGTACGTTCCATCTTGCACTGTGCCGAAATATTTGCTGTCGTCGCGGAGTCGCTATACAAAATTTAGTGCATCGTAGACCCCGCGCTTGCTGCAGGCGCTGTGTGCGAGAGACCACTGGGGGAAAACGTCACGATTTTTTTGCGGGAGCACGTTACGAGGGGCTCATTACTATGCACATATTGTTTCGTGACGTCAGGCTATAGTAGGAACCGAAACCAGCTTTTAAAGGCATGCTGTAAATAAATTTTCACGGCGCGCTCACGCTTACCAGTACGTTTTCTGGGCTCTGGAGGGCTTGGCCTTTCATTTCATGCAAAAAACGCCAACTGAAAATTTTAGTGGCAGCACTGCTTTAAGATAACATCTGGAAGGAGTGGAGTGAAGCCTATAATGTGGCACAAAGGGTGTGTACAGTACTCAGGATAGACGGCTAAACAGAAAGTTACGTAACAGCGGCCATATTAAGTCACATTTCATTTCGCAGGTGGACGGCAAAATAGAAAGCTTCGCGAAGACGGCACACGAAGACAAAAACGAAGAAGGCTACTTTGCTGTCTAAACAAGATGGCGGCTGAGCGGATTGCTTAAATTTCCATGGACCTTGACGGAATGGTCGTCTGCCCGCACACAGGCGCTTTCTCACGCGCTTAATTTAACCTATATTGGGCTTTTCGTAGATTTTAACACGAAATATATGAATTAAATGCCAGTTGTGAGTGTTTAATATATTCCTCTTGTCGACACAAGGAGGCGTCTCGTCGCGCAGACGTCATCCGGACGCGTTCTGTTAGTCGGAAGACGAGGGCGCGAACTAGCCTTCTAAGCTGTCAACATAGACTGTCTATGATGCTGTCCAGAACTGGAACACAGCTTAAAGCACGACATAAGCGTTACCATAGTCGCAGTGAAGCGGAGGTCACTACCGGTCACGGAGTTTTGTTACGCACTTTCCTTGTTCTACTGCATTATTTTATGACTGTATTTGTCCCTAGAGCGCACATTTCACGTGCTTTAACAATGTTTCTACGCTGCCTTCTTCTTCGTGTGTGATGGCATCCAACAGAAAACGCCTGCACTAAATGGGGCATTCGTATATGATTTTAGGCTCCAAGAAACACAAACCACTAAAGAGTAGGAGGGACACAGGGTCTGTCCCTAGTAGTCTCATGGTTTGTGTATCTTTGGCACCTTGAAGCAAACATAAATACAGGTCTTTGCTACCGCGTAAGATGTGCGCACCCCTTGACCCATGACGCGATAACTTAAAGGTGGTCAACTGGATAATGGGACTACGTTTTCCGGCCTAAATGAAAGGAATAATGTCATACAAACCACTACACGAGGCTACACAGCCCAGTAGGCCATGTTAGGGCCGCAGACCGGCTCATGCTACGCATGGCCAGGACTTCTTTCCTTGTGGATCAAGAAAGGCGACACCTAGCACAGACGCACATCCTTCGGCAGTGGAAACGTCGTATAATGCAATCGTGAAGCTTAAAACTCACGGATATCAGTCGGAGTAAAAGCCTTTGCTTTCTACACCGGCAAATTAGGAGAGTTAGTAGCAGAGGGCACTGTCGCCAGGCAAGAGCCGTGACAGTTCGTCTTTATACGACGAGACGTGCACGCGCAAGAAACGTAATTGCTTCTTTCAGGTAAACAGGCGAAATCGTCATTACTTGACTACAGCTGGGGACTACCTTTTGTAAGTTGGTGTACAACAGATCTTGAAAACTGCGGTACAGTACTACCATCTTGTGCCTGCACAATGACCTCATGATATTCCGTACCTAATATACTCTGAGCGCTCCGAGAAAGTGGCGGCGATTGGTGGGGTTTATTTGCTATATTATAGACTTCTGGAATATTCTTGCCGCCGTTCGCAACAGAATGGGTGCTGCACAAACTCCCAACAGCGTACGTACATAGCACAAGGTCCGAGCGATTATATTGGCGCTCACTCGTTCTGCTACCACCACCGTTTTGTTCTCCGGGCTCGCCATTATTCTGTTTGCGGTGAGCTTTGACGGGGAACCCTCCAGCCGACCACTAACCGTGACAAGCGGTGAATCCCGCCAAGAATGTGGTTTCTTCCACAGCACTGACTGGGCGACCGGACAAAAATTCCTTACCGATACCCGACGCGTTGTTCCCAGCTGCAATGTCTGGTCGCCTACGGCGTGCCATTTTTCGCCCTGAAAGAACAAACACTACGCGCAATCCTGTGTGTGAATTCTACAAGCTTAAGTGCAAAAGGGACTGCTGTGGGTGTAATTGCCGATAAGACGAATTTCTTCATTGCACTTGCATGAGAACCGTTTGCGGCTTTGTGGAAATAATTTCCATTCCTTACATCATGATTGGACTGCACTCATACACTTACGCGAGTATTGAGTACCATGCTGTAACAGCGACGGCACCTTACTTCGGTGTTCCATGGGCTTCCTTCCCCGACAAGGTCACCCGTGTTGATTGCGAGCACGTATTGCAAATGGCATATTTTTCTACCATGCAGAAGTTGGGCTTAATCTATGTATCTGATCTCACAAGATTGGCTGGAGGCCGTAGGAGACGAGCAACTCATCAACACCAAGGACATCTCTGTCTGGCACCCACGGCCCATTGTCCAAGACAGTGCCCCAATATTGGCTAAACCTCACCTTGTTCGGGCATACCACCCGAAAAAGACACTCCCAATCGAGCCATAATGACAAAATTACACATTTCGGATTCCTGATGTCGCCCTTTGGATTTTGGAATGTGTAGACGTCTCAGAGCCTTATTCGCATCGTGATGCGAGGACTCGTATTCGTCGTTGTATATGTGGGCGATCTTGTAGCCACTTTAACGTTATCAACTTTAGAAAAGCATATACAACTCCATCGTATTTTCATGAGCGGCTGGCAGCTAGTGGCATGATCACTCACAGCGGGAAAATTAAGGCACATTCCTTGGCAAGTATGTCGACTCCAACGGCATTCATCCCTTTTGACAAGGCTGAAGCTTTCCTCAGTTTCAGAAGATACCACGCTCGCCAGAGTATGCCAGTTCCTAGCTCTGGTAGTCTTATGACTGCTTCATCAGAAACTGTGCTGCGCTCTTGGAACGACTCAATCGTCTGCTTTCTGAACCTTGTATGGGACAGTGCTTAGGATTGCGCCGTTCTTCGGTCAAACACACTTTGGCCTAAGCCACTCTAATCGTAACACTGTCTTGTCGCACTCTTGGCCGACCCACCAAACTCTGAAGTGGGAATCGTTCTTCAGCAGTAATGAAAAGTGAGAGGCCCTTAGGCTTTGTTATAGAAATCGATGAATCAAACACACAACCACAAAAGTGCGTTAGGCTGTAGACAGCACGCCATGTACATCTTCGCGCACCAATTCACTGCTGGCTACAAAGGCGATCTTTCACTAATTGGGGTGATCTTTAAGCCTTGACATATTTTATAGGACATTCAGACTCCATTTGCCTGCAGCTTGATACGTGCCAGCTTTCCTTCTTATCCGTGCCTTTTGCATTTCGATGGAGACAAAATGTCGAGGGCTATCTGCTGTATGTATCCAGTGCACTAATGAATGCCAAGTGGGTCGAAGTTTGCGGACCCTTCCAGTACAGCATCCATCATAATGATGTTGTGGTTTTTGGACATGAAACCACAGAGATCATTATTATTCTTCTGACACAGCAGGCGGTCGGCACATCAACCGCTGTCATGACACCCCAGATGACGCTCTCAGCCGAGTGGACAGCACCAACTTACGCAAGTACTCGAACAACCCGGTAACTTCGTTTCCGTTCGACCTCCGAGACCTCGCTAATGTGCAAGGGAGCTCTCCTGAGTAGAAGAACCTGCACGAAATGGTCAGCTCTCTCCACCTGAAGCCAGTCACCTTCGAAGATATATCCATCATCTGACACCTCCACAAACATAGTGTGGCTTTCTACCAATTGGTTTGTGGCAGCAAGCTCCAACTTACTGAAAAGCCGGAGCACCTTGGAATTCGAGCTATGCAACAGTTCAATACAACTCGATTCGTGAGCCTTCGCAAGAAGGATGACATTTGGGACTGGGTACGTCCTTGTGTACCTTGCCTGCATACTGATTTCACCACCGTTCTAGTGTTTCTAATCGCCTGACTAACAGTTTGATATGGTATATGTTTACAATCACGGACCACTACCGCCATGCCTGTCACTGGTTTCCGTTGATATCAGTCCGTTACTTTACCAGTGGCTAAGGCTCCTCCTTGTCAATATAACCACAGTCAGAGAGGCTTTAGTTGCAACTAGGGTTGCACAACTTCACTGCCCAACAGCAGCAATCTGGGATCGGGGTCACCAGTTTCAATCCTTGCTCCTTAGAGACATTCCAATCGCTTGGGATATTCCGTGTCCCAAGAGAAGCGCATCACTGCCAAACCAACGATTGCACTGACCACTTTTATCTCATAGAACTAGTGCTGACAGTAGACAGGTCACGAAACAAACGAGTAGAAATTTGCCTCCAATTGCTCAGAATGCCATGGGCATCGAGAACCGTTTCCTGCTCCAAAGCAGAGCTCATTTATGGCACAGATCTTCGCCTCCCAGGAGGATTCTTCGAAGCAGTCACCCCGCTCTTTCTCCAAGACCACCGACCACAGCTCACGCGCCAAAACCAACGTCGGGCAGCCCAAGTACTACCACCCTGAGTCACTGCAATACACGTGTTCATGACCATGCACGTGGTTTACTGCAGCCGCACTACACCCGACCTTTTCTCGTTGCTGAGAGAATTCCATCGAACTTTGTTCTGGATGTGAATAGCTCGTGAGCAACAATCGTACTCGAGCCGCTTCGTAGTTGAGTGAAAACGGGGTGTCTCCTCTTCGTGTATCTAAGCATATCGTGCCCCACCCCTTCTTTTTGCAGTTATTCCCATCCAATGCGGTGTTGAGCCCAGTTTGCCTGGGCCTCTAAACATTCACCGGACAATCTCCTCTCTTGGTGAGGGAAGCGGGAGAGCTCTGTAACCAATTGTCTAAATGGCGCTCCCAGACTCTCGTCTCTTTTCACTCCTACCCAAAGTGTCTTTTCTGTTTGCATCGCGCCATCACGCCTGCTCGGATGCAAGGTTGACTTCGCAGTTCAATTAACGACATCGTCATCGATCTAGCACCCGATTCACAATCTATGTGATGTGCACGCAAAAGTATGAGACTGTGCTCGGTGCTCCAGAGGAGGCAAAGACGCCGCCGACGACGAAAACGACCAAGCAAGGTTGCGCAAGCAGAAGTGCTCTCGAGGATGGGGAATACAAGACGGAGAGGAGACGGACTTCAGCATTCAACATAGTCAGTTGCCCGAGCCTGAGTGTGGAAAATCTACGTGTGGTCCACGAGTCGGACCTCCGGGCTTCATGTGGCCGCCTGTGTGTCCTCCCCGTAACCTCCTTTGCTCCAAGGCTGCAGTGGCTCTCCTGCGGCATTGCTCAAGCCATCACTCGTTCGTCTCCTCGGCGCTCTCCTGCACGCTCTTCGCCAGGCAACGGTACTTCGCCCCTCTCCAGTCGCCCGTCCCGCCAGAGAGTGAGCCAGTGTGGGCCGAGACAATTCGACTTTTAGCAGGGACGTTGACAAGTTTGGCTTGTTGAATTGTTCATGTTCTGCTTTCTTGTGCTGTGTGCGTGCTTGAGTGTATAAATGCTCCTGAGACCCAAAGTGAATTTAGGGTCATGAATTTTTGTTTTACTTTCAGAACTGCTTTTTCTGAGTGCAGATGTGAAAAGTGTAACGTAGTTTTTCAATATATGATGTTACTTGGCCGCAGCACTCTGTCGAATATTTTGGACATTGAGACACTAGAGGGACTGTTTTGCGGAACAGAGAGTATTTCGTAGTTGAAGTCTGCGACGAAAGAAGACATCTCGGAACACAAATATACTTTTATTTGCTGCTTCCAAACCAGAAATACAATTATTAATGGTGGTGTAAATTGCAGTCACAAGGGGCCTATTACATACAAGGGAAACTACGTGAAGTTTAAATGTAATAAGGAGAGAACTGCAGCAAAAAATGCATTGCCCACTGTAGAGTGACAAGACAGCACACAAGCGTAATGTCGTGTTTTTGTTGTCATTGGGACCCAATGTCCATTGTACTGAACATTGTTAAATACGCAGTGCATGCAAGGAAACTACAACATTTTTTGTTCAAATGTGAATCAATGCTTTAAAACGCTTTAACACATCCAAGAACGAATAGAAATCTGATTACTTCTTAGGCGGCAGCCGCAAAATTCGTTCTCCGAGTGCTTCTGAGACGCAGGAAACACGTCGACTTTGATCATATTCACTAGATGAAAGCCCGGGAGGAGGCAAGTGCTTTGAAAGCCATTGTGCGCTATGTTACAATGTCCAATGTACTGGACAAATTTCCGATTGCTGGGTCTCAGGAGGATAAAGTGTTGTCTAGAGCGCCCAACCAGGCCCGTCACTTCAATGGGCACGCTTGCGCTCCGAGCCTGATTATTGCTCCCGTGGAACCTCTCACGACAATGGCGTCCGCGACAGGATGAGGCTGATTGTGCCGTCCAGATGCTCTTTTGAAGAATAATGGACTAGAAGGAGCTAGTTAGTGTAAGTGAGATGTTAGACTTAACGGGAGATGCACTCCGACAACGGTTCGATGAAGAGCGAATGCGTGCCGCCGAACGCGAGGAGAACCATGAGCAAGAAGAGCAAGGGGATAGCACGTAGAAAGAGCGGTTGGAGTTGACACGCCAGAAAGCAGAGTTAGAAGAAGAAACTTGTTACTTCTCCTGCCCGTATTAGAAGGTGAATCGCAGGTAGGTAAGAGCAGAGAACTAGCTGTCCCTACCGATCATCCTGTACCTCTCCAAATATGTCCGCGAAACTCCATGCCTGTATTTGATGAAAAGCGAGATTATCTCGATGCTTACTTCAGGCATTTCGAGGCGGTTGCTACGGGCAGGACAGGCTTAGAGATAAGCGCGCCACGGCATTGAGCGTGCTTCGAGGCTCTCAAGGTGTTCGGCTGCCTTTCTCCAACGTATTCGTTGAACTATGAGGAGGTGAACAAAGCTTTACTCCAATGATTTCATCTTACTGCAGAAGGTTACCGAGACAAGTTTCTGTCAGTAATCCACAGGACCTTGAAACGGGTAGCTAATTTCCTGTCAGTTCACAGTGCTGCTTTGATCGATGGAGTGAGATATGTCAGGCATCGATATAACCTTTGATGGGATAAGGGAGCTCCTGGTAGCCGAGCAGTTCCTGAAGAGCTGACACGTCAAACTGGCAATTTTCACCAAAGAAACGAATTGCAAAAACGATCGCAGCGATGTTGGAAGCATGCGACCACTTTATGGAAGCTCACAACGCAATTTGGGCCAGTTCTGGGAGGCGCCCTGTGATCCGGTTACCTATGTCGGGAGTAAACAAGGCTAAGATCAGTCGAAATTTCCACCAATAAGATGTTTTCTGTATCACCGGGTTGCGCATTACGCGTCGATGTGTCGCGCGAAAAGCAGAGCACCATTTTGCCACGGGTACGAGAAAAGGGGACATATCGCCATTGAATGTAAAAGTAATACACCCAGGGTCCAAACGCCATGCATGTCATCTGACGATTCGGGTGATACGAATCGTCAGATGACAGCATCTCATCATCGTCATCATCATCAGATGACATCATCGTCAGATGACGACGGAATGCGTAAATGCATCGGATTATTAGACAAGGGTTCTATGCCGACCTCGGAAGGCTATATCTCCGGATGAAAGGTAGCCGTTCTGCTCGACCCGGGCAACAACACAGCCGTCCGTGAGTGAAGTCTAGTACCGAGTATGCGTTCACAGAAAAGACCGGTCGAGCTGTCGAGCTCTTTTGGCGGATGGAACATCGCTCGAGCTTCCAGAAGCACGGATTTATCTGTTATCGCCATATTATATTGGGAACTGCTGGTTAGGTGCATGGATCAACCCATGTATGAAGCAATTGTTGGGAATATTCCGGGCGTCCGACATGCACGTGACGCCAGCCCGAAATGGAGGTATGGCACAAAACAACAGTCGACAAATGCTGTAAGGCGCGGACCACAAGAAGAGAACGAGCCTGTTGGCGCCAAATCTGTGGATAATCAATGTTACTTGCTTGCATCAGCTGCACATGCAAAGCTGTCTGTCATTCAAGGACACATGCAGAGTCGTCCAAAGGAGACGGGACACGTGAAAAAAAAACAAAGCTTCTTTCTGTAAACAGCATCACTAACGATATTACGGCAAAATGACCAAGAAGCAGGACTCAAAGGATCCTAACCCACCACACAAAGGAAACCATTACTAGAGCTGACACGGCCTCTTTCCGGCGCTGGGAATAAGCATGAACCTGGCGTAATGCGGAACATAGTCAGCCAAGTCGAATCGCCCATTAGGAAGATCCTAAATAAAGATTACGAAATCCCCTCGGACGAAAAACCTGACGAAACAAGTGCATTCCTTGCTGGGAAAGATGGAGCCTACGGACACGCAACAGCCTGCTTCAATCTCGAATCAGCGAAATTCCGAGAAGGGAAACTAGCCAAGACGCTCTCACTGGCTCGGTGGCAAAGCATCGATTCAGGCAGTGAGCTCAGCTTGCTTTACCCTAGAAACAGTGAAACACGACTTGAACGGGCGCAGTGCGGTTTCCCTGGACCCCCATGTCAGCGAGGGACGTTTCCCACTAGTGCAGACGGTAACACCCCACAAACTCGGTTTGTTCACGGATGCGGGGACAAAGATGACGAGGTCATCCCTGGTACCAGCCAATTACGGCACCGACTGTACTCAGACATATGTAGGCAATGCGTTGCCGCGTGTACGACTAATCAGAAAGAATGAAACAAGGTAGGATGGCCACACTCGAGGGGTGTACAGACTTGAAGCCTCATCAATGCGCATCACACAGTACGAAAGCGTTTAAAATCCTCCTCTTGGCTCGGACATTAGCATAGGGACCGTTTTGACGTAAAAACGTAATGAATCTTTGTACCCTATACTCTATACAACGGTCGAGATTCTGCCGCGGGACACGCATTGTTCTAATCCTGAAGTAGGATGAGTGGAGTTAGTTGGCTTTACAAAATCTTTATTGCGCAACATGGTTGCCTCTACGCTAGTGCATGCAGAGATGTTCATGGAGGAATTTCGCGGATAGCCATGAAGAGCTTAGTGATTCAGTTGTACTTCTACATCGTATCAGGCCAGCATTAGAAGTGCAGCAGTTGTATCTGAGTGCATGAACCGCTTTTTGAATAGATCAATGGAAGTGTTAAAAGAAATTCTCACTTGTTCAATGTATTTTTTATGATGACATAGAGCGTGCATATTGGGACTTTTCTTTAAGTGGTCGTATAAACAAGTCTTCAAGAGGGGTCTGGGTGATGGGCGGGCAAAAGTATGGGCCTGCGTTCGGTGCTCTAGAGTAGGAGTCAAAGATGCCGAAGACAAAGGCAGGAGCACGTGCAAGGTTGCGCGAGTGCACGAGCGTTGCGAAGTTGGGGGGATAGAAGACGGAGAGGAGACGGACTTCAGCGTTCCGCATATTCGGGTACCCAGATCCGAGTGGTGAGGATCTACGTGTGGTCCACGAGATGAAGCTCCGGGCTTCACGTGGCCGCCTGTCCTCCCCGTCACCTCTCCTGCTCCAAAGCTCCAGTGGCTCTCCTGCAGCATTTGCAGTATTCCTCTAGCCATCACTGGTTCGTCTTCTCGGTGCTCTGCTTTCTCCAGTCGCGCGTTCCGCCAGAGGGTGAGCCCTTGTCGGCTGGCAGTATTCGATTTAAGTAGGGACGCTGATAAGTTAGTCTTGTTGATTTCTTTATGTTCTGCTTTGTTGGATTGTGTCCCTGTGCTTGAGTGTATAAAGCGTTGTCTAGAATGCTCAAGCAGCCTCCTCACTTAAATGGAAACGCTCACGTTCCAAGCCTGCTTATTGCTCCCGTCGAACCTCTCATAACAATGTGGCGATCACGGAGAAAAATCTTTTGCCCATAGCGCGGTTCGCCTGCAAATGCAATAGTGGCAGTAAACCAGTACACTACGCGCTTATTTTCTACTTTTAGTTCTGTCTGTAGGCATTTGTCAGGTATTTTAACCTAATGGCAAAAGAAACTAGAGAACTCATCTATGTCATGCTCTTGAAAAATATTTGGCACTTACACCAGCAAACATTTCACTGTCTGTTGATGCAACATTCGAAGTAATATAAAGAGAGTTATCGCTTATAGATAACGCTGCTAGTACAAAGCACACCTTCAGGCTAAATTGGGACAGCACATTCCATGTGTTACAGTTCATATTTTACGATAATATAGCGGTGTTTTCATACCGGTGAATGTTACGGGATATACTAAAAGGAAGTGTGCTGCTGTCCTTATTTTAAATAACCTGGTTCTGATTATAGCTTTCTTGTTTGTATAAGTACTGTAAACAATCGCTCGTTTTGTGTGTGTGTTCTGCAAATCGCATTCACATGATGATTGTTCACTGATTCCAGAGCAGTAAAGGTATATTTTACTGTCTCTTACAAAGACGGATCAACAGTAGTAGACCTTGAAACAGGTAAGCAAAAGAAGAAGTGCTCTCGAGGGTCAACATTTATAACTTCTACGCCGCCCTGTGCACAAGTTCTCGCTGGTAAATGGCCGGACTAGGTGTTCCAAATGTGGCTGCAGACAGCACAAACAGCAGTTCCACGTAGTGAGATATTTCTGAAGAGCGAAGATGTTCTTTTATCCTCAATCGTGATGTACCTCGCGAAGGTGTCAAGCAGTGTTCCGCGACGCTATGAATTGAAGCCGCAACTGAGAGCTAAACCTTTTCTTCCCATTACCGGACATATGCCTCGTCGTAATAACGCTCATGTAGTGCTTCTTTCTTTGTTTTCTTTCTTTTTTGGCGTTTCGCGCTGCGGAAATGCAACCTTGACAGCGGGTACCTAACTCACAACATTTAGCAAACATTTTTTTTATAAGCTATTGAACACTGGCCTTCGCATAAACACTAGCATGAGGAGGTGAGTTGTGGGCAAGATGGAATCTGTTTTTGCTTCTTGCTTGAGAGCGTGGTGATCCGACGCACGCCGCAGCTTCGATGTTCATTAGCTCCGTCGTTAAAAGGTGGAACACGATATGTAGTTATGACTGAGCCCGGCATATTTGCGCCAACTGCACAACTCATATAAGCAAATCTATTGCTCACATAGGCTCCATAGGAGCGGGTTCTGTATTCCCTGTTTTGATGAATAATGTCGTTTGTCGGTGGTAATGTAATTTTGACTGGTTATAAAATAAACACAACTGAACTGATACGATCAAAATACTAGAGCTTTATTTCGCTCTGAACCCAAACAAATGCTCTCACAAGCATTTGCATAGTGACTGTATCATGGCCCGCCAGCTATATATCTGTGATTTGTTCACAGCTAAAATAATGTGCCAGCATGGACTAGGCTCGTTTTGTTTCCTCCTGTCTCGGTGCCCCCATAACTATAGCATGAAATATTTTATTAACTGCTTAAACTTCCGCGATAAGTTGATGCGCTCATGCAATGGAGCAGAGCTGAAATATGACCGCATTCGTTCGTAAATGCAACACGCCGATGCTGGGCAGTTTTATTACTTTTACGCGAAACGCCACAATTGACACAAATTTATGATCAGCCTACTTGCGTATCTTTTTCTTTTTCTTGTATAAGTCAGACAGATGGTCCTTGTCCTCCTTAACGAAATGTTATTATAGTCCAGAATTTCCATGAGATTGAAGAGTGCTTCCGCCATGGTAGCTTAGCTGGTTGGTGTGGGTTAGGGAAGATCGAGGTCACGGGTCGAATCCCGGCCATGGCAGTGGCATTTCGAAGGGGACAATGCGCAAAAAGCGCCGGCGCACCTAGATTGAGGTGCACGTTCAAAGCTTCATGTGTTCACACTTACTCTGTAGTTCTCCATTACGAGTGTGGTTTATAATGTTTGCTGGTTCCGGCACGTGAAACATATCAATTTTTATTAGCTTTAGACGCTGTTCCCTGACAACTCTAGGACGACGCAACTCTAGGACGACGCTGTTCCCTGACAACTCTAGTGACAACTCTAGGACGACGCAAAAAATCGAATGTAGGGTATTCGTAAAGGCATATAGGCATAATTTGTGACGTAACACCCCCCAACGTCACATCGGCAACAATATTTGGTGTCAAAAAATGTTTTCCCCCATTCTTCCTCGCGATCAAACCTTTGGCTAGAAATTAGTCCATTTGCACCGCATATAAGTGATAGTGTGAACGCTAGTGCAAATATTGCGAGCATTTTCACGTGTAAAGTAAATGATATCTGCAAATGGTAGCGCAGAGCACCACTGCCAAGAGAAGCCTTTGGTTCAACAGCCAAAAGAAGCCAAGCTAAACAATGGCTGTTACTTAGCTTGGTGCCCTGCCTAGTCCACCCGTGGTGTGGTTTTCCCTGGTATGCCTACACGGCCAATAACAATATGCATGATCACAACCGCAAGAAAAAATCACTGCTGTGTTCTCCATAAATCGCCTCCTCGGCGAATTCTCCTGCGATAAATTCCGAGATAACTCGGAAACGCACAATGTTGGCGGGATCATAGTTGAGCCAGGCCATGGAGACTAATGTAAATGGCTAGCGCTGTAGGATAATACGAACATTCAACCCAACTTATATCGCACGCCGCTTTCTTCGTTGTCATTTTTAGCATAAGGGTGATATGAATCCCTTGGACCTTCGCCCAATAAAAGTGCGAAAGAAAGAAAGAGACATGCAAAGACATACAGAGACATACATACAGAAGGAGAGCAATAAAGGAAGCGAGATAGAAAGCATAGAAAAAGTAAAGAACATGAGAAAGGCAGCTACATAAATGGAAATGATTAAGTAAGAAAGTACAGAAAGAACCAAAGGAAGAAAACAATTAAGAAAGAAAGCCGCGCACACGCAAGGCATGGCTTGCCGCCTTTTTCGCGATAAGGAAGGGCTCGTCAGTATTTCATTCCTGTGTGTAACCAATTTGCGAGTTATATGCAAGGAGAATTTATCCAGGGGAGTGCTAGAATGTTGTCATGGTAACCGTTCTTGATTTAATTAATTTGACTGTAGCTCTGGGGTTTTCAGAGACAGGAAACGCCTTTGTCGTTCCAGACTCAGAGGAACTCCCGTTCGGCCTACAAACTAGCTACAAGGTGCTTTCTACTGCCGAAACTTGCACGGTTCTACAAATTGGCGATGTGAAAGGTGGTAAGTACGAGTGATTATTACTCGTCTCAGTATTAAAGTGGGCATACCTCTCTGTGAAGTTGAATGATTAACCTGACATGTAACTCTTCCTTAATGCAGTCCTTCGACGGGAAAGAAATCATTTATTGACAACTCCCAAAAACATGAGCATGCAACGTGCATATGATAGTACGTCTTAGATTGCAGCGCTACTAATCAGGCGACTATTTTCAAAGCTTGTTTTAGTAAGCTTGCATTTCAGAGTGATGAGAAGTAACACGCAATAAAACGACTTTTTATTTTTTCTGAGAAATGCGATATGTTTTTTTTTGTTTTTGCACATTTGCTTTATATATGATGATGATGAAATTCATTTATTAAGGAAGGGAGGACCGAAGGTCACTGGTGGGGAGAGAGGGTAGTGGGGATGGGGTAGGCAAACATTAAATCATGAGCGCCAGGCCGCTAGAAACTCCGAAGTGGGCCAGTGTAACGAGACGATCAGGGTGATCAAGTATATCCTTTTGTAGAGCGTTCAGATCTGTGTGTAAAAATATATCGCTGTTTTTTTGATGAGGGCGAAAAGCAGCGCAGTGGAGAACGAGGTGGTCGATGTTTGCTGTGCAGAAACAGTGGCAAAAGGTGCATACGCAGGGGGCAGATGTGTCGATGCCCCTCTTCATGTCTGCGACAGTCTGCCATTTATGGATTATATCAGGGGTAGTGGCTGTGTTTGCTAACACTTTGTTTATAAATATTTTTTGGGAGCGACTGAGGGCGAGGTCCTTGAAGATTCGAGGAGGCGTGACGTCTTTGAGTCTTTCGCGATTAAGGAATCTCAGAAAGCTTTGCAGACGTGCCATGTAAAAGTGGGAGTTCGGCGTCACATTCACGTATGGGTGGTCGACGAGATCGGGAGTCCCACGCAGGAGAGGTTGGAGATGATATGGTAAAACTCCAGCGTTTGAGGTGGCAAGACTGTGTGCCACCTCGTTACCTCCCCCTTGGATTCCCACGTGTCCCGGCGTCCAGGCAACCCTAGCGTCAATACCATTTTTCTGTTTGTGTTTGAGAATCTGACGGATGCGCAGAGCCGTGATATCTTGTGTATCAGGATTCTCAACATCCTTCAGTGCTTCGAATGAGTCAGTGTAGATAGTTGATGGCGCCGGGTTGTCCTGTAAGGCGGTCCAAGTGGCCAAAAGTTCTGCATGAGTAGGGGTTGCATGGTCCAATGTGCATACGTAGCGCTGAGCTTCACCTGTCGAAGGTTTGTACCATGCCAGGGCTAGGTGTTCGCCATCATGCGCGGCGTCAGTAAATATCGCATCATTGCTGCATTGACTGTGCTGGCGAGAAAGTCGCTGTCTGGCTGCAGAGGCCCCACTCGCTAGTGGAGCGGATGTCTTGGAGGGGCAGAGGCGAGGGAAAGCAAGGAAGTTATCTTCGTTAACGGTGTGACATGGATGTGTGCGAATTCGTCTGGTGTCCCATAGCAGGGTGTCCCGTCCTTGTAATGTGAGGTGCAAACGATTATGCAACGATGTCTGAGCATTGCTCAGGATATCTTCGATGGGCGGCATAGGCGCTAACTCTTCCAGTTTAAGCATGTTCGTGAATCTCGGGAGGCCAGTGAAAGTCCTCATAATATGTCGGTGAAGCACCAGCAATGTCTTCTCGGCTCTTCTTGATAAAGATATAACCGTGCCCCCGTAAGTAATTTTGCTGATCGCAATGGATCTGATGATTGCGGTGCAGGCTGATTGTCGTGCGCCACCAAATTTATTGGATATGCGCTTTATGGTGTTCAATAGCTTGGGCCATTGCCTTTTAAGCTCAGTGGTCCAAAGATTTCCCGTATTAGAGCTATGGAAAGGAATCCCTAGAATCCTAATATATCCATGTGTGGCCTTGATTTCATGGGTTCCCAATGTCAGTGTTATTGCCTGCTCTGGCGGGAGTGTGCTGGCCCTGCCATTGACACAGAGAAGTTGAGTTTTCTCTGGCGCTAATGTGAGTCCCAGCTTAGGAAGGGTGCCCTCGAGTGTAAGCAGAGCAGCTTGAAGTTCGCTGGCCATATCCTGAATGTTTCCACCGTAGTCCTGCACTTCCGTCCAAATTGTTATATCGTCCGCATATATGGTATAACGAGCGCCAGTGTTCGATTCTAGTTCTTCGGCTACAGTGAGCATGGACACATTCAAGAGCAGAGGGCCCAGAATTGAGCCCTGAGGGACGCCTCGATCGAGGTAGTAGATTGGGCGTCACAACTGGAGCGCAGTCGTATTGGTCTGGCATCTAAAAATCTTGCGATCCAGTCAAGTGTTCGCTGGCTGGGATATATCCTTGCTAGATTGGAGAGGATGTGGTCCCGCTTCACATTATCAAAAGCTTTCCGCATGTCAACTGCGAGAATATAATCTTTAGGTCCACCTCGCGAGTTCCGATTGAGGACTCTCCGAAGCAACCAGAGGTTATTGTGTGTTCCCATGTTTGGTCTGAACCCAGCCATAGATGGGTGCAAGCCAGTGGTGCGATATTCTATGTAGTTTGTTATCCTGGTATGTATCATCCTTTCAATAAGTTTGGACACTGTCGGTGTGAGTGATATAGGGCGAAGGTTGCCAATATTTGTGGGATCCTTTCCTGGTTTTGGTATGGGATTGATTATTGACAGACGGAGATGTTGCGGAACTTCTCCCGTGGACCACTGCTTGTTGATGACTTCTAGGAGAGCTGACTGTTTCTTCGGACAGATTGCGTAGCATTTTCCAAGTGATACCGTCATGTCCCGGAGCAGAATCACGTCTTCCTTGTTTTAAGGCGGCGTGAAGCTCCCCAAGCGTGAATGGAGCGTCGAGATCAGGGTCTGTGGACTCAATCTTCGGGGTTTCAAGGGGTGAGGGTGCTGTATTGCAGGCGTGAGGAAATAACGATTTAATGATTTCTTCTTCATGTAGATTAGTGCCATGTCGGAGCCCCAGTGTGTCGAGCGGTGATGGTCCCTTGCTTTTTCCAAGCATTTTGCGAAGAATTCCCCATAGCTCTTTCATTCCTTTTATCTTCCCAAGTCGCTCGCAAGTTGAGGCCCATTGTGCTTGACTGGCTCCACGCCGTGTTGTCTGATAAGTCGGTAGACGTCCCTGATGCTACGAAGAGTCTTGTAATTTCTGCCATTAGACTTGTATTTCTGCGTGAGCTTATTAACTTTCTTCCATAGAGCAATCATCCGTGAATCAATACCTCCGTCGCTTTCTTCACCATGCGTTTCTTCAGTTGCAGAGCGAAGGTCGTCGCGCAAATGTTGAGCGAATTCCTCGAAGGTTTCGAATTGAGCTTCGGTATTATTTCGAAAATGGGTCCAGTTTACAGACCGAATAAGAGCACGCTGCTTGCGAATTTTCTTATTGATAGTGAAAATCACGGGATAATGGTCACTGCCCCAAGTGGTAGGATGGGTTTCCCAGTGTTTTATTACTTTCGGGGAGGCAATGCTTTGGTCCGGAGTGGTATCCGTCTGCTTAGCGTGGAGTCCTGCCCGGGTATGAGTGCCAGTAGTGTTGCAAATATGAAGTGGCAATGAGTCCAGTTGATCAGACAGAAGACGTCCCTCGAGTCGGCTATAGAATACCCCCAGATGTCACTTTTCGCGTTAAAGTCGCCACCTATGATGACCTGGACGCCATTGGCCTCATGAAGTAGCTGTTGTATCCATGCGTACTCGTGCGGTGATGTGGTGCCGCTACGGGGGCGGTAGTAGACCGAAGCAACGACTAGTGAGTGCTGTTTGCCTTTGCCTGGAAAAGCGAACTTGACTGCCACGATTTCCCTGTATTGATTGCTGGCTTGTGTGGTTTCCATGAGTATTGCAGTACATGAACTGTGAACTAATACTGCTGCCCGCCCTCTCGGTTGTGTTGCAAGGTCTGCGCGCTTCCCGGAGGCGTGAGTGATTGTTGGGTACAGGAAGGATTGATAATTGCGTAGTGAAACGGGGCCCCTAGTTTCTTGTAGCAGAATGAAGAGAGGTTTGTATTGGTCCTCTTGATATTTTAGCGCCTGGAAATTTTGAGAGATGCTCCTGCAGTTGCATTGAATACAGAAATTATGAGGAATTGTCATGCTTATTCTCTACTGCGATTTCGTGCACGCCGATAGTTCCTCTTGCATTCGTCGACCATCGTTTTCATTTGCTTCTTTGTGTTGGTTTATTATCTGTTTCTGCTGCTCCATGGTTCGCTCAATTGCTTCCATGCGCGAATTCATTTTCTCGAGGAGCTGCATGATAGTGTCTAGCACTTGTTCCGTGTGCGCGGGTGATTTGCTTTCGTTGACGCTAGAATTTCCTTGAACGGCACTTTGCGTTGTGCTGCATAGCTGCGTCCCCGTGTTAGGGTGCAGGGGAGCTTGTGAAGAAGTCAGAGAAGATCCTTTCGGGAGAGATGGCTCAATGAACTCTTTAGGACGTTCCGGCGGCCGTGAGTCGACAGTTGCTTGATCGCGAGCTCCTTGGGAGGCCTGTATCCAATGTGTGATCTGCTCTTGCATTGCATCTAACTTTTGTTGTAGGAAGTGCTCCATTTCTTGTTGGAGCTTGCTCCAGGCACCTGCTGAGATTGCATGGGCTTGTTCGAGACGTTCTAGTCTCTCTTCAACTTTACTTGAGCCAGTTGCCGTGGTCGATGCCGCGATCTGCCTCCATGTCTTGGGGGCAGTGCTCGAGTTCTTAACAATTTTTGTTTTCTGTTCCTGATGATGCGATTCAGCGGGAAGTGATTGCTTGGGCGGCGGTACTCTAGTAGCCTTATAAGCCCTAGTAGGGCAGTTTGGATCCAGAGAAATATGACCCGCTGCTTGACAGGCCACACAAAAAGGTGTCTCCTCACACTGGCTATGCTCCTCGTGTGAGCGACCACAGTGGCGACATACTGCTTGCGAGGGACAAAACTTGGCCATGTGGCCCAGCCCATGACATCTATAGCATGCCAAGGCCCTCGGCCGGTGCTCGTACACTGGGACAATCTCGTAATCTAAGGAGAGTCTTCTAGGAGGACGAGGCGTGTCGAACGTTATGAGAAGCATCTGTGTCTTGCCCATGATGCGAAAGTCCAGAACGTTAGCAGATTCACAACGAATGTGATTGGCAATGTATTCCTCTGTGTGCTCCGCTCGTATCTTCACGACGCCTTTGCGAGTGACTTCGGCAGGGTGAGTTGCGTCCACTATCTCAACAGGAATCCTGCGTCCCTCAACAGGCGACCCGAGTGTTAGCGTCACTTCTGTCTGTGCTAGCAAATTGCATAAGTGTTGCTTGTCCCAAATGGACAATCTAACTGCATTGGCTTTAGCTATGTACTTAAAGGCAGCGTGTTCGGCTGCAACGCTACTGGGGGCAGTTTGTCCAATGAGGCGAGTAATTGCTGACCTTGGGATGTCATCTATAGACGTTTGCTTAAGCGGCCTGACGAGCACGAAAAAGTGAGGCCTACTCACCCGCTCCGATCGCAGTTCGCCCTTGAGCCTTCGCGTCGTATATCTGTGGTAGTGGACTGTGTCCCAGTCCGATGCCTCGTTGTGATCGTGCTCCATGATGTCCTCTGAAGCACCGCTTGAAGTCGTCGCAGGGTGTGGCGTAGGCGTCGGGGACGCCGGATCAGTCGACGCCGCCAGCGCGTTCACTTGGGGTGCCGGGTCCGTTACAGATGTCGTTGAGCTGGAAGCCCAGCGTTCCGTGATGATTTCTTCCACACGATTGGTCACCGCTGATGCTGCAGAAGGTTGCGATTGCTGGGGCACGCCTGCTGATGGTGCCAGGGCGTCCACGGAGTCCATGGTTCCAGTTGGTTTAGCTACGGACGCTACCGCCACAAGCCGGCACGGCCGTACGACAGCTAATGTTTACGTAGGCCTAGCCCATAGATTCGGAGAAAACAACACTCGATCGAGGATAAAAAGAAATGTTGAATTGTCCACAATGCTTACTGTCCACTGTCTCCGACGACGTTCACGATGCTTTTCACCAAAATATGATGTCCTACGATGAAGTGTTCCTCAGAAACTTTGAACAAAAAGCGGAGTCCATGTGAAGCGCGTCCGAACTGGCCGCACGCTCAGAGCGTCTCCCCTCCACGACTCGCTTTATATATTATCATGTGTTTTCTCTTCGTTTATAATATGACAGTTTTCAATGATGTACGCTATATTTCTGTCGAATATCCGGAATTAAACACACTCACACAACACTGAATTCAGAGCTTGGTAAATCTCTATATACTATATAATCAATCGCTTATTCGCATTTCTTGCATATATTGCTTGTGCGTTCTCCTCTTTATTTAAAATATACTATATATATTGGGAAGATCAATGCGGTGAGAGAACACTCATTCTTAAACTAGCAAATGTCCGCGAACAATAACTAGCACCCGAAACTGTGAAGCTTCGTGGGACCAGCCTTCCCACATAAGTGCCGGTCCCACGGCCGAAACGTCCGATTCAACTGTACTAAAACGTACGTCGTGTCTCATATACCTCCCACACACACACACACATGTATATATATATATATATATATCTGAAGAAACAGAGGCACAACTGAGCTTTGGCTATGGAGCTCACTCGGCCGCGTGTGTAGGAGGAGAGGAGGCAGACAATGCGGATAATACAGAGCTCTGCCCACGTTGCCGTTGTCACGGAACCCGGCAATCTTCCGCCGTTGTCAGTATGCGAGAGACCGTCCGGTGACGACTTCCGGGCATCCTCGACGGCTGAAGCGTGTTTCGCCAGCACAGCGACACGTTTCCTCACAGAGGCCTGGTAGCGCGTCCCGCCGAGGACTCTAGCGAGACGAGTGGACAGTGCCTGGTAGCGCCGTCCACGCTTAAAGCGTTATGGACCCTGTTCCCACGATATTGTAAAAATTACAAAGCAATGGAGTAATACTAACGCATACGTATTCAATGTCATAGCTGCCGTTAAGGCAGATGCGGCAACATACTCCAGGGTTCATCAGGTGGTGCTTGCGCCGGCGTTGCGAAATTCACGCGAGTTATCGTTCAGCTCGCACACCAATCCCACGGTTCGGTATCGTGCGAATCAGGTTTCTTGCCTATCGACCCACTATCATCGCACCTGTTGGCTCAGGTACGAGTCAGTGCCTACCGCAAGTTGATATACAATGTCTGCACCTTTACTGTACTGTCACCGTCATTATCACATGCAAAGAAACCACAATATTTCCTTTTTGCTGTGTTTCAGTGCAATATAAACTTCGGCGCCCGCGCATTCTATTGTTTCAGTGTTGGTGGTGGCGTTTTTTTTTTCTTTTCTCTTTCGTGCTCCTTTTGTACGGTGAGGTTCTAGTCAGAACGAGGGAGTACCTGCTGAGTCTGAATGGGTGAGGCTGAGGAAGGGATCTGGTAACATTGAGTTCGAGTGAGTGAAACGAAGCAACTAACTGGTGAGTCGGAGTCCGAGTGAGCTTAGCTGAATAGAATTTAGGTGAGTCTGAGCCCGCAAATTACATCGAACTTTCTCGGGCGTACGTGCGGTGTAGATCCTAGGACCGTGTTGCGTACTGGACAGGAGGAAGCGGATGCTGTACACGGCACTGGGGAGGTTCTGGAGAGACTTCGCGAGTGGGGAGTGGGACATGACAGCCACTGTAATATTGTACGGTCATCAAGGAGGAAAAGTGGTTCCTTGCCAGCCATCAGAAAAATTGTGCTGTCTGGCTACCAGCAGCATTTAAGCACTATTTGTTTCGATGCCACTGAAGTGAAGCAGAGAGGGATTCAGAAAAGGAGTGGTTGGTTTCTGCGTAAAGGGCGCCTGTAAGAGCTATTCCTCAGTGACTTGCAGGACTGAAGTCTTGCAGCACATAATGAGTGGTCTTTGATTGTCTGCCTACAGTGTGGCGGCACAGCCTCGGACGTAAAAGAGGGCCTTTAAATGCTCTCTTCTTCAGCAATTTGTCATGGCTTTGTTACAAGCTAAAAATTCCGGTGGCATTCCTCGGGTTCTTCGCCAGCACCATCTGCAAACAATTACTCATTCGATAAATTATGTGCTTGAAATCTATTGGGTTCTAGACAGTCCTAGCAGACGTATTACAGCTAATGAAAAAGCCGTATAATGCAAATGAAAACTGAATTGTCTCCTGTCAATGCCCTTAAAAATAATAATATAGAAGAGGAAGGAAACGGAAAAAAGTCATATGGGAGAGCACGAGAGCATGAGTTTCTTGTGACATACCTAGCGTGTTGAGCGACTTAGTTGCGAAGGTGTTTAAGACCTGGTATCATCAGACAGCCTAAATGTGTTGAGGCTGTTTCTACCTAAAATATCCGCGATATCAAGCTTTCGCTTGGTTGGCTCGGGATACCAGGACGTCTACAATAGCTTTCTTAGCCGATGGCCTGTCTGAAAACGCAACTATACAGCCGCTTCGGGTGTTTACAGATGACTTTCTATGGATCCGCAACCTTCCGTTCTTTTAGAGTTGGTTTAACCGAAAAGCCCATTATCGGGTATACGAAACAATTGTCAGATTCGCAAATGTCGATCATTGAATACATGGAGGCAGCGTTTCCTGCAAACACAACAATAGCTTTGCATTACGCAATGAGCCTCTGCTTCGTCTTCTCAACTTGGTATGCTTGCTCGGGCGGTACCTCTTCCAGTGGAATTCTACTTAACAAGTGAACTTTTCTTACGATCCAGGTGCGTTTCCCTGGTTTCATTATGCCTTGTTTACATCATCGTCACAAACGGCCTGGTGGAAAAACTACCGCCATATATTTGACTCCCTTTAGTTGCAAAAGATATCGCAACGAAAGCCGCAACCAGGTATTGACATGCCAATATCTCGTGTTGCGTGTGTTCGTCTTCTGGCAATTCTCGTATATTTCGGATAAACATTTTAGTATGTTACTGGCCCTCAAGTGAGTACCTAGATGACATTACCAATTTTAAGCACGCGGAAGGATACAAAGAAGCTTAAATGAACTGATTTCCACCCGCGTAACATGTGACTTTAGTTGAACAGACAAGCCACTCGCTCACGTTTCACACTACAGAGCTTCTCGACAATGACAGCGCTTCTGCTAACACCAAATGGCTGATCCTCTCGGTACAACTTGTTAATATTCTCCAAGAGAGTATTAGTGTAAATGACGCTAAACTACCCATGTCATTCCGACGATGCAGTCTATCCTTCGAAGTGAGCCACCGTAACATTTTTCACACAGATTTGACAGCACGTTCTATGAAGCGATAGTCGGCAGAGGGTTGATCTTTCAAGCTTCTCTTTGGCTAAGTGAGCGAGAAAATTCGGCCGGGCTCCTACCAGGGATGTGCGATCGCTGCGATATATTGCATCGAGGCTCCATGGCTGATCGCAAAAGTGCCAGCATTTCCTTTAGCGTCGCCCAGTGCAGCTTCCAACGATCCTCAATTTCCAGTCGTCTTACATTGACGGCTTTTTTAAAGTGCTCAAGGACGCGATTGCAGAATGGAGGGCCTGTTATTCGTCTCGAAGATATTCAGCCACTATTCTCGCAATCAAGCGATGCTCAGAGTTCGAACGATGTCTTTTTATTGCCACCGCATTATCACCTGAGCACCACGCTCAGGCGAGTTCCGGTCACTCCATTTCTTCATTGTTCTGCCGTTATTCATGAATTGGCAGAACCACGAGAAGACTAAGTCTATTCTTGGATACCACTAATGCAAGGCACTCGTAAACGCATTTGGCGGAGGCAAAGAAAATTTATTCATGTGTCAGTGCCCCTGCACATCCTACATTATTCACATTTTTCTGGAAATTAGGAAGAAGCTATTGCGCCGCCCCAAATTATCACAACATATAAAATCTGACGCCTTCGCCGCCCATTGCGCTACTTAGCTCAGAGCCCCATAACATCACGCGTCCGGTGACAGCGCTACAGGCAAACACAGTCACTAGTTGAGGCGGTGTAAAATCTTTATGTGCAAAGCCCGCCAAGTCCCTTCTCTTGACCCTGCGCATTTGCTTAGTAACGAAACCGTCCCACAGAGGTGGCTACTGCTGAGTTCACTTGTAGGCTGGTTACAGACAAATAGGAAGAAGGCGTGAAGCGCTAGAATAACTGCGTTAATAGCGCAAGACAACACGCTTCGTCTGCAAACTCTTTATGTCTGAATGGTATAATTGGCACTCAATATTCTGCGCACCATCTAGATATTGACAGAAGACCCGCATGTTATAAGCGGTTACGGTGTGACATTGCTAAAGCGTTTGATTCCTCCAGGAGACTTGTTAGATTCGCGCCTGCTGCGGCCCGTCGTCAAATGCGGACTTTCTGAGAGAACACAAGTGTTAGATGACGAAAAGGCTGTACTAAATGACTCCGGGTGGTAGAAATCATTTTGGAGCTCCCCCCCCCCGCCTACTACACACCACATGATAATATGGTGGTTCTATACGCAAAACCACAGCAGTTATTGCTGTGGTGAAAAGAGAGGTGTAGTGTTAGTTCTCCCCTTTAGTTTTTTTGTCAAAACGAACACGTTAAACCGTTGTCGTAGATTTTATCACCTTTTCTAGGGCCTTTATCTAACGTTTTACCGTACTTAACGCTACGCTACACAATAACATCTTGAGAACAGTACTTATTTTCGTGAAACATTGGAATCGAATTGAATTGTCTGTATGTGCAAAATGTAATCTTTATAAGGTGTATTATATAACACCTGATGGAGGATACATCACAGCAAGAACAGGCGTTTATTCCTACTTTTTAAACGCCATTTATTCCTACTTTTAAAATGATTTCCTATTTTATTTCCTTCAAAAGTATGTATTCTGAGAAATAAAGGGTACGCACGAAAACTACTCAAGAGGACTCCTAGTAAATTCAATCAGATGTGCAATTTAATAGCAATGTTGAAAGCAATGTAAAAATACGCAACAGGAAATATTCTTGAATAACTGCTTGAGAGGCATGGACCACTTTTATAACTGTATTTTTGGGATATTTACATTGCTTGTTTTATTTACAGAAAGACCTTTATGCGCCTTATGGGGATTCGAAAGTGCAATGAATCGGGATGAGTCAGACTGCTTCAATACAATAAGAGATTCATGCATGAAGCCCTTTTTTGATGTGTACACCGAAAGGGACGAGTGTGGCGAACAAATTGCTTTTGCAGAGATGTCGACGGCATAATACTTGAAAAATTCCGTCGGCTGTTAACCGTCGGGTGAAAGCATTGCTAACATGTTTCAATAAAAAACCTTGAAAACAAATTTATAGTATGTGCGCACCACTGAAGTGCATTTCATTCAACGTTACTTTATGAAATGGCGAAATCGTATGCATTGCTGGAGTGGCCGCACCTACAACGGACAGTTTACTCACGTCGGCACACCACCACACTAGCAGGAGTAACCAAGAACAGAGCATGAAAGCTCGTCAGTACCCAGACAGCACAGATGCTCGGGCCAATATTGCGTTTATTGAATTACAAAGGCCAATCATGACGCAATGACTAAGCAAACATTGGAAATGCCATCTATGTGTAATGTGCATCTGGTGTTCTTTCATATATGCACTCATTTGCAAGCACATTTCTCAGCAATTATTTAGTGTGGCAGTTTGCTTGTGAAACATCGCTGCCTTTCTGCTGTTTGTTTCACTTTCAATTTTTGTAACTACTGTATAATGAGGATGATTAACTTTTATATGCCCTGTTGCTTCTAATCTAATGTGCACGTTATTATGTTATATCATCTCTCTTGTCATTAACTACAATAATGTAACGCTTTCGGTTTTGTTTTCTGTCTGCCAGGCTCTGCCGCTCAAGCCTCCAATTGGCTTTGGCAGGCCTAGCCATATTTACTGCTTTATTTGAAGAAATAAAAGGTATTATTGTTATTATTATTATTAATATTATTAATATTATTATTATTATTATTATTATTATTATTATTATTATTATTATTATTATTATTATTATTATTACTGTTGTTTCTTCAAAAAGGGCCCATTGTAACTATTCAATAAGCAATATTGGTCCTTCCATCCTGTGAAGAAGGCAACAATGGACCATATTTGCCAGTCAACATATATGTTTTTATGAGGCCAGCCAAAAGAATAATAATGATGGGTCGATTTCCCCACAGTCCTATCAATATTGCTTATATAATGACGGCAGGCTCTATATATTGTCCAACCAAACTCACTGCATCGCCAATGTTGGACTTCCAATGCTGCCTGTCGGACAATATTGTCCACGCTCAATAGTTGTAGCCCCAATGTTGGTAACAATCCGAAATACACGTGATATATCAGGAAGAATGGTATTTCTGGTATAATCAATGTTGAGGGACCACTGGCTGCCGTATATACCCCGAATGAGTTCAGAAAAGACGTGTTTGTATTCTGTGCAGCAGAAAAAGTTATCTCGACAATTTGAACAATTGTTTATTTGCACAAGTTCTAGTTAAGTGCGTATGTGGAGTAGGCTGGTGCTTGGACATTGGAAGATGAGAAAGCTACACCTATACCGCCATCACATGGTCCAAAACGCACAGCAGCATGTGTTAGTGGCTTCCGAGCACACGTGCTGGGCATAGCACGTGTGCTCGGCCTTTCCCGACGGCATTTTCCCGATGTAAATACTGTCGGGTCCATGTTCTTTACATTGGGAAGTACAACCGACAATTAAGAAGAAATCCTATTTTTTCGGTTGAAACAATGTTAAGCGAACGTTAGCTCGAGCACAGCTTCCATTTACACTGAGTTATGAGAACCACATTGCGCAGTATACCATGAAGCGTAGTAGCAATATTTCGCTATCATGCTTTAGAAATCTTGAGAAAGAAAAATTCATTAAGTACCATGTTTGTTCAGTTTTGCAAGATGCTTCGAATAGTACTCTCAAACCGAAAGCATGAAGGCTATAAAAGTCAACTACTACGTGATGCTTAGTAGTAAATTTGGCATTGATTTGTGCGGTACTGACAGTAGACAGGCAAGGATTGTATAAATAAATCCCGAATTGATCGTTCCCTGACAAGAGTGTCATCGGACAATTCTGCTTTACTTAACAAAGGTTCCTTTGTTTGGGATCCTCCTTTGCAGGCGCACCAAAATTTGTCCTGCCGCTACACTAGCAACGACACCTTTTTCAAATGTGTGTCGTAAAGTACTCGGCAAATCATTTTGGTGCATGGCACAGCATCTCTTGGCAGGCCGAGTTGTATGTTCTTTTGCTTTACAGAATTATGATAGCGCTGAAGGCACATTTCGGCGATAACATACGAATACATTGACCATTTATGCCTGTTCTAAGATATTATCTTTACGACGAAGCACGAACATAACATAGTTTGTTTACCAAGGTGGCAATAAATACACGCATACTACAAGTAAAATAAAGCTATTCTTACTTCCATAATTTACTGCATATTCTTGCTTGTTGCCTAGAGGTAGAGGTCTCGGTAAAAAAATTTATGTGCGTGCATAACAAGGCTACAGGTTTAAATGACAGCAAATGAAATAGGCGAGCAAAATATTGGATCAAATAGTGAAGAAGGCTGGCAAGAAATACTGGCTCATCCAACGAAGAATGCTAGTAAATAATAATGGGACAGCCATCAATACAGGCTATAAACGGTTGGAGTGGCCATTGCGTATACAAGCTTACCAAAATTGAAAATACAAAACATGCGGAATGTTCGCTGAAGCCATTTTTCCCATTTCCAACATTAGACGACTGGTAGCCAACATTGGACTAACTTGGATTTAGGTGTAGCATGGGCCCAGAAATCCGATGCAGTTCGAATATTGTGTCCAATGTTTTACAGCGTAAGCTGTTATGAGATCACAAAACAAGGGTCGTTTTTGCGCCGTAGTTGTCCGCCGCCGCCGCCGCCGCCACAGGTGTCCGTAACCACTATATCGCTGCAAATGTTAGAAAAAATAACCAAGACCGAGGAGTAACCCAACTTGTCCTCTGCCTGGATTCGAACCCACACTCTCTGCGTGGCATTCGAGTGTTCTACCACTGAGCTACACCTGTAGTTAAAAAAAATTGGCAGATCCCACGTGCGGTGGGAATCAAGGAAATGCGAAGCACGCATAAGGAACGTAAAATGGATTTGCATTGTTGTCTCGCTATAGCGAGTTTGGTACACATGAAGTTAACGAAACGGCCGCAAGAGCACCAAGGCTGTGGCATTTAAACCATGCCGCTCATACACGCATATCATGATTCTAACGTTATGACTTGTCATTTACGTTCGTCATGCAGTCGTGTTGTGCCATAGCAATTTTGGTATACATCCCTTTAAGGAAACGAGTGGCATGTAGAGCATGCCACTAATGACATGCATGTCACGATTTTCATGTTATGACCTGTCATTTATGATGGTCATGCAGTCATGTTGTGCCAAAACAATTTTCGTATAGGCTCCGTGCAGTCAAGTTTTCGATGTACGACATCAGCGCCAGAACGCACTGCCTGGCGGAGAGAAGAAGCAAAATTGGGCAGACTGTGACAGGAAAATACGCGAGCGCGATGCGCGTCTCCAACTCTATAGCAGCAGCGACCGCCCATCTCACCTTGTTTCGTTTTATTTCCTTTGAGACGCGTGCTCCAAACCTGCGGCAAACTGTTCCAAAGGGCGATGCCGTTCGTGTTTGTGTGGTTCGCAGCGTTCGTGTGGTTCGCAGCACGCCCGGAAAGCAGCGAGGAAACGCGCGCATCGCTGTCCCCTTGGTTTCAACCGTGCCCGCGCGTCTCATACGTGCTACCCAAGCGACCAATGTCAGCGATACTGAGCCGTCCGACGAGAGCTACGTAGCGTCCTCCGGTCAGTAGACGGAGCACATACATCCCATTAACGAAACGAGAGTATAGCGCCAGGACCATGGCATGTAAATCATGCCGGTCATGACACGCGCGTCATGATTTTCATGTTCTGACCTGTCATTTGCATTTGTGATGCAGTCATCTTGTGGCATGCCAATTTTCGTATACATCCCGTTAACGAAGCGCGTTGCATGTAAATCATGTCGACCATGACATGCCTATCATGATTTTCATGTTGCGACCTGTCAATCATGTTCGCCATGCAGTCATGTTGTGGCATACCAATTTTCGTATGCATCCCATTAACGAAACGGCCAGGAGAGCACAAAGACCGTCGCATGTAAATCATATCACTCATGACATGCATGTCATGATTTTCATGTTATGACCTGTCATTTATGTTTGTGATGCTGTCATGTTGTGGCATGCCAATTTGCGTATACGGCCCATTAACGAAACGACCAGGAGAGCAGCAAGACTGGGACATGTAAATCATGCCGCTCATGACGCGCATGTCATGATTTTCATGTTATGACCTGCCATTTATGTCCGTCAGGCAGTCATATTGCGCCATACCAATTTTCGCATACATTCGATTAGCGAAACGGCTAGGAGAGCACTAAGACCGTGGCATGTAAATCATGCCACTCATGAGATGCATATCATGATTTTCATGTTACGACCTGCCATTTATGTTCATCAGGCAGTCATGTTGTGCCATACCAATTTTCGCATACATCCAATTAGCGAAACGGCCAGGAGAGCCCTAAGACCGTGGAATGTAAATAATGCCGCTCATGACATTCATATCATGATTTTGATGTTATGACCTGTCATTTATATTTGTCATGTAGTCATGATGTGGCATACCAATTTTCGTAAAGATCCGAATAGCGAAACGGCCAGGAGAGCACAAAATCGTAGGCGGCTAGATAGATAGATAGATAGATAGATAGATAGATAGATAGATAGATAGATAGATAGATAGATAGATAGATAGATAGATGCGTTCAAACTCGCCGAAGTTCGCTAAGAAATGCTTCGCATTTAAAAACGGATTGCTCACGTTCCACAACCGTTCAACGGCCACCCCGTATATATAGGCACTGGATCTTTACCTGCAATGTAGTGTCGGTGGGAAATTTTTGTTGTGCGTAGTTAAACCATAAGGATTCGCAGCGTGCGCGTTAACTAAAAGTAATCCGGAACTCGGCACGGTCTACGACGTGGGACCGCAGGACCGTCATAAAGACCGGGAGCATAAATGACAACCCCTGTGTAAATATACACGCACGTTGTCACCTCACATTTTATTTATTTATTCAATGAACCTGCAGCGCCTGAAGGCATTATTGCAGGGGGGGATACAGACAGGGAAATAATATATGTACAGAAAATTTATAACTTTGTAAACAAGAGTAACATAAAAAAAGGAGTAGAGGGAGAAGTGCCCTATAAGTGCTTTGAATGATGCATCTGTGCAACAATCGGCGATTTCCTGGGGAAGCTGATTCAATTGACAGATTGTGTGTGGAAAAAAGGAGAACGCGTTTGTGCTACAAAAAATATTTTCAATTTTTAAACAATGATCGCTTCTTTCAGATAAGGAATGCGGAGGTAAAAGGTACGATTCTTAAGTTATTTTAGCCATGCTGTAAAAATTTGAAAAGCATTTCCAATCTTATCTCTTTTCTACGTGTACGTAATAATACCCATCCTAGCAAATCCTTAACTGCAGTAACGCTAGAAGTAAAGTCGTAATTACTACTAACATAACGTGCTGCGCGTTTCTGCACCAGCTCCACCATATTAGAAAGATATTTATTTTTCTGGTCCCAAGCCATACAGGCGTACTCTAATGAAGGTCTCACGTTCGAAAAGTAACTTAATTCTTTAATCTTGGGAGGACCTAACCAGAAGTTCCGCCTAACAAAATTTAACATTTCCCAGGCTCTCGCTGCAACATATTGAACGTGTTTAGTCCAAGTAAGATCCGATCCAAAATAAACACCAAGGTACTTATACTCAGTTACACGGGTTAGCTGGACGATGTCTAATGTGCAGTCAAACAGGTATGGATGGTATTAGTACTAGTGAAGTAGATGCATTGGCCCTTGCTGTGGTTCAGAGACATATGCCACATAACATACCAGCGCGTTATACAGTCCGAATTGCGCTGCAAGTATTCGTGGTCAGTAGGAGATTTAATACAATAGTAAATACCACAATCTCCCGCATACAGACGAAATTTGCATGACACATCGTGAGCGATATCGTTGATGTACGCAAGAAACAGCAATGGCCCCAAAACTGATTCTTGAGGGACACCCGAAGTAACAGCAACAAAGATTGAGAGCCATTAATTACGGCACGTTCCATGCAATTTTGTAGATTACACTTCATCCGTTCAAGCAATGATGAAGTGATACCGAGCGATGATAGCTCATGTAACAACGAAACGTGGGGGACGGAACCAAATGCTTTCTTAAAATCTAGGAATATACAGTCAATCCGTACACCAAGATCACATGAATGAAAAAGATCATCGTTGAATTCAAAGAGTTGTGTTTAACAAGAACGACGAGATAAAAAGCCATGCTGAAATTCGGTGAAAGAGGTATTCTTTTCTAAATATTTTATTACGGCGCTGTACACTACGTGCTCCATTGTTTTACAACATAAGCTCGTCAGAGAAATTGGCCTACAGATGGAGACCGTATTCTTTGGGGCACTTTTGTGGATCGGCAGCATGCTTGCAACTTTCCACTCTTTAGGTAAACAAGAAGTACTTAACGACTTCTCGAACATTATAACAAGGTACTCGTTAATTACGCCAGGGCAACCTTTTAACACATAAGAGGGTATTCCATCAGGGCCATTAGCAGAAAAAGCATTTATTTTGTCAAGTAACTTCAGTATACCATCACGTGTTACGACCATTTCCGGCATACATTCAAACACAGTGTCGGGAACACAGTGTCGGGAACAAATGTCGGGAACACAGTGTCGGGGCAATTCAGCGTGACAGTGGTGTGTGAAAGAAGACTGGAAATGAAGATTAAAGGAAGACGCTTTATCGATGTCGTCAGTTAGAAGTATACTGCCGTTGTTTAAGATAATGATGCCAACTGATTCACTGCGAATTGATTTCAAACACTTCCATATTTTTTTCTGGTTATTTTGCAATATCGGTTCCAACGCTAAGAAGTACTTTTTCTTTGTGACATTGTTTTTTTTTATTTTTATATCTTTTCTGAGCGACTTTAGCAGCGCGAATACAGCCGGGTTACGCTGCTTTCTATAAGCGCTCAGGAGGCGATGCCTCTTGTTGATCGTCCATTTGACTTCCTGAGTAACCCGAGGCTTGTCACTGCGTTTTTTGGTAGCCAACTGTCCACTTGGAACATATTTGTCAACCAACTGCTTTAGTGTTTAGCAAAATGTATCCCACAGAGTATTTCAATCTACGGATTGAGCTAAATGACTCAATTCTGCAAGAATATGGTAAGCTCATTAGAAAATGAAGCATAATTTCCTTTCTCATAAAAAAAATCACATCATATCCAAGGAGTGAATGATGATGAGTGGGCGAAGCTCCGGAGGTTCATCATAGATCGTGCTGAGTTCCGGATTAATTTAGTTAACGCGCACGCTACGAATCGTTATGGTTCAACTACGCACAAGTGAAATCTCCCACCGGCACTTCATTGCAAGTCAAGATCCAGTGCCTATATATACATACATATATATATATATATATATATATATATATATATATATATATATATATATATATATATGTGTGTGTGTGTGTGTGTGTGTATGTGTGTCTGTGTGGCCGGTGAACGGTTGTCCAGCGCGAGCAGTCGCTATTCTTCAATTAAGAAACTCGCTAGAAGACGCTGCCTGCGCCAACGTTGTCTCTCACGGGTGAAGGTGCGTTCTCCTTCTTTGCGAGCTGGTAGAGCGTTGATCGAAGAAAGAGCGTTTCCATAGTCAATGCGCGCCTTTCGCTCTCTCTCTTTCTCTCTGTCTCTCTCTCTCTCACAAGACAGCAGATGGAAGAGTGAGGGATCTTGCCCGCCGGGAGGCACGCGCCGAGGGCGAGCGCGAGCCTCCCGGCGGGGCGAGGTGGCTACATACATACTACTACAGTGGAGGGAACGACCCACACCCTAAGGAGCTTCGCCCCGAATAAACCTTCCTTGGCTGATCATGAGAAGGGGACGATATGAACATGTGCTACTACGCAGTCATGGTCAGACACAAGCGATTCCTTGTTACAAAAAAGTCAGATCTAAAACGCAAGAGCTATTCTGACCACACCTTGTAGGTTCACTGATAAATTGATAAATATCACTGGTAACAATTTCCTCGCGGAATGCTATAGACAGAGCAGATGAATTACCAAGGACAGGTTTGTTGTCCACCCATCTCACATCAGGCGCATTAAAATCACCGCCAATAATATAGTCATTATTTATTGTAGAGAGAAACTCCCAGAGGGCTGTGAAGGACTCAGGCGACGTGGAAACGGAAGAACGGTAAAAGGAACCAAGTGTCAGTAAATTTCCTGTTTTAAATTGGATGTTGCACCAAACTGACTCGGGACAGTTAGTTTGAGTTAACAAGGGAGAGGACTGCAAACACGAATTAAGAAGAAGACACCACCTCCATGCGCATTGCGATCGGAGCGGTAGACAGGAAAACCAGGAGGAAAAACTTCTGCTCTAGCAACAGATTCCTCGAGCCAAGACTCTGTGCCTATAATTACGTGTGCTTTTACAGAAATCGCCAGAGAAGCAAACTCATCGGTTTCATTTTTTACGCTTGCACAGTTTACAACCAAAATGTTAAGTTCTAAAATTGAATGAACAGAACGTCCTTAGGAAACACATTGCATTGAGGGTAGGTTGCTCAGGCTCCGCCTATCATGCTACTTTTTCGTTTCAGCCACAGTATCTTCTGAGTACTGTCATATACATAGCACTTATCATCAACGGGCAGCTTATTGTACCGAACTTCGAAAGATCGATTCAGTGTTTTAGCATGATTCACAAGTTTAGATCGTGTAAACCTGACGTCAGGGCTGAAATCCTCCAGAATCGCAAAACTAGTACCCTTAAGCTTAATGCCACGTGATTGGATACGTTTCTTATCCTTAATGTTAAGAAACCTAATAATGACAGGTCGGCATTTTCCTTCCTGAAACCTACCAAGTCACTGAGCGCGCTCTATACTTTCTGGAGCAATTCGTTCACCCAGTTGCGTTTGGCAGAAAGACAGCAACTTCCCCTCCGACTCGGACCATGTCTCATCAGTTGAATCATCTAGGCCAAAAATAAGCAGGTAGTTTTTTCTGGATCTGTTACTCTCGTTATCAAGCGACTCGCTAAGCTTCATAGCATCATGACGAAGGGCGTCAACAGCGCTTGGAGCACATGACGAATTATGCATGTTGATCTGTTTAAGAGAATGCATATCACTTTCCAGAAGATTCACCCTGCTAGCAAGCGCTTGCACTGACATGGTCAGTAGGTTTTTTGTTCTTTAACGACTTGTACTTCCTGAAGAAACCTCACCTGGTAGTGACGCACACAGCACTCAAGGCGAAGCACGCCGGACTCAAGTGCTGTCAGGCGAACTGTTTATTGGGCGAACTTGTGCCCAGGAAAACAAAGCCAGTGACAATGCCGCAATAGCAGCGTGAGCAGTCGTCGGTCGACGGAAAGACTGACAGGTGGCGTACTGCGCCTGCTTTTATACACGCGTCATAACGCGTTCTCGCATTCTGTCTGGAGTTCCAGAAATTACTAAAATGGGCGCGCCAAGCATGCAGAGTTTCAAGAATGGTCGACACGGTTCCAGAAGTGGCATGCAAGATAAACGCGGCCTGCGTTGCGCTTAAGAGAAAGTGATAACAGTGCTCCCCCAAACAATCAAAACGAGCGCGCGTGTCACTGGGAAGTGATAACGGCTTTCCACATAAACCAAAAAAACCGCACGGGTCAATATGCATATCTGCATGGCTGAACCTCCTCTCGCAAAACGAAGATCCTGAGAGCTGAGCCGATCCTGGGTGTTTGGACCAACTAACACCACCCGACGGAGTCAGAACAGCATGTTCTAGGAGTTTTTGACATGAACAGCATGCTACCTTGTACCCACGCTGCGGGAATGAATTTGATTGATTTTGTCCCTCAGAGAAATGGGGGTCAAAGTGAATCATGTTTACTGACTTTCTTCCTTATATTTTTATCCTGCCTCATTTCTTCATTTTAATTCCAATATTTCTGGTGGCAATAAATAACATGTGTGTGTACTAAATGTTGGTTACTAGGTATTTTCATGGGTCTTTAGAGTGGTTGTATAGTGTTGCGATTCTTCAAGCTTATTTACTAGCCTTGCCATGTCCCACGTCGTGCTCCGTTGTGGCGCTGCTGTCAGGAATCGATATGCAAAGCGTCACGTGGTACACAGGAGACGCTACGCACTGGCAAGAAAGCTCTGTTTCTGGTGAGATCTTCGGGATTTGACCTGCTTCGCCGCCAATCAGGGCTATTGGCGATCGATGACTCTACTCATTGCTAACTTTTTAAAACGTGTTACGACTTGTTTTGCTGCAGAGAAAATCGACCAATAAATGATTTCGTCCTTGAGATCTCGATTACTGCGTCGTTCATCATCACAACCCCGTGGAAATGTGTAGGATCAGCTAGGTAAGCTTGAAGGAAAATGTGTTGCCTGCACTACTCCATTACATCAATTCAGACGCCCTGACTAACTTCGAGCAATCGAAGTGGCCAGGGGTTCTCTTCTACTGTATAACGTGCTCACCAAAGAATATGCATATGCTTCTACCACAAGCAGATAGCACATAATCGAAAGAACTCGGCAACGGTGTATTCAAACATGACGTAAAAATCTTATTTCTACATTCATGAAATAGCGGTAATATTTTGTGCAAGTGAAACATAACCAAATGTACCGAGAAGATGCTCTGCACAATCGCCTCTCAAGTGTCCCAGCTGCGCTGTACACTTAACTTTATCTACAATAATCTGCAGAGGCCCAGCTAGATGCCTATCTGCAATATCTGTGCTGCACATGCACCTTCATATGGTGCTTCTCCCTGTCCCACGTTAGAGGGGCAAGTAGAGGTGGCTTATATCACCATTTGTTTATGCCGTTTATTGGGTACCCGGCACTTCGAGTTATAACCGCAATTACTGAAGAGTACCAGTGCATTAGACACGAAGTTTCATGGATATCTTACGTGTTCTTCTGACGTACCACGTACCAACGAAACGCTAACACGTCCCAACACAGCCAAGTATAGTACAAATGGTATTGCACTACATCTTTATGCGCAAGCGTGAAACTGGCCTCCATCGAAAAAACCTTGGCACTGTTCCGAGGTGGTGGTTCCAGGAGTAGTCTTGTAAGCTACCGGGATCAATCGGGGAGCCTGGTGGCGACAAATGATGTACAGCGCTGGGCCTCTCAATACTGGTCTTCATTTCGACAATTAGAAAATGCGGCGACGAAACTTCACTTGCATTTTCAAGACGCGCAGAAAACACGCTCGAAAAGGCTATGGATGGATGGATGGATGGATGGATGGAAAAACTTTATTGAGGTCCATTAGGCCGCGCTAGTTTTCTAGCGCGAAGCGGGCCGCTCCCACGTTGGGACAGAAAGGGATAGCCTTTCAGCCGCTTCGCGGGCCCGTTGGACTGCCCATAGCTGCTTTTCTAAAGTGGAACTGCGTAGAGCTGCGTCCCACCGCTCTTCAGTATTGTCCTTGTCGCTGTGTAACGCGGAGCAGCGCCAGAGCATGTGACTGAGATCGATGGAAGCGTTGCACTTATCGCATTTTGTACCAGTAGACAAGTCCGGATATATTTTGCTTATTAATAGCGGGTTCGGGTAGGTTCCTGTTTGTAAGAGCCTTAGCGTAATCGCCTGAGCTCTATTTAGTTTACTATGTGGAGGGGGGAAGACTATGGTGATAGTTTTTGAGAGGGGCGAATTCACGATGTCATCACTGTGGCATCGGAATCGAGACCATCACAGGCCTCGGTGAAGAAAGGGAAAGGTCGAAACAGTGTATATATATATATATATATATATTTTATTTATTATTTATTTATTTACAAATACTGCAGGCCCTATTCGGGCCCAAGCAGGAGTGGGTACATAAATATCAGTGACTATATCAAACGGAATATATAAAAATGAAATACAAGGTATAGAATTCACAAATATTCTCAACATTAATAAGGAGCGTAGATAATATATATCAATTGTAGCAGTAACAGAGTACAAAATACAAAACAAAAAATTCATAGCACCGATGAGAAACAAATAATATATAGCAGACTCTTAAAAATCAAAAGATATGTCATTGACGAGATGGGCGAACGATTGTGTAGTGCCAGCATTAACCACATTCTCCGGTAACCTGTTCCACAATGAGAGAGCATGAGGGAATAATGAATGTTGATGTACGCTAAGGTGACTGAATGGCTGCCTAACTGTCTTATTATGATGAGTACGATCAAAGCGCATGGGCGGGTCGGTTATGTAACGTTCATTTGGTATTTTAAAGTGACCATGGTACAGTTCATAAATGAATTTTAATCGAGAGACTATTCTACGATGAGCGAGTGACTTTAGCTTTGCCCTCTCGCGAAGGGCAGAGACGCTCGCGAAACGAGAATAGCTCGAGTAAATGAACCTCAGAGCCAGGTTTTGCACCCTCTCGATCTTTTTAATTAAATATTTTTGATATGGAGCCCAGACCAGGTCTGCATACTCTAACTTAGGCCTGATAAGCGCTTTGTAAGCTGTTAGTTTTACAAAGGGTGAAGTATGACGTAGCTTACGTTTTAAAAATGCTAACTTCTTGATCGCATTCTTGCAGATGTTGTCAATATGGGGTTCCCAATTTAAATTACTTGTGAGCGTGACACCCAGATATTTGACTTGCGTAGTTTTTTTAACATAATCGTTCTTAATGGTATAGTTGAATGCTAATGGATGTTGTTTGTTCGTGACTGTAATGGATGCCGTTTTAGATGCGTTGAGCTTCAAACCCCATTTATCACACCAGGAGGAGATGGAGTGCAATGCATCGTTAAGTCTGGCTTGGTCCGAATGCTGATTAATGTCGGCATAGACAACACAATCGTCCGCGAAAAGTCGGATTTTTACAGGTGATTGAACTGAAAAATAAATGTCGTTTATATATATCAAAAACAATAATGGTGCAAGCACTGACCCTTGCGGCACTCCTGAGTGTACATCTAATGTGTCAGAAACGCCGTCATCAACCATCACATATTGTTTCCTTGAAGACAAATAGCATGTAATCCAGCGGACAATGTTGTGGTCAATACCAATAGCGTACAGTTTTGTAACTAAATCATCATGTGGTACCACATCGAACGCTTTTGAAAAATCTAAAAACACTGCATCAATCTGGCCCTTAAAATTTAGTGAATTTACAAAATCATGAATTATCTCGGCAAGTTGAGTTGAAGTGGATAGTCCAGACCTAAATCCATGTTGGTTGTCGTGAAGCAATTTATTATCTTCCAGATGTATCATAATTGCCTTAAATAATATATATATATATATATATATATATATTTGGCGTGAGTGACATAACTTATAAAGCACAAGTATGGCGTGGTATTTCCTCTTTTCCTTCAGGTACATGATGCAGAAATTCTGATTTTATGAGACGCATTGCGATTACAACACGAAAAGCTGGACAAGAAGAACGTGGTTATGATCACATGGCTGAATAATTTTATACGTGACCTCAGCATTCAGACAGCACGTTGCTAATAAAGGACAATGACAGCAGAATCCCTAAAAGCTTTTAGCTGAACTTTTATAGTCCAGGGCCTCCTTTATTTTTGGTTTGGCGGAAGCTAGTGCGTATGTATATGCAATTACCTAGATTCAGAACCTACGCATCCGCTGTGAAAGTTCAGGGCTGCGCACTTGAAACGCCCTATATGAATACATTTAACCTGAACTGCATGCTCAAAAAAATGTTCTTCTTTTCCAGAGAGGGGGTAATGCTGAAAAAAGTGTATGTATTCCTATTTTCCGGCGTGTGGGAAGAGTCGGGGTGCACTGCTCCGCCTGGCCGCAAGCTTCCGACTCCGTGTCCATGCAACACCCAAGGACCGCCGCAGCCGCCAATCGCACGGTTGGTCAATGGGTGGAGTGTTACGTAGCCGGGTGAGAGCTGCGAGGTCTGCAGTGTAAATCCGCGTTGACTTGGCGAAATCATTGTCCGTCTCGACCGTCCGACGGCGTCGGCATATATCTCTACGGCGCTTTTCCCTACACACCGGCTGGTAATCGTTGGATTATTGTCAATGTCGACCACGTCACGCGCTTTGCAGAAACGGTGGTACTGAAAATAGCGACAGCACACAACATTGCGTCCTTTCTTCTCAATTACTTCATCCTTGGTTATAGTGCATCGCGGGAACTTCTGAGTGACAGAGGGCTCGTTTCTCTCAGAAGTTCTCAAGGCTCCTCTGACCGCTTTCCGCACCGTCCACCACAGCACTACAGCTTATCGTCCGCAGAAGAACTGCTTAAATGAACGGCTCATTCGCACATTGGGCGACACTCTACACATGTAATTGCATCGAGCCATATCAACAGGGAGCTCGTTTTGCCGTATGTAACGTACGCTTACAGTACCGCCTCACAAGCAACGGGATTTTCGCCATTTTTCCTCGTGCCTGGCCGCGAACGTACTTGCTGGCTCGATACCATTCTCCCCTACCGACCTGTCTCATCAGAGGGCAGGCCTCTCTCCGAAGCCTCCTGGTACGCCAAAAGATGCTGTCAGCTGACCCGTTCCTTCACGGCGGAAGAACAGAGCTTCCAAACATCCGTCGCGATGATGACCATCTTCCCAGCACCTACCAGCTGCACTCTAGCTTGGTTGTGTATACATTCAAGAAACCCTGGTCTCTCCTCGAAACTCCTCACCAAATATCATGGTTCCTACCGCATCGTTCAACAGGGTACGCCTATCAAATTCGTGGTCGAGCCTGTCACGCCACCTACTGACTTAAGGCGTCGTGAACAAAGAGCGCCCGTCGAGCGGCTGAAACCTTCTTAAGACCTACTCATATTAGGGGCGAAGCTCCTCTTAGTCTAACCTTGTCACGCGTCAGGCGTCAGTCGTCAGGCGTAACCCGCGTGCCTCCCGGCACGCGCTCGCCCTCGGCGTTCGCGTCGGCGCGTGCCTCCCAGCGCGTGCCTCTCTCTCTCTCTCTCCCGGCGCTGCCTCCCGGCGCGTGCCTCTGCTGTCCTGTGTGAGAGAGAGAGAGACAGAGAGAGAGCGAAAGGCCCGCTTTGGCTATGGAAACGCTCTGCGAGAGTGGCTCAGGAGCTCGCCAACGCTCCTGCGCCTACCGAGCCAGCGCCTGCCGGGGATGTAGCTGCCACCCCTGCATCGAGCACCGCCGACGCTTCCGCTGCCGTTCCTCTTCCCGCGTCCCCGGAAGAAGAGGAGATGGAGTGCTGCACCATAACAAGGAAGCGCCCCCACGATGCGAGCGACGACGACGGCCCACGGAAGCAAGCCATGAGCGACGCTACCGTTCCACCTTCGCCCGCAGCCACCACGTGCGTAGCGCACTCGTCTACCACTACAGCCAGCCCCGTCGACGTCGCGGCAGGCCCCCCTAAGGCGGTCGTGTATTTCGTCGGCGGGAAAGCCCGCCGGGCAAGGAAAAAGCGGAAGAGGCAGCCTCGAACGCAGCCCCGCGTCTCCGCGCCCGAAGCAGCTGAGGCCCCGCCACCCACGAGACCTCCCAGCACTCCGGCAGTCCGTCCGCGCGCGAGCCCCCTCCCCGTGCCTGCTGAGGACGACTTCCAAGAGGTCGTCTCCAAAGCTGCACGCCGACGAGCGAGGGCACTGGTAGCCGCGGCCATTGCGACCGACCCGGCAGCGGTAGCGACCGTGCTCTACCGCCCTTCCGCTCCCGGTGGTTCCTTCGCGGGATCGCCTCGCCTCGCGCTGGCTGCGGCGCTCTCTGTGCGGCCGGGTGTGACGGCGGTGCGTGTCAACCACCGTCGAAACATCGTGGCGGCGGACGCGTCGTCGTCGGTGTACCTGGCGGAGCTCCTCACCATCACGGAGCTCAACGGCATCCCTGTTACCGCCCGGGAACCAACCGATCGTCGCTCCAGCCTCGGCTGCGTCTACGGGGTGGACGGCGACATCACCATCGAGGAGCTGCTTGACGAGATGGACTCGGCCGCACCAGTGCTCTCGGCAACAAGGGAGGGTCGCGCCGTCAAGGTGCGATTCGGAACTTCGGTCCCTCCTGAGTTCGTCAAGCTTCGGGGACTGCGGCTGCGAGTCCGACACGTAAGGCCGCGCCCATTACAGTGCCGACAATGCGGGCGCCTCGACCACGTTGCCGAGGCATGCCAGCGAGCCGGCGAATGCATCCGCTGTGGCCGTCGACATCAGGCCAGCGAGCAGTGCAAGCCGTGGTGCGTCAACTGCAGTGGGAGCCACGCCGCCGATAATCCTACTTGCCCCAGGTGGCAGGAGGAAAGGCGCGTGGCAACTCTGCTCGCCTCATCGCCTACGCCGCTCTCGAGACGGGCGGTCAAAGCAGCAGTACGGGAAGAGACCCGCGAGGTGCGCTCTTATGCTTCTGCTTTAAAGGCCAGCCCACCCGAGCCACACAGCGACGATCACGCAGCCGCCGCCCGGTACCTGCGCCGCGCCGTCGCATCACCATCGCAGCAAGCCCAGCAGCTACAGCGTCGCCTGCTGCTCCACCGACCGCGCCCTCAGCGGATCCACGAGATGCCCTCATCGAGCACCTCCTCGTCACCCTGAGGTCCGTTGCCGAAGAACTTCCGGCTGACAACCCGCGGCGCGGCGTGATCCTTGCGCTTACGAGCGCGCTGCCCAGTGTCGTGCCGAGCGACGGAAACTTGCCGGCGGCGGAAACGCCATTGCTTTGGTGCGGCCAGTCTAACCACCGGCTGCCTTTGCGCGCGGCGGGACGTGCTTCTTCGTGCTGCTGCTGTGCAACACTCTCTCTTACTTCTCTTATCTTTCTTCTCCTACACCTTTATGTCCCCTATCCCCTTCCCCTAAGGCGCTTAGCCGTGTCCCCAGTATGGGAGACAGAAATTAGCGCCTTTTTCCTTTCCTTTAGAATCTCTACCACCACCACCACGCTCTTTCTTAGAGGAACGCTGTACCAGCTCCCAAAGAAGGAGAACGTGCCCTCACCAGCGAGAGACAACGTTGGCGCAGGCAGCGTCTCCTAGCGAGTTTCTTGATTGAGAAATACCGACTGCTCGCGTTGGAGAAGCGTTTACCGGCAACCCATATATATGTATATATATAGGCACTGGATCTTGACTTGCAATGAAATGCCGGTGGGAGATTTCACTTGTGCATAGTTGAACCATGAGGATTCGTAGCGTGCGCGTTAACTAAATTAATCCAGAACTCGGCACGATCTACGATGAACCTCCCGAGCTTCGCCCACTCACGATCATTCACTCCGTGGATATGCTGTAATTTTTTTTAACCACGCCTTAAGTCGCCAGGACGACTCCTTCTCCCGAGTTGTAGCGAAAAGAGTGGAGCGCCTTATGGACGCACTATCATCAACGTCTCACCGACAAAGAAGGGCTCGTGCTCTCGGTGCACGACGCTCGACTGAGACGGTCGCGTTTCTGAGTCGGCTGTAAACCGCATTAAACACCTTTCATTTTTTATTGGCGAGGAGCTACTTAGTGAAATAACGACGCCTCTGCAGGCGAAACCACAGCGCTTGCTGGCGCACCCTCACGATTGCTGGCGCACTCAGAGGAACGCCGACTATTTCCAACTGTACAAAGCGACGCGCAAGCTAAGTGAAAGCTTCGACATGCGGAATATACCTATTTTATGAAAGCTTGCGTGGTTTAGCGTGAGTCACCGTAGTTGTGGTCGTCAGGCCAAGACTGCCATAGATGAGAATTTACTGGCGCCAACTAGGATGCAGCTAAAGAATTAATACATCACCTCCTCCCACCATTTCACTAGGGGGACATGAAGGGTCAACAGTCTTAGTCACTAGACTACACAACCACGTTTGCGGGATGTGAACTTATCTGAGCCATATATGTTCTGCATTTTTACTACATATTGCGTGCGCGTCTTATGTGGAAATTAAGATTTCGTGTTTTTAGTCGCAGACATGCATCTAAACATTCTTTCCTCAACATGAGCCTTTTGAACATGAAGAAGGAAGCGTTAATATGGCAAATGAGTACTGCGGAAAACCGTAAGGTGGAGCAGCGTTTATGAAACCGAACATTAGCATACACAGGTGGTTGTTAATTATTTCTTTCATAAGGATATTTGATATTTAATTTCTTATCTAAAGAGCCTCATCGCTGCAACTCAAGTGTAAAGATAATCAGTGCTTTCATAATATCCCGTGTTATATGTTTAATATTTCAGAGGGTGGCTTGTGAAATTTTCTGTGTCCTGGCAGGAGGAAACCACGGTAATACAGCTTAGTACAGGTAAGCAGCACGAAGGTTGCTGCATTTATATTTAAAAGAACTCTTCGTTTCCAAACAATACCTTCAGATTCATATCTCTTTCTCGGCAAACGCACATTGAACAAATGTGTCTTATCCTTGTTCTAATATACGTCAATGATCTCTTTATTGGAGTAGTATAAGTTTCGTGCTCAAACAATTTGGCCTGAAATGTTAAACGTTAACTGTCTGGCACTTCGAAGTATGACAGGATTGTTACAAAATCATAACCATCAATTTGACATATTTCCCCACACTCTTCACTACCCTGACAAACATAAGTCTGTTATGTGAAATCTAGCAAGATGCTCTCAATGAATGTGGATTTCGACAGCTATCGACTTCATGTCACTCCGCCGAAGACTGTACGAACGCGTTCAATTTATCGTAGTGCACATGCGTGGATGCATCCTTAAGTGCGGGTCGCTTGCATAGAATACTCTAAAGAAAAATCAGGAACCGTTCGCCTATCTGGACAATCGTGGACAATCACGGACTGTCGGCGCCTCCTGTTGGCGTCTCAAGTCGACCATCACGTTCAAGCAAACAGTGAAATTTTTGTCCGAAAGAAGTGGATAATTCGTGAGAGCAGGCTGCGAATCAACTAATATGATTTAATGTACTTGACAATACAGGGATAATTATGAATATTGTAATAATTAATCAAAATTTGTCCGAATTCGGTGGCGAAAATTTCGTGGGCCGATCGTGGAGGAGTTCAGTCAGGCAGTGTTATGTGTGGGCAGTCGTGTCGGAAGCGATTTGGACAAATTTCTCTTAAAGTGAAATCTCTGTAGAAGGACCACCATATTAACGAAATTTTCAGATTAACCAACTAGCAGTTAGAACGCAAAATTACTTAACTATTACGCATTTCAGACTCGCCCCATTGTTAACAGTTCTCACCAGACTTTTCAAACTTGCAAGACTTATGTGAAGCTTCGAGGAGAGCTGCACATGATTAGCTATTATAAATATTGATGTGCTTACTATAAAGAACTTTCAGAATAACGAACAATTTTTCGCTGCACCTGAAGCTTGTTTTACAGAGATTTCACTGTTTTCACGCCCGGGCTGTCACGCCATCTAACGTCGTCATCGTCGTCGCCTCGGTAAAGCAAGCCCATCAGCAGCGATCGACGTGTTCCTGCAGGAAAGACCAGCGTATTACCCATACTTTGCACCACCCCAAATCTGAGTTTTCAGGAGCTGATATGACTGTTTCTTTCCATTGCTCGGTTCCTTTCTCCGTCTCCTTATCTGTCTCTAGTTCCTTTCTTCCTCTTGTTCTTGCTACCGTCTTTTTATCTGTCTTTCTTCCCTTCCTCGTTTGCCGAGCGTACACGAGTTATGGGAGACTACTTGTTCATGCTTGTAAAACTCCGCTGTGGCGTTGCCTACGATCAACCGACAACTGCTGGATCAACGCGCTCTTCTGACAGCTCTGAGTTTTATGATTAGTCTTTACATCCTGACAAACAATGTGAATCTTTAGCCTATGCCCTTTATTTTCACTCTCTATTTACTGATGAGAAAGGCAAAAGAAAGAACAGCGCGCTCGTTGTTTCAAGATGACGACGTCTTTTTCGTACGCCATCGACAGTTTCACAAGTCACCTAATAGAGCGTTCACTTGAAAATTAAGTCTTCGTATGTCTCTAGCATCTGCTCGCCTGGAGTGAACATTGCGGTGAATTAAACTTGCGTGACATACTTGAATGTATCCCAGAACAATTTTAACATTACAACTACTATGTAATGCCGATGATTATCTTTTTCGTTATTGTCCCTGACATGCATTTCACAGCAATGGGGCTATTTGGGGACCATCATATGCGAAATAAAATCTGCATTAAGTGACCACAGTTATACCCAAGATGAAGTGATTGCAAAATAATGGACTAACGGTGACTTGCATTACTCATAAGGCAAAGTAGCTCAAGCCCCCCTCAGTGAAGTAATGCCATAACGCATATATTAAGCTGTCCATGGCTTGGTTCTTATAAAAAGAGCGTCCGTCTTTCTAGTCACACCGATAGAGAATCGTACAGCGCTGGGCAAGTCCCACGAGCAATGATTCACTGTCATTCTTTTTATAACACAGTGGAAGGGCAGTGGTCTTAGCCTTAGCTATCTTTCATTGGCTCCCAGCAGCTAGTCTTTATCTTTATGTAGACACAATTTAGAGCCAGAACGTAATGAAGAAAAGGGTGCCGTTAGCGTGAGTGGCGATTCCCCTTTCCATTTATGAGAGTAGCGCGGTATACAGAGAAATGGCCGCCTATTTTACAAAGACAGCAGGCAGCAGAGCCACTAGTTCTCGGTACAGTGTTGTTTAGGGGCCAGCAGGCTTGGGTGATTTTTGCGTGAATTGCTCAAAATTTCAACGTAATTGCTGATGGGCATGGATAATACAGAATGGACCCCGCGACACACTTTCCACTTCTAGCGTCTTGGAAGAATTGAATGGATATCGGGATGGACAAGCTATGAGAATAGTAATGCCTTCCGCAGGAGGAAACAGCGTTAACTCGGTGATATATTTATTTGCACTTGGCTGAAGAACGGTCACGCCAATTATATAGCTCAGATAATTTTGTAAAGCAATTACTACAAGCTTTGTGGATTGTCTACTTTGCATTCTTCTATTTGAAATTAGGGAAACATCCCTTAGCGACCGTATGGTAATAAACTAGTCGTTTCTTCATTCTACGGGATTTTTTGAGTAAATGATATTTGTTCCACTCTCTTATAAAGCGCTGAAAGTTATTGAAGTTTCTGCATAGGGTAGTGGTTGCATCGCATGAAGTGGGGTTCTTGAACGGCGCAAGACAAATAATAAGCTGAGTAATGCTCAGTGTTCATGGCGACCTCCAACTAATGTTTTCTTACAGAATTTATTTTTGCTCTTCCAGAAAACGGTACAATTCCATTTGATCTACGAGAGAGCTGAAGAGTACTTTTTGTTCAGGTAACTTGTGCTGTTTACAGATAGGTGCTGTAAGAAGTGGTACGTACAGTTTTCTTATCGCATTATAGTGCCAATCTCAATGTTTCTTGCACTTTCACTCTCCAGCCATGAGTCACAGATATACTTTTGCTATACAATATGTCACGTTTAATATGCTGCAAGGGTCGGTGCTCATCATTTCATGCTTGACATGGAGGGGTACCTTATTTCGAAATCTCCAGTCTCCGCCAAGTATTATTGATTTCCAACGCACGCTGGACAACGCACGCAAATTTGCCTTCTTAACATGGGTAATTGAAGAATCGTTTCAGTACAGCCTTAAGGCTCTTTTGCACGAATAAAAGAAATATTGAGGGAAACGGCACCTAAGTAGCGATTTACTGCAGAACTAAAGCTATCTGCCCTCACCCATGTTCCGACATGGCGGAAGGGTTCCTAATCTGATTCATGGTACAAGGTTATAAGGAAACGAACCAATTCGAAAGTTCTCAGTGTGCCAATTACAGCTGTAGCTCGTGCATGTAACAAGAGCATGGTGACGGCCATTTCTTATTTGAACAGTTCAGATAGTTGCGCGCGGAAGGCATTCCTCTATAATGTCTTTTCTACAGCATGAACACACATGAAGCAAGACAGTGCCTGACATGTACACGCCACTAATAATTTTAGGTAGCTGCTGTGTTCGCGTACATAAAGTTAGACATTGCATAAAACTGTTCGGTTTGTTAGGTATTCTCTTGGAGAAATGATGCTTAGTATCAACGCAAACAACGTGCCAAATTTGACGCTAGATACCCAAGTAATTAAGGACCACCACGTTATTCCCGCGTTATTGCACCTTATAATGCGTGTGAGAAGGAAAAACGCCTTTTGTAAGATAAGTATTGTGCGAAATAACATCGTCTAACTTCCATATTTCGCATTTTCTCCATTCCAAACATGTTTTTATATATTTTCATATCTTACTACCCTACACTTCGTATACCATCCTCGCGACACAATGTAGAAGACGAAACATTTGAAATTTCAGGAAGCAATATAAACGTTGTTCTAGTGAGATGCTAGTCAGCCATGCATAAAACGTCATTCTTTCCTCTGCGATCTGCGAACAGCAAATGGCAGCCTTCACTTCGATTAGAAACAGACTGAACACATTATTTCTTATCCTAAGCCTTTTCTTTATTGTAGCGTGCCTCGAACAGTGAGCAAATGAAAGCGGCTTTCTTCCAAACCTGACCGCGCGCTATATCGGTGATACTTGAAATTTATGAGGGAAGCCTGTTTCCCTCAATTAGATCAAATGCGGAATGTGAATTCTCATTCTCTATACCTACGACTGAAGCATGGAAAGCTAGGCTTTGCTAAATTTTCACCGGGAATTTCAACTAATTTAGAAGCTCCGTATGACTGTCAATAATTAATAAGTAATTCAGCCTCAAAGAATCTAATATTTGTTAGGTTCTCGTAGGCATTCATATATTTGCACTAGTGGTACACAGCGTTGATTCTTCCAGCACAGAGATGACAATTTAGGATCACTAAGTATGCGATTACCTAAGGTCGGTTAGCAGTCCAACTGATTTTTCGAGTCAAGGTGGTGATGATAGTAAGCGTACAGCGATGCAAACAGATATCGTAGACGTGTTTCAGATGCCCTCTCCCATTCGAGTCATCAGTCATCCGTGACTTCACGTAAAGGGAAGATTCGGAAGCAGCATTACTAAAGGTTGTTGCACAGACAGTATGGTTCATGCCATGGTTGTTTGGGGCAAGCTCGAGGCGAGAAAATGCGCCAGGCAACAGTCTACACGATATAGAGCTTAATATGCCAAAATATTTACCAACATGCAAGTAGTTACAGCTTGTAATTTGCATTGGCCATTAATGCAATCCATTTTTTGAAAGGGTACAAGAATTGCATTGTTCTATGGCGCAGCCTCATATGAGAATTTATAACTCATATGAGGTGCCCGTAGGGCTTGTTTTTCCGATTTTGCTACTCGTGGTTTCATTTTCTTCCGTAGGAGTTCCTCTATTCTCCCTATGGAAATGCAACGCTGAGGGACATGACGACGAAGAAGAATGCTTGAAAATAATGGAATCTTCTTATATGCAACCTTCCTTCGATGAAAACCGCAATAAAGACTGTTGCGTGTAAAGGTTCTTTCCGAAGTATACAAATGCAGTAACTGTGGCAGTGCGTCGGTAGATATGAATGATATTGCGTTTACTTCTCGGAACAATTACCCTTAACGTACTCCACTGTGATCACTGCAAATGTATCACGAAGAAAGAAATACTTAAGGTAAATACTAAATTCCATTTCGAATGGTTCGCCGTAAAGTCACCTTCACCATAATCCAGGTCATCAGCGACGAAATATTATATTCGCTAAGGGATACGAAATTTTGAGGTGTGGTATCAACGCCGCATGCCTCCCAAATTATGTGAGCCTGTAGTCAATCGCCAAATTTTTATCGCCGTGATTTCTCCGCGGGAATCTCGTCGGGCCTTGTGCCAAGTCTGCTGTTTTCTATAGTTATATGCCATGTCTGGGTTCTAGTGCTAGTCATAGGACAACGTTCACTTTAGCATGCATGCCATACCGTTCCTTTCAGCTTCTCTTCTAGTGTGGATTTCAACGAACGGAAGATGACGGAACATGAAAAGTTAAATCGTACCTTGCGATTTGTTCATCGATTCAAGCATCCATCTTCCCCTGAGCTTCGTTCCTTTCAGAGTAATTTGACAATGTCTGTGCCTAGCCCCTGCACATGTGTTCCTACAGCCTTGCCGTCTAATGGTTTGTGGAATTAAAAAAAAGCATTTGTCGCTGGGTAGCAGCTTCAGCCGCCATGCCGTATACCGTAAACCATCGCAAAAAAGCCCCACTTTTGACTATTTCCTCCCTTCTTTTTCTTCCTAAATTACATATGTTCTGGCTGGCTCAGCGTAGAAGTAAAGCTGCAAAAGCCATCACGACAGTCGCGTCCACATATGGAACAGGCTTCTGTCGCTTTCATGGTAATAGCGAAGTTTTACTGACGCGCGATGAACCATATGCCTGGAAGGGTTCCTGAAGCATTCCTCACGAATACTTTGGAAATGCCTAGGTGTGCGTTCGAGACCTCTTAGAGCTACACAGCCGATGGAATATTTTAATGTTTACTTGGAGGGAAGATACTGCAGTTGGAAAATATTCCTTACCCACTCTTTCGCAACTCGGTGCTACAGGCTCAGGTGGGTAGCACCGAAGGGAGTCCCCGCCCCCCTCATAATGTAACGAGGCTTCAACATCGTAAAAGACTTTCCGATTGTACGTGGAACTTGGAGTAGCTGCCGGGATCTGTTGGCAGCACAAACTTGTGCCCGCCTGCTCTCGCCGCGCGATCACTGCATTGCTTGGGTCGTCCGACGCGTTGTTTCCCTCTAACGCAAGCCTTCTGTTTCGGAACTGCGGAGGCTTACATCCACAGTACGGTGCTTGCCTACGTACTTGTCCGTACGTCAACATCAGATAAAAGAGCCCAAGTGGCAAAGATAATCAACCATATGTTTACTGATCATTGACTGTAGGAGAGGCAATTAGTTATTGATCAGTGACTGTAGGGGAGGCAATTATCCCATGGGTTTCGAATGCGGGACATGGTGCGATAGGAACTCATGATCATTACCTTGAGGACTGGAAACCGGCATAATAGTCAAGCACACAGATGTTCTCTGATTAATATAGAATAAGAGATATTCAATAAGTTATGGTAGATTAGCATGGAGTAAACGATTAAGGCAGAATAAGATGGATCAATGTAGAAAAAGGCGGGCTGATATATGCAGATTAGGGCGGATAAGGCACTTGTGTGAAGGATTTAGGTGGGTCAGATTGACGCAGGCTTACGTAGATTACGCTGGATTAAGATAGAAGTAAATTAACTTAATTGACATACAATACATTATGGATCACAAATGAAACCGCATACAACTTCGCAAATGGTTCTGTGACCTATTGAAGCAGATCGATGAACAGATCGCAAAATACGATTTATAATAGGGAATATCGCCGCAGCCTAAATCGTATTTGAATTGTATTTGGCGATCTCTTCATCAATTCAAGCCTCCAAGATCCCCTGAGCTCCTCTTCTCATTTGGATTTCTATCCCAACACAGTCAGAGTTAAACAAAGTTGCACTACCCGGAAGGAAATAAATAAAATGCATCTTTCGCAGGTTCTCTTCTCGGAACCTTTTATGTCGGATATTCGACTGTGGACATGATAAGAAGAGGTGCTCGAGACATTCGGGCTTATTACAATGCAGACGTACAGCGACTGAGCTAGGCAAGACCTGTAAAAGTAGAAGCGGCAAACTCAGAATCGCAGCCAAGGGATTTATATATACTTACCGGAGTTGTTTGCGACTTCGACGCCTGCCAATAAGGGTTCGTCGGAGCTGCAGATTCTACACGAGCTACGCCGAAACGAAAGCCTGGTGTGAAAGAAGGCCTGCCGATGTAGCTATCTTTGTTGAGAACATCCTCTTTCCTCACGGCGCCCCAGATGATCTCATTCCCGACAGAACTGTCTTCACTGCAGAACACAAGTCTTCCTACGATACAGCAGTACAAGCCATTGCCGGACAACGGTCTACGACCCGCAGACGAACGGCCTTACCGAGCCTTTCAATAGACGGTTACCAACGTACTGCCTATGAGGAGTCCATGTTGAGCACAAGACGTGGTATGCCACCCTTCCGTATGTGTACTTCGCCAGCACCACGGCAGTGCAATAAATGGCGCAGATGTCTCCGTTTAAGCGAGTCTACCGATGGAGCCGCACAATGAAGCTTGACGCCCTACTGCAAAATATCACCGGCAGAGACCGGTGCAATATCATCGGCGACCGAGGTCCCTGCCTACTTGAAGCCTGTTGAAGAAGCCGGAGAGCTCACCTAGTTGTGCTTCAAGAACGAGAAGATGGTGGACAGCCGCCGCTACAATCTTCAACGACTCCACCTGAATACCATCTTGCCGACCGCATGTGGGTCTGGGAACCGAAAAGACGACACGAAAAGGGTGGCTTCGACGTTATTATGCGCTGAAGTTTAAGCGGCGCAGCAGATGGTGCGCCTTAAACGGACTGTCTACCGTGTTTCATTGATAATGTGTTTTCTTTTTGTCTCAACAGAAAGTGCACCTTCCGCAGTGTCCCTGCATGCAGCGGTTTCTCCATAGAGCGAGTAGAAATTCGTAAAGCAGCATTTTTGCATCTACGAAGTCGCTGCTTTTCTACGTGTGACGCCGACAACAATGATTAGTGGGAGTGACTCCTCGCCGTCTCTCCGTGCCACACTTTCGGGCGCGGGTGGTCTATTCCGAAGAGGAACCGGTCCCGGGGACGGTATTGCTCCTTGACGAGCAGGAGAGGTGAGGAAAAGTCGACGCGCTCGGGTGTGGCTTGCACATGTGAAAACAAGACAGTGCCGCACGCGTGACACGCGCGGCTGCACACGCCAGTACAGGCAGACGAATTCCACGGCCAAAACCAGCGAAACGAACGAATTGCTCTTTAACGCTATAAAAGGATGACTTATAACTGCGCCCCCTCTATAGAGGACTTCTGTTAGACTTGGAAATTGACACACGCACTTTCATTGACGCTAGCGGCGTTTTTTAACACCACTTGCTGAGAAAAATAAAAAATATTCTTGTGGGTCAAATGGGTGCGCGTTCCCGTAAATGTGACGAATGCTGACATTTTTACCACAATCTGAAACATTCTTCTAAGAGGTAGACAGTTCTTTTAAGCCTTGTCGATTTGTCCCGCTTATGTTGGATGCTGCTTCTGGAACGCCTTGTAGTGATCGACAATCTTTGCTTGTCCGACGCGTATATTGAGTGTCCTACTGAATGTTCGTGAGCGTCACTGATGGTCCTACAGTGTGCTGTGGCGCATGTATAAAAGGCGACGCACTTCAAAGCGGATCGGTTTCATCGTGCATCGTGCACCGACGACTGTTTTTGTTCCTAACGCATTGCAGTGTCATTTGCTTTGCTCTGATCGGCACAGCTACGCCCAATAGACAGTTCACTGACAACGTTTGGAATCCTGCTGCGTCCTTCATCGTCGCGATCACTTGACAGTACGCATCCGCCTTCAGTGCTGTCGCAAAGGCTTTTGGTGGTGCTTGCCTACGCTGTCAGTCGCAGCATGCCCTCGAGGAAGCTAGCATATTGTCACCGCTGGTACGCAAAGCGGTCTTTGATGGGAGAAGTGATGCTCACATAGTAAGAAAGGTTCCGGAATATCTACAGGCTGACCTGCAGCCCGTTGTGGGTGTGAACCAGGAATGCTTCTGATGAGAAAACGTACAAGTGGAGGTGGTTCAAACCTCAGCTGTCAGAAGTAGTTGCTACGATATCGTTGAGAGAGAAGCTGTTTCGACGAATTTAAACGTAATTCTGCTTGATGTAGCTTCCTCATGATATAGTAGCGTTTACGTCTTCAGAGTGTAGACAGCTACTGTTCCACAAAAAGATATCAAGGTGGGCCAGCAGGCCTGCTCCTGTGTCGTGAATATCGAACCCGAGGCCATAAACACGTGTCTTGCCCACGTCACTTTACGGCAGGGCTGCGAAATATTCCGAATATATGTTCACACTCTCTTAAGCACACGGCGGTTCTATGAATTTCCAAAAATAAATTCGCGCACCCACTTAAACCAGTGGTGATGGAGCGAAGGCTTATATTCGTGAGAAACGCAATGATTTGGAATATCGAATGTATAGCCAATCTAGATTATGCGTCGCCATCTGTTTATTTGGATGAATTTTACACCCTATCTATGTAAAGAAGTGTAGTATTTGATCTTCATGTAAGCTTTTATGTTCGTAAATGTCTTTCTGCTGCGGCTGCTCTGTGGGTGGCACGGCCCAGTCAGGCAATGTTTGCCTTTAGCCGTGTCTCCTTGGACAATTTCAGTGATTGTTCTCAATAAGCTAAGAAAGAAAGAAAGAAAGAAAGAAAGAAAGAAAGAAAGAAAGAAAGAAAGAAAGAAAGAAAGAAAGAAAGAAAGAAAGAAAGAAAGAAAGACGAAGCACATGGACTCTTGCACCCAACACCACTCAAGGTTGGAGGCCTGAAAGGTCAAGCTTGTGAGGGAAGGAGTTGTATTCGTCTGAGCTGGTGAGAGCCGATATATTATTGCGGGCCGACACGGCAATAAAGTCGTTCTTGCGCTTAGCTCAAATGAAAAGTTGTTTCTGCGTTTGGCTGTAGTGAATATGTGGTGCCATCAGCCTCTGAAGCGTGGAGAAACATGCGCATTTCTCAGATGCGTTGACAATCTCAATGCGGTTGGCAGGTGCACGTCATCGCAGCTGCGTCACCCTCCTTGATCTCTGCGGAATGACCAGATGGAGCTGCAAAGGTTTGGAATGTTTGGATGAACATGGGATGCTTTGACGATAGAGCGGCAGACGAAAACAAAAGGTTTAGTAAACAAGAATCTTCATCCAAACGCTACGTTATTGAATTAAAACTTAACGATAGGTACTAGAACAAAACCTCCCAAGTATATTTTTCAGTGAAATTCAGGGCATGCACATGCAGCTTTGGCAGTCTCCAGCGGTCATGTTTAGAAAGTCAGAATTGTCGTATTTCTCCCGTTTCGTCGTCTGTACTGCACACTAAGAGCAATTTTAAAAGTTGAACTTCATAAGTGTCCATTCTTAACATTAAGGACTAGCTATTTATGTGACATCGCAAGCTTCAATATAATGATGATTATATTTGCTGTGGTTAGACGTATGAAATCAACAATATGACTATGAAGTGTGCTGTACTTGAGAGATCCGGATAGTTCGTTCACCCGGGGAATGTTCTACAGGCACCAATAGCACACACCAGACGGCCGTTTAGCACTTTCAAACCCCTGCAAAAAAGCGATCCACGTGGCGGATATGGAACACACGTTATTGGTAAGAAAAGCCGCGGATCTGTAACCACTGTATAATATCGTCGATCAATAAAATAGCGTAATGAAATTGATTGAAAGAAATTACTTAGCACATTATTCAGTAATAAAATTAACATTTAAAAAGAAAAAATAGACAAGTTACTCTCAGTGCGAAACTTCAGGCACGGAACTAGGGTAGGCCCAGAGAATGGACGTGTAGCCTCCTCACTCATAGACTTCAGAAACGTTGCTAGAAATGGTGGCCTCCATCAGGTAGCATTAAACAACAGGAGTAGATATTATTTGGCTTGATGCAGAACATGAGATGTTTAAGACCCTTGGCAATGTGGCTTTCTGGGATGGCTAGTTCTTTGTTATTTAGGCATTATTTCAACAGTTCAGAACTTTCGGATAAGATGCTAAAATGAATTTCGGTCCAGATACTGGACATCCTTGTAACGTTATCTGTCCGAACGGTTACAATATGCCCCGCCTCTGGAATGGCTATGGTACTCGGCTGCTGGTCCGAAGGTCGCGGGATCCAATGCCGGCAGCGGCAGCTACATTTAGATGGAGGCAAAATGTTGAAGCCCTTGTAGTGTGTGATGTCAGTGCGCTTGAAAGAACCCTGGGTGATCATAATTTCTGGGGCCTTCCATTACGGCGTCTCTCATAATCACAGGAGATTTTCAGACCTAAAATCCCAAAAATCAATCAACCATTACAATATTGGCGCATACATTAATGCATAAAGTATGTGCCGTTACTCTTCCTCCGAAGCTGCATACATGTTGCTCACGCCAACCACGTTACGAAAAGACATTCTGCGCGCCTGTCACGATGAACCATCGTCAGGACACCTAGGCTTCACTCGCACGCTGGAAAGAATTCGCCGCTCCTACTATTGGCCCCGTCTTGCAAAGACTGTCAAGTAATGCATTCGCACGTGTAGGGATAGCCAACGACGTAAGACGCCACCCATGCGACCAGCGGGGCTGTTCCACCCAATAGCGACACCGAAAGCGTCCTTTCACCAGTTCGACATGGATTTACTAGGATCATATCCCACATCCTCCTCCTGAAATCGATGGATTGTGGCGGCCACAGATTACTCAGAGCGGTACTGCGAAACAAAAGCATTGCCAAGAGCCACCACAGCAGAAGTCGCCAATTTTTCTATTCCCAACATCGTTCTCCGTCATGGAGCGCCTGCTATAGTAATTACTGATCGTGGAGCGGCTTTTACCGCAGAGTAGCTACAGGAAGTCTTACGGCTGAGCGGTACTGAACACCGCAGGAAAACGGCTTCTAACCCGCAGACTAACGGTCTGACTGAACGTCTGAACAAGATAATCACGGATATGCTCTCAATATATGTCGCCATCGACCATAAGGACTGGGATAACATCCTTCCCTACGTGACTTTTGCGTGTAATACCGCCATTCAAGAGAGCACAGGATTTACGCCTTTCCGCTTACTTTACGATCCGGAGGTCGCCACAATGCTCGACGCCATGCTGCTTCCCAACAACCTAGGACCGTTTCATACCGATGCTGCAGCGTTCCCCCAGCGCGCTGAGGACGCCCGTTAGCTCGCGCGATCCAGTGTCGCCAAACCTTGGACTCGCGCCGCTACAATCTTCGCCATGGAGAAGTCACCATAATAATGGTTACGAGGTGTGGGTGTGGACCCCCGTCCGACAGCGTGGCGGTTCCGAAAAACTGTCGCGTCGCTACTTTGGCCCTTACACGGTTGTCAGGCGCCTGAGCGACATTACTTACGAGGTCCTCCCAGAAGGTACTCCAAGAAACTTGCGCAGGCGTTCCCAAACTGAAGTAGTGCACGTATCACGGCTGAAACCGTGTTTTCCGCGTGGTGACTGCATTGTCGAGTGACTACACATTCTGTGATCGCTGAGTGTCTTTTTTTCTCTGTTTATTTGTGTGTTTCATTGTTTTCGTGGTGTCCCGTTTTTGTCCTATTCGTTTTCTACATACACAGATCAGTTTACTTAGCCTTAGCCATCTGCAGCATCAAGGCGATGCTTCCTTGAGGGGGAGTAGTGGCACATACCTTCATGCATGAACCACCGACGCTGGCACTTACGTGTTTTGTGTTGAAGAAGAAGATGAGAACGTTGTTAGTCGAATTATTTATTATGGTTCATTTATATTATAAATAGTCCATCACTCTAACATTTCATTCTTCCTTACATTACCGATTCCTTACTCTTCCTTTGTTATAGCTCACTTTTTTTTTCCTTTTTTATGTTAACCGCCGGCTTCATGGCCAATCCCCCGTAGTGGGCAAGAGCCAAATAACAAGGAGAAAAGAAAGAAAGAAAGTCCCCCAGGGTGGGTATGTGCCAGACTTGAAGGAAACAACAACAACAACAGAATTCCGGAAACAGTGCAAACATTTGTAAAGCTCTACGATACGCCACTTTCCTGTTCGCAGTCAATCTTCATTACTTCTCGTGATTCCTTTTTTAGGAACTGATGGCGACGCTATCAATGGCCTCAGGTCGTTTTTGTCCAATATATTATACCGGATATTCAGGTTTCTCTGCAGAACCTTACTCCCCTAAGGCCACACTCGAACTTGAAGGATAATCTATATTTTGATCACATCACGGTTTCCCTAAAAATGCTAAGCTCCTTCCTTTACGTATTCTTGAAGGATGCCTTTAGGATCATCTCGCCCAGTTTCCTGAGCATTTTGTAATCGCTACGGATGCGACTCAAAGAGTGGAGAAGGCTGGAGTTGGCATATTTTCCTCCCAGTTGAATAGGTCTTTTGCGCTTCGACTGCCTAATTTTGCCCCTATAGTCTTAGCAGAATATCTGGCTATTCCATTGGCGATTAGGAAATTGAGCCCGTGCCAGACTAAGGTAATCATTATTACAGATGCTTTGTCTCTCTGTTCGCATGTAACATCTCCAAAGCAGTCACCCTTATTGAAGATTTTCTCGACGCTTGTACCGTCTTACATATCAGAGGTTCCCTTGGTCTGGGTCCCTGGCCACACGGCATTTTTCTAAATGAATCATCTGACTCGCTGGCAACATCATCTTTAGACGGCCCAGTGTTAAATGTGCTGCCGAATTTTTCGTTTAACACAGCCGAGAGGTTTAAACGCTTTCTTCTACTGACATGTAATAAAACATCTCCTCTAGATTTGGATGACTACGGCCACCTTCAGTTCGCATGGAATACGGACAAATGCGTTTCACGTCAGTGTGAAGTGACTATAGCGAGTCTCAGATGTAGAGCTCCCAGTCTAAATTTCTATCTTAATAAATCTGGTTTCTCCTTAACCAACCTCTGTTTGACATGCAATGAGCCGGAAACGATTGATCACTTCCTTCTGTCTTGCCGGCGATTTTCTTCACTCCGCCGAATGTATCTAA
>CM023487.1:44909729-44955529 GCA_013339685.2 Hyalomma asiaticum | reverse complement strand
GAGGACTGAAGCTTAGCCCACCACCTTATCATATAAGGCAACAGCACCTCAACAAGCTCCGAGAAAGAGACTGCCAATAGAGCTCCTCCAGTGCTGATTTTCCGGAGTTGGGCACTTCTCTAAATACTTCGACGAATAGGAGCGTGGACGGCTCCTCAAGGCGCAGCAGTTCGAAGTCAATAGTGCGACCTACTTCCCGCTCTCGCAAGCGTTCCCGTTCGGTCAAACACGCGAGCTACGCTACAACCGGATTGAGTGTCCATTCAGGCCCTCGAAAACAGACTGCAAAACCACCAAAATCTCATAGAAAAGTTACTTCAGGATCACCAGCGCCAGCAGGAGCTCACTGATGCCCTGCGACGAAAATACACGGAACAGCAAGAACTCACCGAAAAAGCCGACCAAAAAATGTCGGGAGCTCGGAAACACCACGACACAGCTGGAAGCGACACTAAGGCGGATACCGAAGCCAGTGTGGATGCAAGATGCATGACATTTCAAGAAGCTTTTATGCGGAGCATTCAAGCCACACTAGAAAAGATCGTCCAATCAGAATTAGAAAAAAGGGCCACTACCTTTGAACACAAGATCGCCACACCAAACGCCAAAATTGACGTGATTGCGGCGCAACTTAGCAATTTTATTGTGCACGTCAAGAACACATATATCACCATGACACACTTCGAAAGCTTCACCAATCCGCTCCACGTTACTCGAAAAAAGCCGAGAGCTAGCAGCCACAATGCTTCTCGCTCCGTCTCACCCACTAGGGCTCGTCGACCTGAAATTGAGTTGCCGAATGACGGCCACCCCTAACCTAAAGCACAACTAGCCTTCAACTCTACGCATATGGCAATGGAACTGTCGTTCTTAGCGTCGTCGACATTACAACTTACAAGAATTCGTAAAGCCTCATCAACCGGATATCATTGCACTACAGGAAACTTACACGCAGAACGTTCGACTGCAGGGATACACCACTTACACATTAAAAGCCAAAGACCTGCCATATTGGTCAAGAAGTCCCTGACGGCCCAAAAACGTGAATTTGAGAACATCCAGAAAGAACACACCTTAGTCGAGGTTCTGCCGGAACGAAAGACGCAAAAAAGTTTATTCGTTGTGAACGTGTACTGCCCACCTCGAGACCAGCTGCCGGATTTCGATCACCTTATACACGACATCAAAAAGCTCACGAATGGCCACCAAGTCGTACTAGTGGGAGACTTCAACGCCTCACACATGGCATGGGGATATCAGCACGCCACGAGAAAGGGCGCTAGGGTGCATGACGCTGCCCAACACCACGGTCTTACTCTCTGCCATGACCTTCTACAAAACACAAGAATCGGGAACAGTGTCTCTCGGGACACAAATCGTGATCTCACCTTCACGACGGGCGTCACATGGGCAGAGTGGAGTGCCCTGCCGGACACCCTTGGTAGCGATCACTGTATTCTTCAACTGGATCTTGCCTACATTCGCAGAAAGATAAAGAAAGGAATAGCGTGGCTAACAGAATGGAAATCGTTCAGGGAAGATCTCGACGTCGACACCACCATAACTGATATCGACGAGTGGCTCGGGAATATACTGGACACACTAGAATGCCACACCAATAACATTAACCTCGATGCCGATGCGCCTGCAGTTGACGGGGATCTCCTCCACCTCTGGGAGGCCAGAAGAGGCCTGCTCAAAAGGTGGAAGCGGCAGAAGCTCAACAGAAAGCTACAACGACGCATTGCTCTCCTCACCGAGCAAGCTCAAGATTATGCGGACCAACTTTCAAATCGAAATTGGCATGGATTCTGTGACAGTCTCCAGGGAACATTGGGCACCAAGATGACCTGGCACCTCCTACGCGGTCTCCTGGCCACGAAACCTACCAAAGCGGTACAGAAGCAACATCTCCAGGGACTCATTCACAAACACTCCGGATCGGAGAAGCACCTTCTAAAGGAGCTACAAAAGAATCTTTGTGGAAGTGTAGCCTATCCCATATCAAAACATACTGAGCAATATGCTGGAACTCCGAACCCAGAGCTCGACCGGCCCTTCACGCAGGCCGAACTCTGCGCAGCCTTGTCCAAGCTTACTAGAAATACCAGCCCCGGCACAGACCGGGTCATTAACAAGCACCTCCGCAACCTACCACGGAAGGCCACCACTACGCTTCTTCAGTATTTCGATGACTTCTGGGAAAAAGGAGAACTGCCAGCGCTATGGAAGCACTCGGAGATCACGATGATACCAAAACCTAACAAAGCTCTTGGTGTCGAAAATCTACGTCCGATCTCGGTTACTTCGTACGTGGGAAAGCTGTTCGAACACATGGTGCACGATCGCTTAAGCCCGTACCTCGAAGATAACGGACACCTTCCGCACACAATGTTTGGCTTCAGGCAGCATCTTTCCACGCAGAGCGTCCTCTTACTATTTAGAGATCTCCTTGATCGCCTGACTAATCGAAACAAATACTCCATACTGGCGATCGACGTCACGGGGGCCTTTGACAACGTCCGCCACAACGCCATCCTTAAAAACCTCGAAGCCACCGGATGCGGCACTAAAGTCAACGCGTACGTCCGCAACTTTCTGACGGATCGTACAGCAACCGGGGGATCTGCAATACCCGCAGGGAAAGCTTCACACTTCCCAGCAGAGGCACACCGCAGGGGTCAGTAATCTCACCGCTCTTTTTCAACGTGGCTATGCTCAGTCTACGAAAACTTCTGGATAGTATACCAAATCTGCGGCACGCTATCTACGCTGACGATATTACGCTCTGTACCACTACTTCTAAGACTGGAAAACAAGAAGGCTGCCTACAAGATGCTGCTGACACTATCGAACGGTATCTACAAAACGCCGGCCTCCGCTGCACTCCCGAGAAGTGCGAGCACCTCGTTTTGAAAGCAAGAACGAGAGGCAGACCCCCTAGCTACGAAGAGCCCGACCCCGATGTCAATATCAACAGGACGCCCATTCCAAAAGTCGACAATCTGCAAATACTCGGACTTCACATTCACAAGGAAGGATCGGAAGCAGCCGCCCAACCGAGACTCCAACGGACGCTTTCACAACTCACGCACCTTGTCAAGCGGATAGCAAACCAAGGCATGGATTCAAGGAGGAAGACACGCTGAGAGTAATGCAAGCACTGCTCACCAGCCGCATAACGTACGGTACGCTTTACCTGGCTTTAAAAACCACCGAAATAGAAAAACTTACTGTCATGATAAGGAAGGCAACGAAAGTCACCATGGGAATTCCCTACATGGCTTCTACGACGCGTCTCCTTAAGATGGGCGTCCACAACACGTGGCAAGAGCTTGCAGAAGCGCACAAAAACAGCCAACTTGAACGACTCAAGCTCACTGCAGCAGGACGATCAGTACTCCGATACCTCAATTATGGCGCAACGTTCATCGCCGACACGGACCGTAAAGAGAGCCTCCCGCCGGACGTCAGGGATTCCATCGGCATCGCGCGTATTCCACGTCACATGCATCCCGTATACCACAAGAGTAGAAGACGCGCTAGAGCTTACCTTATCAAGCGAAAATTCAAGGAAGACCCCGACATCCGTTACACAGACGCGGCAAAGTATCCCCATCGAAACGCGTACGCTCTCAGCGTCATCGACTGCTGAGGCAGGGAGTTAGCGTCGGCCACCATAAAGGCACGCAAGCCAGAAACTGCGGGAAAAGCGGCGATCGCTCTCGCCACCACCACATGTACGGGCGCAGCGGTCATTTTCACCGACTCTCAGGCTGCCTGCAGAAACTGCTCAAGAGGCCGCATCTGCCCATGATATCAATATCTTAAAGCGAAGAAGCCCTCCGCTCCCGTGCACCTGCATAACGCGGGTACCAGGACACGAGGGACTAGAGGGCAGCGAAGCGGCTCATGCCGCTGCCCGCGAGCACATCAGCCGGGCTGCGCTTGTTCCATGTGAGGCCGAACCTGCGGAAGTAGAAACGGAGGCGATACCCGTAATATATTCGGCCATCTTACAGTACTACCGACTCGAGCGCCCTGTGTATGTACCTCACCCAAAACTGTCAGGAGCAGAAAGCACTTTGTTTAGACGCCTGCAAACGAACACTCACTCACAGCACGCTAATGCACCGCTTATACCCGACGCTTTACAGCTACCTCGGTCCGCTCTGCAGCGTAACCGACACCCTGGCGCATCTGCTCTTGGAGTGCCGTTGCCATGTTGACTGCGAAATGCAACTGGATACACGCGCGCACCAAGCACCACAAGCACGAGAAGACCAGTTATTCAAAACGTGGGAGGCCAAGCTCGCGCTCGTGGACCTGGAAGACCAGCGACAACACGTCACCAGGGCCAGGAGGGCAGTTGAAGCCAGAGGGTTCCTGGACTGAGGAGTCCTCCCACCTTTGTGTGGCACCGGGCATCGCTGGGAGCGCTATTTTGAAAATCAGCGTTTATTTCTCCTCCTTTACATACTGTGAAGAAATGGCAATAACGCCATTTTATTAAGCCTTGAGGCTACGGAGAATGGCTGACCCCAAGGCACATATCTGACTAGATGACAACCCGCCACAGATAAAGATGAAGAGACCGAGGTGATGATGAAGTAGAAGTGCCTAATGATTGCCCAAACTGATTTCCCGCGCGCGAGAGCGGCCATCCTGGCTGCAGCTTAAGGAGACGGAGAGCGCCGGGTGAAAGGCTTCATGCGGGAAACGTGGACCACTTCGGTAGCACCGTAGCGGCGGTCAGTGAGAACGACAAGAGGTGCCACACGATAGTTGACACGCGGCGCGCTAGTGGTCGGCGCCAAGACGGTGTAGCGGCCGATAAACCCAAAAATGAAATTTCTCACATAAGCCAGGGGTGCGAACTGGCGTCCAGAGTAGCACTTCATCGCCAGGGCCGAAGAACACAACTTGGCGATGTGCGTCATAGTGATTCTTACGGTCACGTTGATAGCTTCTGTGTTTATGCGGGCGGGCTGGCGAGAACGCAAGGCACGGGACACATTCTTCACATGTCGATGAAGGTTCTTTGATAGGTGCCGCGAAGAAGGAAACGTCAAGAAAGTAAGAGGGCGAGTGGCCATAGACGAGGCAGAACGGCGAGTGCCTGTTGTGAGTTGTACAGCCGCATTATACGCAAAAGTTGCAAACGGCATTGTGTTCTGGCTGAATGTACATAGCGATCATGTCGGAGAGTGTGCGGTGAAATCGCTCGGTTAGGCAGTTGGTCTGCGGGTGGAAACTGGAGGTTGTCTTGTGGATGGTTCCGGAGGGCCTGAGAACTTATTCTGTGAATTGAGTATGCTTTTCCGCGGTAGCTCAGGATGACACGACGAGCACCATGACGGAGTATTAGAGTTTGAATTGTGATTTCAGCGACTTCAGAAGCTGATGCTGAACGGACAAAAGCAGTCTCGGCGTAGCATGTCAAATGGTTCACGGCTGTCACAATCTATCGGCTACCGCTCGCAGTCAGAGGAAGGGGACCGCAGAGGTCAACGCCGACGACTTCGAATGATTCTGACGGAGACGGAACCGGTTGCAGCTGTACGCTTGGTGGTGTTGTACGGAGCTTTTGACGCCGACAACGGGCGCATGAAGCGACATACGTTGCTACACTGGCAGACAATCCTGGCCAATAGAAGCGAGCTTTGATGCGGTCATAAGTTTTATGAAAACCAAGATTACCAGAAGTCATATCGTCGTGAGAAGCCTGAAGGATTTGATGCCGAAGAGGGCGAGGCAGGACAGGCACCCAGCGTCGGCCGTCAGGGTGGTATACATGGCGGTACAGGACTTGGTCTGCCATCTTAAACTGTCGCAATTGCCTACGAAGGCGGGCGCTAGGTGGGCACGAAGTTCCTTGAAGGCGGGCTATGAAGCACTCACAATAAGGGTCTGCAAGCTTGTGAGACTGGAATGATGTGTTCTCATGCGGCGGTACCAGGTCCATACAAGCTAAAGGCGCAGTGTACGAGGAGGGATTTTGCGAGAGCTTGGCGCAGAAGACGGTTGAAGGCCCACTGCAGTGTGTCGCAGGAAGTGGACTCCGAGAAAGTGCGTCTGCATCCTGGTGTTTTCTACCACATTTGCACGCAATGGTGAAGTCGCACTCTTGTAGACGTCGAATCCTCCGACCAGGCGCTCAGATATGTTCTTCAACGTCGAAAGCCTGCTAAAGGCGTAATGGTCCGTTACGATGTTATAATGACGCCCGTGAAGGTAAGGTCGGAATTTTTGCACAGATCAAACGACAGCTAGACGTTCTTGTTCAGTGATGGTGTAGTTCTCCTCGGGGTTTGTCACAACATGGCTTACGTAAATAACGACCCTCTCTCGCGAAAATTCTTCTCGCTGGAGGAGAATGCCACCAATGCCGCGACCACTGGCGTCCGTACGCAGGAGAGTAGGTGCGGTTTCGTCAAAATGAAGAAGTACGGGTTCCGAAGTGAGAGTGCGCATCAGGTAGTCGAAAGCTGATTCGCATTCGGGAGACCACACAAAAGGAAGGTGAGATCGGAGTAGTTTGTGCAAAGGCGAAGCTATGGTGGCGAAGTCCCCTATGAATCGGCCAAAATAGGAAGCGAGGCCTAAGAAACTGCGCAGGAGTTTGGTGTTGCCGGAGGAGGAAAGTGCAGAGCTGCGGAAACCTTCTCATGATCAGGACGAATTCCATCCTTACTGACAATGTGTCCTAACACCTTGATTGTCTTGCTTGCAAAGTGGCACTTCTTGCTTAGCTAAGTCCAGCGTTGGCATAGCACGTGAGAACTTCGTCGAGACGGTGCGATGCTGAGGGAAGGTTGAGGGAAAAAAATTGGCAGATCCCACGTGCAGTGGGAATCAAGGAAATGCGAAGCCCACTTCAGGAACATAAAATGGATTTGCATTGTTGTCTCGCTATACCGAGTTTCGTACATATGAAATTAACGAAACGGCCGTAAGAGCCCCATGACTGTGGCATCTAAACCATGCCGCTCATACACGCATGTTATGATTCTACCGTTATGACCTGTCATTTGCGTTCGTCATGCAGACGTGTTGTGCCATAGCAATGTTGGTATACATCCCATTAATGAAACGAGTGGCATGTATATCATGCCGCTCATGACATCCATGTCAAGATGTTGATGTTATGACCTGTCATTTATGATCGTCATGCAGTCATGTTGTGCCAAACCAATTTTCGTGTACATCCCATTCACGAAGCGGCAGTATAGCGCAAGGACCGTGGCATGTAAATCATGGCGATCGTGACACATAACGTGAACATCATGACATGCACGTCATGATTTTCATGTTATGACCTGTCATTTATGATAGCCATGCAGTCGTGTTGTGCCATAGCAATTTTCGTATATATCCCATTAACGAAACCGCCGCAAGGGCACCAAGACTGTGGCATGTAAACCATCCTGCTCATGACATGCATGTCATGATTCTAATGTTATGACCTGTCATTTATGTTCGCCATGCAGTCATATTGTGGCATACCAATTTTTGTATACATCCCATTAACGAAACGTCCAGGAAAGCACCAAGACAGTCGCATGTAAATCATGTAATTCATGAAATGAATGTCATGATTTTCATGTTATGACCTGTCATGTCTTTTTCATGCAGTCATGTTGTGGCATGCCAATTTCCGTATACGTCCCATTAACGAAACGCGTGGCATGTAAATCATGTCGCTCATGACATCCATATCATGATTTTCATGTTGTGACCTGTCAGCCATGTTCGTAATGCAGTCATGTTGCGGCATACCAATTTTCGTATACATCCCATTAACAAAACGGCCAGGAAAGCACCAAGACCGTCGCATGTAAATCATGTATTTCATGAAATGAATGTCGTGATTTTCATGTTATGACCTGTCATTTGTTTTTCATGCAGTCATGTTGCGGCATGCCAATTTCCGTATACGTCCCATTAACGAAACGCCCGGCATGTAAATCATGTCGCTCATGACATGCATGTCAGGATTTTCATGTTACGACCTGTCATTTATGTTCTTCAGGCAGTCATGTTGTGTCATACCAATTTTGGCATACATCCCATTAACGAAACGACCAGGAGACGGCCAAGACCGTGGCATGTAAATCATGTCGCTCATGACATGCATGTCATGCTTTTCATGTTATGACCTGCAATTTATGTTCCTCAGGCAGTCATGTTGTGTCATACCAATTTTGGCATACATCCCATTAACGAAACGACCAGGAGACCGCCAAGACCGTGACACATAAATCATGCCGCTCATGATATGGATATCATGATTTTCATGTTATGACCTGTCATTTGTGTTCGTCATGTAGTCATGTTGTGGCATACCAGTTTTCGTAAATATCCCATTAGCGAAACGGCCAGGAGAGCATAAAATCGTATGCGGCTAGATAGATAGATAGATAGATAGATAGATAGATAGATAGATAGATAGATAGATAGATAGATAGATAGATAGATAGATAGATACGCTCAAAGTCCCCGAAGTTCGCTAAGAAATGCTTCGCATTTAAAAATCCACGCATATACACGGAGTGAATGATGATGAGTGGGCGAAGCTCCGAATGTTCACGGGTAAAAACCGTGAATCTTCCGTGAATCTTGCCCAGTACATCATCAAAGATGTGACAAACACTGTGTGTCGCCATCTAGTGCTCTGATATCCAACTAGAGCACGCAGCGAGCGCCTCCGCGCCATCTATTGATCATTTCACGTACTAGCTAAGCATCACCGCAGTGCTCGGACGTACGGACGGACAGACAGACAGACAGACGGATGGGCGGATGGGCGGACACCCATGCTACGCATTCCCATACATCTGAATGAAGCGAGCACCGCGGCGCCATCACGCCATCTAGTGAGCGCGTCATACAACTACAGGTGGCTATATACTGTACGGAGGAGGGAACGAGCCACACCCTAAGGAGCTTCGCCCCTAAAAATAACTATCATCTAGATAACACAAGCGTCTTCCACTTCAAGCCGCGGAGAACGTTGTCCATCATATGCTCGAAAGTTGAGGTTGCCTTACAGAGGCCGAAAGCATGACATTGAGCTCATAGAGCCCGTGTGGTGTGGAAAACGCTGTTTTCTCTTTATCGTCCTCATGCATAGGTATTTGCCAGTACCCGGAACACAGGTCCAGAGTGGAAAAGTACTCAGTACCCTGGAGGGAGCTCAAGGCATCGTCTATGCGAGGCATAGGATATACATCTTTGCGCGTGATCTTGTTGAGTGCCTGGTAATGCACACAAAACCATACAGAGCCATCTTTTTTGGAACCAGAACAGCGGAAGGTGACCAAGAGCTCGATTATGGGCGTATTATATTCCCTTGGAGCATGTCGGCGACGTTTTCTTTAATCCTTTTCCGCTCGGTGTGTGACACGTGATGGGGGCGTCGGCGGACGATGGAAGTGCCTTCTGTCTCTATTTGATGCGTTGTAATGGACGTTTTTCCCAGCGAAGTGGAATGCGAGTCTAACATAACTTCGTGTTTTTTGTGCAAATCAAGCAAGTATTTTGACTGTGAAGGTGTCAGGTCGGAAGTGATGGTAGGTGGAAGAGCAGAAAGAAACTCGGTACGCCCGACAGATGATGGTGCAGAGGATGAGGATGTTGACTTAAAGGAAAGCACTGAGATAGATTCTGATTCAGGGATACGCGCCAATGTAGAGCCTTTAGGTATGAGAACTTTTTTGGGCGTCGTGTTCATGACGCATAGGTGGGCACGGCCATTATGAAACCGAAGCAGCCCTGATGCAAAGGCCATCCCACTTGCGAGACAGCGGGGAGATGGTACGACGAGCACGGCACCGTTGTCAATGACATCGGACGTTATTGCCACAATTTTCTTGTGGCGAGTTGGTACATCATTGTCTTGAGCAGCAAGAAAGTGAAGAGGTGCGTCATTGGAATGGAGTGAGTAGTCGGTGTCGGTGATGTGGATAACCCGCTGCCGGCAGCAGATGGAAGCGGATGCCGTAGAAAGAAAATCCCATCCTAACATGAGTTGCTTGGCACACGAACTTAGGGCGGCGAAATGTATGCAATGGAGAAGTCTATCAATGTAGATACGGGCAGTGCACATAGCGGTAGGCCGTATAGCGGATCCTTGAGCAGCAAGTAGTGTAAGTCCGTCATAAGGGGCAGTACCTTTCCGCAGACGCCAACACAAGTCACGCTCAATAACCGATACATTAGCACCAGTGTCAATTAAAGCTTCAACTAACAAACCATCTACAGGAACCAATATCATATTACGCGGGCGCGCTGGAGGAAATCTGTCCCGTCGTCTGATGCAGCTTTCCTTCCCCAAGCTGCATGAGTTTTCCGGACGGCGATCGCAGAAAGGAGAAGCAGGGCGCAGCGGTGACGTAGACCCGCGAAGAGGTGATGGGGAGCGGCGTCTCGACGGATGGTAGGCAGGATCATTCGCGGACGCTGCAGATGGTGATGAAAAAGGGCTTCGAGGCGGACCATACGGACCTATTACTGCTAAGTTTGCTGCAGACAAAAGTAAAGATATAGTTTTCTCAAAGCGTTCTCTGCTCTCTGGAACTGAGCTAAGTATAAAGCAAGACTATTCACTCGCTACGAGCACTGCCCGGAAAAAACTGAGTGAGTTCAGCAAAACGCTTAACATAACCACTAAGTTAACCCACAACAACCTTCTCGCAGGTGGTAAGTGCTATATTTACGATCCAGGCGAAGACAGTGTGCATGAGCGTGTTCGCGAAGAACCTTCAGACAATATGTGTAAGCCTGCGTCAACTTCCCGCTCTTGTCAGAATGCCCCTCTCTCACCTAGGTTAACGCGCTCTAGTAGAACGCAAGCCACAAAAAAAAATAGGATACCGTGACGGGTGGTGGCGTTTTGTTTCCTATACCTGTTCTGTATACCAACATCCGCAGCCTTAGTAATAAAAAAGAGAGCCTCAGTGCTCTAATCAACGATTCGGAAGCAGATGTTGTTATATTAGGTGAAACTTGGTTGTCAAACGAAATAAAAAACAACGAGCTGTTTCATTGTAACAAAAAGCTTGTTGTGTACCGACGTGACAGTGACGAGAGGATTGGTGGTGGTGTTTTGATTGCTGTAAATGAAACCTTTGAGAGTTTCCTAATTTCAACTGTGATTAGTTTGGAAATAATTTGGTGCTGTTTAACAATCAATTTCAAGAAAATAATTCTTGGTGCCTGTTATCGTCCTCCAAGTTGTGCCAGTGGTTTTTCTGAGGCGTTTCATGACTCGGTGAATGAAATCACTGTCAAGTTTCCTGCTGTGCCCGTCTTTCTTGCTGGTGATTTCAATTTTCCACATATTCAGTGGCCAGAACCTTACCTGTCCTCCATTTCATCATCCGCGGAAGCTATCACTTTTATTCATGCATGCCTGGACTTTAATCTGTCTCAGTTGGTAACTCAGCCAACACGTGTAACGCCCACCACAGCGTCACTACTTGACTTGATACTAACATCAGTTCCTGATATCGCTTCTTCTGTAACACACACCCCTGGCTTAAGCGATCATGACGTACTTCACTTTACCATTACCCTTCCTGCACCAAACCCACGTAGACAGTTGAAACAGATAAGAGACTACAGCAAAGCAGACTTTGAAGCTATAAACTTCAGTCTCTGCTCTTTTCTCGATGAATTTCTTTTAGATTATTCTCACAAACCCGTTGAAATACTATGGCAGTCATTCAAAGTGAAGGTTGCTGAATTAACAGCCCAACATGTCCCTCTAAGAACTATATACATTAAATTCTAACGCACCTTGGTATTCTAGGCACCTTAAAAGGTTGTCGAATAAAAAATCACGGCTGTTTCGTGCCGCGAAACGATTACAAAGCGCCGAACGCTGGTCTGTCTATAAAACGGCAGCCAAGTCCTACAATGACGCTCTCAATAGTGCCAAACACCATTTCTTTCACTTCACACTACCAGCATTGTTGCAAACTAATCCAAAACAGTTTTGGAACACATTTAAGCCGAAAGAGGACTCAACTATCTGCCTTGTTGATGAACTCGGTAATCCAGTCCCAAAAGATCACTGTGCTTCGTTACTGAATGAAACGTTCGCTTCTTCTTTCTCCGACTTCATCATTAACAATCGTCCATGCATACAGAATCTTGACTTTCTTCCTATGGATCGCATTACCTTTGATACAACCGGCATTGCGACACTCATTTATAAGCTAAAGCGATCATCGTCATGTGGAGGTGACTCAATTAACTCTAAATTTCTTCAGAATACTAAGGAATACAGTTCCATTATCTTAGGCTGCCTGTTTACTAAATCGCTCCAAGATAACTGTATACCTAAAGACTGGAAAACCGCTAAGGTGATCCCACTCCATAAGTCTGGTGAAAGACATAACCCCCGTAATTATCGTCCTATTTCTCTCTCATCGGTCCCTTGCAAACTAATGGAGCACATAATCTACTCAAACCTCGTTAAACATTTGGTATCAAATAACTTCTTTCATAACTCTCAGCATGGTTTCCGCAAACTTTTCTCTTGCGAAACACAACTAATACTATTTACTAATGATCTCCACGCTGCACTTGACTTAGGTGCGACTATTAATTGTATTTTCTTAGATTTCGCCAAAGCTTTTGACAAGGTTAACCATGAACTGCTCCTACTAAAATTACATTGGTTGCGCATAGACCCTTTATTACTTGACTGGATAAAAGAATTTCTTTCTAACCGCACTCAGTTTGTTTGCACTAACGATATTAATTCCTCTGAAGTGCCCGTGCGTTCAGGCATACCTCAAGGTTCTGTTTTAGGCCCACTACTATTCTTAATTTATATTAATGAGTTGCCTAATAACATATCCTCCCCTATTTGCCTCTTCGCTGACGATTGTGTCATTTACCGTAAAATTACTGATCATAACGACAACGAAACCTTACAAACAGATCTAAACAACATTTTACATTGGTGTAAACTTTGGAAAATGGAACTTAACATTTCTAAATGTAAAGCAATGAGAGTTTCACGTAACCACACATCTATCGATAACTATTCCTACAGCCTGCACGCAACCCCTTTTGAATATGTCCGGTCTTATAAGTATCTTGGTGTTCACATTACTAACTCGCTATCATGGTCCGACCACATTAATCACGTCACATCCAAGTCTAATCGCATGCTCGGTTACTTAAAACGAAACTTTCCTGTTGCGCCGACCTTTTTAAAGAAACAGCTGTACATCACCTACATCCGTCCTCTACTGGAGTACGCCGCATGTGTATGGGATCCCGGCCACGTAACACTCGTTAACAAATTAGAGGCAATCCAAAACCGGTCGTCACGTTTCATTCTTCGCAGCTATAATCGAACATCTAGTGTAACTGCCATGAAGATCAGGTTTAATCTCCCTCCACTTGTCATGCGCAGAAAAATCGCTCGCCTTTGCGCGTTCCAAAAGATATACTATCACAATCACGTTCTAAAATCGCGCTTATTACAGCCTGCATCTTTCATATCATCCCGCATAGATCACCCCCACAAAGTGCATATCCCTCGAAGTAACACCGTTACCTTTTCCCAGTCTTTCCTTCCTAACACATGTCGCGACTGGAATCTTCTGTCAGCATCAACCGCCAGTATTACTGAACCTGACGCGTTCCGTCAGGCCTTGACACCTTCCATGTAAAATGCATTACATGTTGCGCACGCGATAGTATCTCATTGTATTCGTAACTTATATTTCACACCGCATTTTTTTTCTCGTTTTCTTATTATTGAATCTTTTGCACCTTTTGTGCGTTGGCTGGCTTATTATGTGTATGTTTTTCATTTTGCGCGTTTCGCTTTTGCCCGTTTTTGTTTGTTTTGCTTTTGCCCGTTTCGCTTTTGCTCGTTTTCTTATTAATGAATCTTTTGTACTTTTTGTGTGTTGGCTGACTTATTACGTGTATGTTTTGCTTTTTGCCCCTCCCCTCTACAATGCTGTAAAGCCCTGAGGGTAAAATAAAGAAAGAAAGAAAGAAAGACGTTGGTAAGTAGCCCCGGAAGAATAGTCATCCCATTCGTACACGTCGTAACCGCGGCGCTCGTCTTGCTGGCGCTTGCGGCAAAACCGCGCGATGTGACCACGATATCCGCAGTAGTAGCATATAGGACGAGGCGGGCGCCACTGCTGATAACCGGGATGAGCAGAACCGCCGGCGCACATAGAGACGATGTGGACTGGCGTTTGTTGTGGGGCATAGAAGAAACCATGGCTGGCGAACCTGCAGCTACGTTTGCGTATGTTGCTGGGAGATGAGTTGTACGGTCCACGCACACAGCATCAGTCATGGACGCCAACTATTTCCTTACAACGGCTCGAAAAACGTCGCCGGAAGCAGGCAGGGGTGGTGAAGCTGGTAAGAAGCCAATGGACTGGAGCTCCTCCCGTATGATTGTGCGGATCATTGCGCGCAAGGAGGAATCGGCGGGAGGGATGGCTTCTGTTGTGTCCGGTTTCAAACGCACGGTTTCGAGTTCATCAAGGCGCTGGCAGGTGGCAACTATATCGGCGACTGTTTCGGAGTTTTTGATTGCCAATGCGTTGAAGGCGATACACCCGATGCCGTTGAGAATATCCGGACCCAGTCTGATTCGGTCATGGATGAGTTCGCACGTCGACAAAGGGCAAGGACGTCCTCTATGTACGATGTGTATGGTTCGCCGTGGTGTTGTTTACGGGAATCTAGTGTCTTTTTTGCAACAGCGGAGCGAAGCCGGTGTGCCGAAAATTTGTCTAAGCTGCTCGTTAAAATTAGGCAAATCCGCGAAGTCAAGCTGGTGGTTGTAAAACCAGGTCTTTGCCACTCCCGTGATATGAAAAGGGACGTGGCTTAGCTTAAGCGGATCCTCCTAACTCTTGGCTGTGCTTACTGGGCCGTAGTTATCAAGCCAATCCTCCACGTCACCGCGAAGTCCAGCGAAAAGGTGAGGATCACGCTTACAACCCAACAATGTGAGGCGGCAGCTGTCGAAGCCGAGATGGGTGAAGTAGAAGTGACTGTTGGCTGCGACAGGAAGGCGGGTAGCTGACACAGTCGGCGTCCTGATCGCAGCTCCAAGGGGGAGACCACGGTGGCACAGTACGGAGGGCCAAAGATCACTCTTCACCACTTGTGAAGCAGTGGTAATAACGCCGCTTTATTAAGCCTTGAGGCTACGGAGAATCGCTGACCCCAAGGCACAGATCTGACTCTAGACGACAACCCACCACAGATAAAGATGAAGGGACCGAGGATATGATGAATATGTACATGTGAAGTAGAAGTACCCGTTGATTGCCCACAATATATACATATCAGGGAAGGGCACTATCGCAATACAAGAGCATCGCGATAATATTTCAGAGATGCTTTTGAGCACCTGTATTGTTCTATTGAGATATATTTTGAAAAATGTTTTTGTGGGGGGTCTCGGTAGTGAAATACCTTTGCAATGTATTGCCCGTATCGCGATACTTTGCCGGGCACGGGTATCTCGTTACTGTCTTTTTTTCGGGGATGAGCAGAGACGTGTTTCCAATGTCATGTTTTTATGCGGAAATTTGGCGCCATTCCGCTGCTGTTCCGCTCTTTCACCCCCCGCTTGCGGGAAGCAGGTGTCCCGCCACGTGCGGGACGGGTGTGCGGACAGCGCGTGGAACGGCCCTTACTGCGAACTCCGCAGAAAAATTTTTCCAGTCACTCTAGCCACAATGAAATTAACTGCTCCTTAGTGATTCCAGCGCGTCGCTTGAGGTATGCTATTTCTAGCGTAGCTAATACTGTTGCCGCCGCCAATTATGCCGATTTCGGTGTAGAATGTGCGTTACTCTTGCTGTGATACAGTATAATTTTTTTATTGTAATTGATATCTGTACATATGTCGTTATTAACAATTATGTACAGTGTAAGCCTCCTTTGTAACCCTTAATGTTACTCAGAGTACTGCGATATAATGAATTAATTGCAAGTTTCAATGGTCCGCTACATTTTAAGTATTATGCTGCAGTTAATGAATGTATTGACGGAGAGGCGAACATACCCGTTATAGAAAAAAGTATTTTAGTATCAGTATTGCTGTATCTGTATTCTGGAATGCTCTTCTCTTCTTTTTGCAAAAGTCTCTGAAATATCCCGCTACATCAGTTACAAATGTATCTCAGTACCTGTATTTTAGACTTCCAAACCGTGTATTTCTATATTGGTACTCCGGAATACTTTTCCGGGTATCTCTGCATATATACTTAAAGCATTCCTGAAGTGAAAGGAGTGCGTAAAAGACGGAGTCACATTGACGGTGTATATCTTAGCGATTATATTTTGCAGATGACATTTTGTGCTCTTTATCAATCATAAATTGAGCTAAGCTGTGAGATTTATATCTACGACTAAGTAAATAGTAACAAAGAAGTCGCGATAATCCTGAGGAATCTGTGTCAGAAGCAGGCATTAGAGAATTAGCAAACAGCCATTGGAAGGTGAGCGACAGTAATATCTCTAAGAGGAATATTACGAGGGGAGCCTACTCAAGAGAATAAAACTGCTCATTACAACGCGTTTAATTGCCGAGAAGCCACACATTCCATGTCATCGGAATAAACACAAGCATCTTCACTTGAGGAACGCAGACTGAATTTCATGGAACAAGGTGTACTGCAATAACTCTGCTCTTATTTTGCCTTCTTAAATCTTACAGGAAATAATCACTGCTCAAGATGACTGCTGATCCACTTAAATAATTTTTATTAGTAAATGTCAAGCCAGTGTCAGTACCAAGACAATTATCGCCAGCAAAGCATTATAACCAACAGAGCTACAACGCGTCGATGTCGAAGCGCATCATGCGGTGGCTGGACAAGATGTTTTCCCCAATAAAATGCAGCTACGCTTTCATACTTCATTTCCTCGCCAAGTCTTTTCTTTAGCCGTGGATCGCGAGCAACAGACTTAATTGGCTAAGTTGATCACTGCGTCATCGTCGATGTGCCCAGAAAAGATCCGCATGCTATGCTGAACGCTGATGGGCGTTCCTGGCGCTCTTAGGTGCCGTATTCTACAATTACAAACATCAATAACTTGCACTGTGCTTTCAGAGGGTTTGTTGTTTGTTCGTTCTTTAGGTTGTTTCTAAAAAAAGAACGCGCCTTCGGCCCCCTTCCGTTTCGTCTTTTCATAGGCTGGGCCTTTGTGTCAGACTTGTTCCCTTCAAGAGGCAACTCCGGTAGTTTTTTCACCATGTTCTGATATCAATATTTTCCAATTGTACTGTTAGTGCTGTAATAGCCAGAATGGTCCAGTTGCTCAGAAACGCGCCACTAAGTTTAAAAAACCATCTAAAACTCGTGTTCAAACCGAAACCGAAACGGGTAGATGCTTCGTGCAGCGTATGTGATGACGTCACTACCTCCTCGCCGCCAGAAATATGTAGCTGGCGCCAGACAAACGCCAGTAGGGAGGTTTACCGATGATATAATGAGTTGTGCCAGATTTTTCTGAACTTGTCTCTGATTATTTGAGCACTGAACTGCCGCCGTTTTGCTTTTATAGCCCGCTGGCTCTGGTACGCAGCGTGTAAGGTGATTACGTCAAAAACATAGGGTGGCCTGCGTCGGACTCCGCGAAAAGATTTTAAATTAATTTACACGGAAACTAAATTGCCTACAGCCGCCTTACATGATATATATTATTACTGTACCGAGCGGCATATACAGTTAAATTGTCATTGAAATCAGTGAACACTGAAAAATCACCGGAGTTGCCCTTTAAGTTGCCCTCACACAAAGGAGAACCACCACTCCCGCAAGTCAGCGTCCCTATACGCAGCGCGAACAGCGAAACCCATGCCCCCCTCCGGGACGTTACAGCAATCAAACGCGCTCTGTCCAAGGCCAAGATCCTTGATCTCGTGCGTAGAACTTCGGCCCGTTACAATAAACGATTATACTACGACGGCTCACACTGGCACGGCTCGGCACAATGTTTGTGGTAATGTAACGCATGTGTTTGAATCTGCAGCTTTACAGCCTATATCAGTCAAAACGCGCTGCATGCAAAGAACGACGAATGATAAGAGATGTAGGTAGAAATTGCACCCCTCCTTGCTCCCCGCTACCCTTGCCCCTTCCGAGGAAGTTGGCCACCAATGTTCAATGGCGGCCCTTGCACCACGGTACATATCGTGAATAAGGATACTGCATCAGGGAGCTGTTGCGGTATGCTTTTATAAGTGATATTACGGTTGTAGTAAGTCTGAACTGCTCCTGTATCACTGTAATAAACAAAACATACGTATTGCTTCCACTCCGCTTAATCTTGTCCACCTTTGATCTACCTCGAAGGGGCACTCCATTGAAGGATGCTTATGACAAGCTCCGTAGCACGGCATTTCAGTTCGAAATAAAAGAAAAGACATCTGTGCAGCAGGTTTTCATATCTTCCACTAAATGAGTGCGCACCCTGATACCGTCCTATTCAATGAGTGTACAACGAAATGCTAAATAAAGAAATTGTGAAACACACAACACAACCAAACATCCGGCCAGACGTCCTACAGCATTTTATGCTTAGCATTTACCAGCTTGGCACAAATGAATGTTTATTCTATACATTGGAGAGCTACAACAGTCCTCAAACGGCACTATGGCCACCACGACAGCAGCAACCATAACAACAAAACATAATCATCATTATTGTCAACAATTCCAATGCTTGTCAATGGATGCTGAGCTCATCCATGAAGAAATCCCAGGTACGGACATTATACGCACCATAGCAGCAGCGCTTCCCTTATTTCTCTCTCCCTAGAAGCAGCGTACCCAAGATTTTCATGCGTGCTCTTCCATTCTTCTTTCGTTTTAGGGGCGAAGCTCCTTAAGGCGTGGGTCGTGCGTCCCCGATGTATGTAATCGTCGTCGTAGTAGTAGTAGTAGTAGGTAGCCACCGGCGTGTGCCTGCCGGGAGGCCCGCACGCGCCGAGGGCGATCGCGTGGCTCCCGGCACGCGCTCGCCCGCGAGAGACAACGTTAGCGCAGGCAGCGTCTCCTAGCGACTTTCTTGATTGAGAAATACCGACTGCTCGCGTTGGAGAAGCGTTCACCGGCAACCCATATATATATATATATATATATATATATATATATAGGCACTGCACCTTGACTATATATATATATAGGCACTGCATATATAGGCACTGCATCTTGACTTGCAATGAAGTGCCGGTGGGAGATTTCACTTGTGCATTGTGCATAGTTGAACCGTGAGGATTCGTAGCGTGCGCGAGATGTTAAAAAACTAGATGGCGGTACTTGTAGTTGATGATGAAAGATGCGAAATGTTATAATAGTTTCATGACATTTACTCAAGTGTTTCACTTTTAATTGTGGGGCGAATTGCACGGAAGAGTTTCACGGTTTACCGATGATTCCTTCTGGAGATTCGCCCCACTCATCATCATTCACCCCGTGAATATGCTGTGATTTTTTTCAGAGTTGCTCGATTCCAGTTCCTTTTGCCTTATTCTTCCTCTCCCATTTCGCTGCTTTTCCTGTTTCCTTTTTTATTTTTTCGTCATCCGCTTCCTCCTTCTCGAGGCTGTTCTCTCTTTTGTCTTCTTTGTCGTGGTGTATTAGCCGGCTATTCTTTTTGTCCTTCTTTTTATTCGCTAGCTTCTTTCTATTTTTCATCGCGTCGTATTTTTTCTTCCGCATTGATGTACAGACAGACGGCGGCCGGCAAAATATGTCTTGACAGACCACTCCTACAAATAAGGTTTGTGTTTGAGAACACAGAGTGCTGAACACAGAAAAACCCAGAATGCTCATAAACGAGAGGTGGAGTAAAAATTGATAGAAATATTCACATGTTTCTGCCTGCCTGGTATGAAAATTGTGTGCGCAAATGCGGCCGCCGCAACTCAGAACTTGCCACTGTTCCACAGTACCAGTGCGGTGTCACTGGCTGTACCAATTTTATGCCCGTTTTGAGCCGGTTGCTCTTGGAGCACTGGTTTAATTTTTCCGTCCTTTGAAGTATAGCTTGGCACTACGTGCTCGTCCCTCGCGTCTCGGTAGTGCTGTTCATCACGAAGATCTGGTTTGATATCGAAGCATCCTGTGAACGGCTGCATGTGGCGACGGCTCTTTGAATTGTCTGCGACGCACACTCCTGCTATATGTTGCACAACGGTAAACGATATACTTTTATGAAAATAATTCCCCGAATTCCCCGTGACGTATACATAAGCCGGCCTCACTACATTTCAGCCCGCAAAGATCATGAACACAAGATAAGAGAATATAAATGTAATACATCGTCCTTCAGCAACTCTTTTTTTCCGAGAACTATCAGTCAGTGGAATCGACTTCCTCCCACAATTGTAGAAATTTCTTCAACGGATGCGTTCTTTTCTGCAATAAAAATGATTGAATCTTTGGACCGCTAAGCCCTGTAGACTACGTGTGTGCGCCTGGCAGTCGCCATGATCTGTACGGTATCTTGGTTGTAAGCTATGTTGTTTTGTTTTGGTGTTAATTTGCCCTTGTGCTAGACGAATGCTGCACTTTGTTTTAATTATCATGAGATTTTCATCAATTTTTGTGGTTTCTGCATTTCTTTTTCTCTAATACATATGACTTTTCTGACGCATCTGTGCTCGGTGCAACTGTGTATGTTTTTGTGTTTTGGAAATCTACTTCTTTTCTCTTTTTTACTTATGTGAATGCAATTATGTGAACTTATGTGAGCCTGCAATTTTCATGTTCTTTTCTGTACCCCCCCCCCCACTATAATGCCTGTATGGGCGCTGTGGGTACTAATTAAATAAATAAATAAATAAATAAATAATGTTGCACTACGTTATATTTGCAAGTCACGCATGTACCTTGAATGGTACGAACGCGATCGTTTTTCCTCAGAGTTATGTGATCACTGTTCGACGAGAATTTTCTGAGAAACCTGTCAGGGCGTTGATCGATACAGAGGCGTTAGTGTCGATTGTAAGTGCTGCTTTTCGTCCACGGCTAAAGCAAGTTTTTACACCCGCCCTGAACCTAGCCGTTCGAGTCGCCGAAGTGGGCACTGCCGCTATTTGGCATGCGCTGTGCCCGAGTCACTGTCGCCCAGAGAAACACTGCCGTTCTTTTTGCCGTAATGAAACATTGGCGTAATTAGCTCGTACATGGTATGGACTTTCTAGCCGCTCATTCTGCCCTCATAGACTGCATGCCCGGCTCACTTAGCCTTCGCTTGCCTCTCCTTTTTGTACTACCGACCCGCCTCAATGCCCTTTATGCTGCACTAATTTTATAGTGGATCTAGGTTGAGGTAAAGGGTGTCGCTAGTGAGCCAAGGCCAAGAGGGAGTCGGCTTTTCTTCTCTGTGGGACGCCTTACAATGGGGAACGGCGGGCATACCTTCCCGCTAAATATCTCCGTTATTTGATCGAAATAGTTGTTTTTGTTGTCTAATCATATTGTTTTTCTTAAAAGTTTAAATACGTTTCAGATGTCCCAGTAAAGTCACCCTAAAATTAAAAATGCACGGTTGTGCCTCTTTTTCAGTGTCACCAATGTTACATGCGATGTTTTCATAGCTTATATTTCACCCTCAAGTAAAAAATCATCGCCATGACGTCTTTTTGAGTAATTTATATAATCAAGCAATTACAGAACTCGAATGTTCGAGTTTATTATAAATTCCAAGGAAATTATTTTTTTCCTTGCTGTCGGTGTAGTGAAATATTTGTTTCAGTATGAGAAAACATAGACATATGCACACACGTCTGCGTGTGTTTGGGTATCAAAAATTGAGCATGGTGGCAAAATGCCTGCTCTAGAATTACACAATAAACAGATCATTGATTCTGTATATCTTGAAAGCATAGTTTGTTTTCTGATGTCTTGCTGGGAAGGAAAGTGCGAGCCTCGTTCCTACATTCTCATTCAGTGAGTGTACGGACGTCAATTGGCATTTGGCACCTGCAAAGACGCCCAGGCAGCACGCCGACACAACACTGATGTAGGCGTGATGTCCGCCAAAGTCGGCAGAGATATGGGGCCTAAGTCGCCAAATTGCGCTCGCTCTACTTTCACCCGCATCTGCCCGATTATGGCCAGCCAGAATGGCTCTACAGTGGCAAGACCACCATGGGTCGAACTTGGCCAGCCAGCGTGGGCGGAGTTTCGACCAGCCAGGGTGGGCGGAATTTGGCCAGCCAGAATAGGTCGGATTTGGCTAGGTATCATTGGCCGATGTTGCGGGCATTCAGGCTTTCTTGGCATGATGTCGGCCCCGCCGACATTGGGATACCCCTTCACCGACCGTTCAAGGTCATTACGGTGTTTATAGTGGTTTACCCCAACTGTATCGCACCGTTTGGATTCGCAAAATTTTTATTTTTGTGTGTTCACTTTTTCGAAGGGCTGAACAACCGCTCCATTGCTCTATCAAGTGGACCAACTGTAGTTTGTGTAAATGTGCCTCGCACACATACCTGAAAGCTCTATTACCACAATAAGTGTGGATAACTGGGTCTCTTGTATTTTCCAATAATGTTTTCTGAACAAAACAGATTAAACAAGAGGAAAGGTTTATAAAGAAAACCACTATTTTATTTATTTTGTCGACTCTGCATTGTTAACATGCTGCTCACGTGTTGCACCTCGTGGTGTAAAAGCTTCGTCAAGAGTGCAACCTGCGAGAAAAGGTGTGAGAAGTTAGCACAGCTTTAGAGCACATCAGCACAATACTAGCATTATATGCAACTTGTGGACCGTCAGTGTGACTTATGAACAACTGCAGAAATTCAAGAATTGTCAGAAAGACCTCAAAATCGGACACTACTTTAGAAAATTGCGAAAAAGTTCTCCTTTTAACTAAATAATGAATCCATATTGTATATTCAACCACCAGATCTTGGGTTCGTGTCGCCTCAGATACCCAACGGGAAAAAACATGAGTAAAGGTTCTGTTTCAAGGCACTTCTAAAAGCGGCACATTAGTCGAAATAGGTGCATGTTTTATTATATTAAATTTCATATTTTTGGCATACATCGGAAAGGAAAACAGCTAACACGACACACACCAAGGATTGGGTCTTCAGGCAAAATATGTCCTTACATGATAGGTGCGAGGTGCATTATGGACAGATATTAGAGGAGGAATACCTTTTTAAGGCTATTTTGAAAATGCCATCGCGTGCCGAACTGCCGCACGTGACCTACACCAAGCAGCGCGTGTTCGGTATCACGGTGCCCTTAAGAATACGGGCAAGAAGAAAAATGTTACAAGAACTATAATTCACCTCATAATGGGTGCTTGATTACAAGCACAGGATTAACTATACGAAGGAAAATCGGTTTGGGCCAGCGCTGCTTCGCTATCAAGGGAATTCGAAAATAAAGAGCCCTCGCAGATCACCCCACAAATAATAATATACATGGAACCGGTGGTTGAACTTCGCAAAAAAAGCGCCGCGTCCAATTTTGAAAAACTATCCGGCAACTTACCGAATTTCGCCTTCCGCTGTGCACTGTTCAGCTTTGAGTCAGCAATGAAAATTTGGCGATGACACTGTAGTCTCGCGAAAAGGGGAAGGCTTGTGTTTGCATACAACCACTGTCACAGTTCAGATGAGCATTGTCTCAGGAGGAACACTCCGCAAGGAATCGCGCAATCAAATTGAACGATTGATAAACGCGGTACATGCGCCGACACCCGTGCACAAACTGCGTGCACCCGATGAAACCCGTAGGCGTACCTTGCATCTTGGTAGGAATGCCTGTACCTGGAGCTGCAATGACAGAGCACGGAAATCAAGTTCTCAGAACACAGCATGGTCGCTCCTCGGAAGGGAGCTAATGCCACGAAAAGCAGGTTCAGAACGACATTCCTTGCAAATTGTAGATGCGCATAATGGACGTGCATAGAGGTGGCCATGACCATGGTATTCAGTTCTGAAGGGGCGCGCGTCCCCCCTCACACACTTTTTTATGTTTAGTTGCTGCTCGCTTAGCATGTGCTAGGTTTCTTCTATGCAGAACGCGCGCGTTTTTCTTTCTTTTTTGATTGTCGTAAAACGTGGAACACAGCATTTCTATGGGGCTAACACTTATGCACGATGGCGGAGATACCCGCCGGGAAGTGCAGCATGGTGCAGCCTATGGAGTATGCTGGCAAGCATATGCTCTCTTTCGAGCTACCTGTAGTACAGGATTTAGCGGAACCTGAACCACCCATGCCAGCTGAAAACACGAGCGAAATGCGCAGGTAAACGTGCTCCCTTCCCGCGCGACAAGAAATATTGTTCTCAATCTGTCTCTACTCGCGCCCTTCTTTTACTCGTTTTGGTTATAAATAAATTAGTTGTTAAATAATAGAAAACGCATACGTGGGCTTGTATCGACGCCATAGTCTAATAGGAATGTCAGGAACAAATCACACACCCACTGAACAGAGCATGCAGTCAAGCTCGATCTATTCTCATCTAACTAGTACAACGTAAGCGATGGCCGATGTGTAAACGAATTCGAAAGGTATGGAAAGAACGAACTAACGGTCGTTACACAGAAATGCAAAAAAACGAAGGAAATATACGGAATGGCGTATGTATGAAGAAACTAGTGGACAGAAAAGACCTTCGATTTTCAACTGTTCTTTTTTTCCACTGCATGCTTGCTGTTTTTACAAAACCATAAAATACGCAGATCGCCTTCACAAGAACACTGTGTGATCACATACACTCCAGTAGAACTCACCCGAAAAGCATTCTGTTTGATAGGTGTGTGCATTGGTTTGCCACCTTTAAGATGAAAAATGCTCGCCACATGACGGCTTTCTTTTTCGTGGATGCATTTTTCGCAAATCTCGTGGTCTTGATAAGAGCACTTCTTCCGAATTTGCAATGCGAAGGGATCTATGTATTTCACAGTGTATAAAAACAGCTACGATCCTCTCAATATAAAGTTAGCACTAGATCTGTTTTGGCCTCTCGCTGTCGCGCTGTTAGCTCCGTATATCCTTGCACTGCGTAGGTTATAAACGTCAGTAGTACATTGCCTGTAGCGAGATTTTATCTCCGCTTCAGCGCGCCAAAAAGTGTGCGCTAGACCTTTTTTTGTCTCTTTGCTGTTGCGATGTTACCACTGCATGCCTTTTCCTTCCCTAGGGTGCTAAATATCAGTGCTATAGCTCCGCTTCCGATGCTTTGCTTGAACACATCAGTGGTGGTTATGCCTATCGATGTAAGCACGAACTAGTTCAATTTCTATGAATTTTAATTCTCTCACATGCGCTGTCAGATAATTTACCACTGTGCTTGTCGATCCTTCTGGCTAATGTTGCCAGTAGCGCCAGCCTATTATGCAAAGTTGGCACAAACAGCCTATAGATATATATAATAATAGTTTCTCTATATGAATGCTTTTTGTGCGCCGTGATTATAAAATAACAAACCGCGCGAAGAGAATATTATATGCTACTCAAAACACGTACGCTATGTTCAGGCCCTGAAACATGTATACTTGGATATATGAAGCTCAACATCTGATTCTTACGTCGAATCTATTAAGTGAATTTCGGTCGTGCTAGTCTCGATCGGATCTCTATTATTATATACTGCAGGTTTCCAAAAGGGCCCGGCCGGTATCGACCATGAAAATGCGGCGTTGTCGACGTCCTCCAGGGCGGCGTAAATGGCTCACTGTTTCTTGTGAAATAGTCTTTCTAGGGACAAATCGCGCCGAATTGGCCATTCCTCAAGCGATGGTGAAAAATGGTAAAATCGGCGCCACATTTGCCGGAGAAAGTTATCGGCTCAGCCGGCGTGGGCTCTAAGGTGGCATTCTCGGCACAATGTTGCCTATAAATGGCGATGGCTTAACCTATATTGCCTAAAGAATGGCGAAATCGGTGCCACATTTGCCGGAGGAAGTTATCAGCTCAGCCGATGTCGGCTATAAGGTGGCATACTTGGCACAATGTTGCCAATAAGAGGCGACGGCCAGCCCATATCGTGTGTCGAATACCAAAATCGGCGCAATGCTTCCCGCTGAAAGTCATCGGCTCAGTCGATGCCGGCAGTAGCGCGGCATATGCGGCCTCATGTTGGCAATTACAGCCGACTGCCGGTCAATATTGGCGGGGCAGTGGCTATAGTGGCCCGACGTTGGCAGTCATTGACGGCGGTTTAGCCGATAACGGCTGGCTGCCGGCAACGTTAGGCCGTGAATGGGCCACGCTTTGCCACCATAAAACCAATATCGGCCCTACGTTGCACGCTGCCTGGGCCTGAACGCGTCTTCTTTTCGGGGATTGCGCCTTTGTGGTGTCTTCACACATTGTTTCGAAGAAATAACCTTGCATGCTAAGATATTTAGTCCTCTCAAGATCAAAACGCTGTAAGCAGTGCACATTTTTTCAATAAACCCATGGGAGGAAGCATTCTTCCCTCAACGAAAATTCAGTTGTTTAAGTAAACAATTGCTGTCTTCTAAAGTTTTTTATGTCTATGTGTACTTGCGTGCGCGCGTTCGCGTGTGCACTCCTGTGCGTAGATTGATATCTCTTGCCTTCAAATAACAAAGTACCGACAAGATACTAAGGCCATATTATTTTTTTGTTTCTGGCTGGTGGTGTGTAGCATGGTCGTCACACAAATTTTTCAACAGATACAGCCTTGGCGCAATCTCTCTTGCCACCTGCAGGGTATGTCGACATTCTGTTTACAACTCGTGAGTGTTTACGGCTTCCCACCAGGATATCCATGTCAACGTCAATACTTGACAGACTACGTATCCAGAACAGTGGTTTCCGGAGACGAGGTAACATACCAGAATTTAGCCTCAAAAGGTCAACATGCTGAGAGCGTCAAATGTTTTAGCACGACATTCGACCTTCCATGTCTCGTGCGTGAAGTCAAGGGTTTTAACCTTATAAGATCACAGGATTAGCTCTAGAGAGGCGTTTTTGACTGGATGTGCGTTATCCTCTCCTTCCCTTTAATGTGAGCAAAAGGGATAATAGTGTACAGCGTACATAGTAGTAGAAACATTTAATGTGGCAAAGAATAATGATATGGACTAGGTTTTCCTAGAAGCTTCACATGGCAAGAATTTTCCAAAGCTAAATAAAAAGAAGCCTAATCTATTTAAGTAGTACAACCCTATTGCAAAACCTAGCACCAATAGGCACCAGCGTCCAGTGCCATGCCTCATTATGGGCCCAGTGGGACGCTGCATACTGACACCTTGGCGTGCCACAGCTTACTGGGAGGCGGGGTTTACCGGCACGCAATACCGCTTTAAATAAAAGAAACGTGGTGCCTGCCATGCATGCCAAATAAAGTACAAATATAGAAAAGCGAGAAGACGTAGCAAAAAGCCTCCCGACACCAGGATTCGAACGTCGCACCTGTCTATTTCCGACCCATCGAACTACCACTGCGCCACGCCAGAAAGCAGTGAGTTGGTTGTAAAGAGTCAGCGGTGTGACCTAATGTCAGATTGGTTTTGGCAGAGGTAGAAACGACAGACACTTTTTTATGCGGATTTAACCCTCACCCTTTTCCCTGACGAAAGAGACAAGCCCGCGATCCTGCATGACATTCCCACAATGGTGACAGCAGCCAGTTTATTATACAATCGATATCTAATACTGAAAAAAACATGACCCGCCTCAGTGGTCTAGTGGTTATGGCACTCAGCTGCAGATCCCAAGTAGCGGGAGAATCCCGGCCGTGCCGGCTGCACTTCGATGGAGGCGGAATGTGGAGGACCGTGTGCTGTGTGATGTCAGTGCACGTTAAAGAACCCCAGGTGGCTGAAATTTCCGGATACCTCAACTACGGCATCTGTCGTAATCAGAGCTGGTTTTGGGACGTTAAACCCCACAAAACAACAAACTGAAAAAATATAAGTAGACCGACTGACAGGGACTATCTGCTGTTGCAGCCGAGCTCGACAGCCTTTTCTTGCTCTTACGAATAGTCGACATATATATAGATGCGTTTTATGTATAGTATTATGCATCTCGATAATCGAACGTGTACTTCAAGAGGCACTTAGCAGTTTTCTCGCTGAAACGGCAATATTTTACTCCAGCGTCAGTGCGGGTGTCTCACATATGCAGGTTCATGAAAGCTCACAAATGTTCATCGCTTCGCAAAAACAAGCGCAGTGCAGTGGGACACATCTCATCTTCTTTGTTCGGTAAATCGTACTGATCGACGAATTTGTATTTGCGTCCTAGTCAGAGAGGAGGGTGGGTGGTAGCAACCTTCAATGACATATATAAGCTTCCTCAAGTGCGTCGCTTCGATGCTCACCACTTCATCTTCAAGCACTGCGAACATAGAAAAATCATCTGGTCAGGTTAGCCAATGCCAAGGCTCTACTACACAGTGATTTTGATTCGTCGTAGTAGCGTATGCTTAAGACTTGGACTGCCGTTCGCGTGTAGACAGACTCGGCCGGTACGCTATGCCCAAGCTTCACTGGGAGCATACTGGTACAGACCGATCGGGGCTCGGCGGCTTGAGAAAGCTAAAGTTATTGTATATTAGCTCAAGAAGCTTTCTCATATGATCAACTTTTGGCGAACCTAAAGTAATTGAAGCTGCAGCAATCGCCAGAGGTGCACTTGCCGGGTTGCTTATGCAGTTGTCCCCAAGTTTCTGATACGGTAGGCTTCCAGAGTTAGACACGCAATTTGGCCACTGCTCTTGCCTAAAATCATCGTCTCCTTCCACTGTGCCCCACAATCAGAACACTATATGACATGCCAAATTAAATGAGTGTACTTGTCATGTAGTTTGTTCAAATTTAGAGTGTCTTGCCCCAATCGCTCATTGACGCAGCGACCAGTTTCGCCGACGTAGAATATCCCACTTGACATGGGGATGCAGTACAGCACTCCAGTGGAACGTTTCACTAACGTGGTTTGATGGTTCTGGCATCCACGTTTATTTGCGTTGCGAATACGTGGGCACAACTTTCCCAGCTTGTTTGGGGCACAGAAACGAATAGGCACACCGTGCCTGTTTGCCACCTTCTTGAGATTGTGGCAAAGCTTATGGATATAAGGTACTACCTCAGGACTAGGGGCCTTTGGGTGAACCTCGGCCGTAGTGCTTCGCGTTCAACGTTTGAATTTTTGAAGGAGTGTTGCAGGAACGGCAGTCAAGACCGAGAGAGGAAACCCTGCGCTCAAAAGACGGCTTACCTAATTGTGGAAACTGGACGCGACTTCGTGTGGGCACGATTTTTAGAGAGCTGATTTCATGCACATCAATGCAATTTCTCTCTTTATTGTCTTGGAATGTGCCACGTCAAATGGTAGCAGTACCTTCTTGGCCCATGGGCAGTAAGCCCAGCAGACGTGCGCATCAGAAAACCTGATTTTGAGGTCTAAAGACTGTAAAATGGAAACGAGCGGAAGTTCGTGGGTTAAACGTAACACAAGTCCATGTTTACTAAAAAACAGATAAAACATCACCCACTCTAGAGGGGTAGGTGAAGGTGGGAGTCTTTTTTAAAAGCACTAAAAGATCCTGTACATATGTAAATTCTTTTAAAACCGTCCCCCCATTTAAAACCTGTGCAAGCGTGTCATCTACCTTCGCCAGAAAGATATCGCAAACAATTGGGGCTACGCGTGATCCTATGGAGATACCACCACCCTGCAAGAAGGGCTGCTCGTCAAATACAATAAAATTTGAGTTCAAATAAAACTGCAGCAAACACTCTTGACAATTTCTCCTATGCTCCATATCCTTGACAGAGGTTTCCTGGGATCAAGTTTGGAGCAGAAAGCACGCCACTCTTTCCTCTCCAGCTTGTCGAGGTGACGTTGAATGTGCCGTTACGTTTGCCTAGCTTGCGAATGTCGTCTCTAGATAATGTCTTACGGGCGCACCTCTCGGATCTGCGGCGCATTGCTCGGAGCCTCTCGTACTCTATGTCAACCGTCGTACGCTTTCCAGGCAACTTTAGATATTTCGTACTGCTGCGCTTTGTTTGGATTAGCGTGCCTATGTATTCCTCATACGTCATGTCTGATGTATCCGACTGTTCCACTCTGGCCCTGTATATTTCCCAGTCAGTGCATCGAAGCGCCCGGGCCTTTGAATGCTGCATGGGGCCCAGGCGACGTACGTTGGTATATGGTCGCTTCCATGACTTTCTACGTCTGAATGCTACGTAGCCATAGGTGCAAAGCTAGAGGAGACCAGAGTGATGTCTAGCGCACTGGATCAATTTCCTTTGAAGAAAGTCGGCTGACCATTGTTGAGTACGACGAAATCATTTTTACGGGCTAGGTCAAGTAGACACCGGCAGCGTTGAGTCGATCTCGTAACTGCCCAGGCTGGGTGATGCGCATTGAAGTCCCACGTTAGAACATGTGCTTCAGGCGTTGTACCAAGTATAGCTTGCAATTTCTTCACATCAAATTTTACTCCTTGCGGTATGTATGGCGCAATCGCCGTAAATGTGAGATTGTTCCACTTCACTGTTGCTGCAGCATATTCATTCGATGCGTCAGGTCGAATAGCATGGATGTCAAATATCAGATCATTGCGAATGGTCAAGAGAACCCTGCTGGTATCCCCTCCAGTTGACGAATGCGTGATGGTGTATCCAGAAAGGCGAATTCCATTGCGCACACGGGACTCCGAAATAGCAACCACTGGAAAACGGTGCTTACGAACAAACTGCCTGAAGCGCCTTGTTCGGGACGTTCGTTAAGCTCGTAGGCTGAGCTGTCAGCGCCATCTTTCTATCACAGGTGAAAGAAAATAAAGCGGCGTCAAGATGACTTTAGCAACTGGAGAGGACAACGGAGGAAGAAAGCTGTGAGCAGCACCGACAAGAGCAGATAACAGTGAGTATGTGTTTGAGTTGTCTTGTCGGGTGCTCCGCTCTCGTTGTCCGCGCCATGAAAATGATGGTCCCCTTCTCTCTGATCAACCAGCGGCGCTCGTGCTCTCATGGACTCTCACGCCCGAGCGTTCGGTAGATTCCTTAGCTGCAGTGACACACCCAGAGGGCGGCAGATTACGAGTAGGCAGAGATGGGAAATCTTCCGTGTCTTCAATTCCCGGGGGATTATCGGAAGCCGTTTTGCAAGCACCTTTGCAAGACACTGTCGTCCCGTCGTTGCTACCCCTGCTGGCAGCTTTTCGCTTCTCGTATATAGCGGCCTTCGAGGATATGTATCCTACGGTATGATTTATCTTGTAGTTGTGTACTTCCTTCCTTTACGGAGTACACAACATAGATATGATGTGGATTCATGCTGTTTCTTCCAGTTAGGACAATGCAGCTGCTGAGTCGCACAGGAGGATCGATCGTGGTTGCCACCACAGCGTGGGCACGCCATTGGAAGACAACATGCACCAGCTACGTGTCCAAAACGCTGGCACTTGGAGCACTACCTTGGGCACTTGGTGTACTTCAGCAGTCGGTAACGTGTGTAGGCCAGGATGATATACTCAAGAGTAGCTTCAGCAGCAAATACGATACGGACATTTTCTCACGTTCCCTATCGCCGTACTGACTTCACAGGAGAAAATAAGACGCTGTCTACCGAGATTCCTGCAGAATACCGATGCGTCTTTTCAGATCATCTACCTACCCAAACACCTCCGTTCTCACGATGGTATATTCTGATCAATGAAAAGGCGAAGTAGCCCCATCTATGAAATCATCAATACCGCTGGTTCACACGCGCTTGGCTTACCTGCTTAGTTCCAAAAACCCTTCTTCCCCTCCTTGCAAGACATCAGCTCATTTCCGTGAAAAGAAGAAACGAGGTACAGAAACGAGGTACAACGAGGTTTTATAGCTCAACCATCTGTACATCCCGAAAGCATTTCCGTACTGATATACTGAATTTTAAAAAACATCTGGATGCAGGAATGCTGGTACCGAAAAGTATCTCTAAGGTGTGATTGCGATGCGATTGTGTCTCGATAATGCGCCGCCCTGCTACAGGCTAATACCATGACTCTCGTGTTCCAAACTGTAAAGTCGGAGGCGCGTTTTCTTTCTTTCGAGAATGCATCTCGATCAGGTTGTTCAGTCGGGCAGTATTTCGGCAATATTTCGGCAACAGTCGGGCGACATTTCGGCTGCTAATGCTTTCTTTTGCGAAATGCATGAAGTCATTTTGAAGCAGGTTGTTGTGAATGGCTTCGAGAATTTTGTCCGCCTGGTGTTGGAAAGCCTGAAGTGACATCTAACGTTACGCGCCTCTAGCGTTCTTGGTTCCATAAAAATCGGCACTGCTGCGGCCGTGATTGAACCGAAGCTCCCCGTTTTACCAGACAATGAGTACTGTAGAAAGCACCCTCAATAACAACATGAAAATTGGGAAGACGCAGTACCTTATATAACAGATTTGTGCATGATAGTGGGAAATAAACCTCGAACAACACGAAAAAGTTAACTAAATCCTGTTGAATGCCTGCAAAATTGGCGTAAGCAGGTAAGCTGTGCTAACGGCGTCAAACTCACCATCAGTATCATGCAGAACTGTCATTGTCACGGACAATATCATGTAGCAGCAGGCTGAGTGCAAGAGAGTGGTTAGCGGATCGAGTGATATCGGGGGTCCGCTTTTCAGATCTGCGAACACTAGACATCCTTATCCATTCCCTCTTTGCTTATTTTGTTATTTATCAATTGCAAATAGTGTCCTTCGCATAATCGTAATCACGCACCAGTGGGCATTTCTTCATTTTATACCTCTTTGTGTGTTGCCCTCTCCAGAATTATTTAGATGTAGATGTGGGCTGAGGATAAGAGTATTGGTTGGGGCTCCTGGTGTGGCTAGCTAGTGAAGGGCAAAGGGGTCCGCTTTTCTTTTCTATGGGATAACGGGATGGAGTGTAGCGGGGACGTCTAGACCCTAAACATATCCGCCGTTTGAAGAAACTTCTCGATTTGTAGTCCTATTATTTCCTTTTGCATAAAACTGGAAATATGTTTCAAGTGTCCCACTAGAACCACTTTGGCAATTAAAAATATGCGGTCGTGCTACGCTTTCAGGGTTACCAACGTCACACGTGATGTTTTCATAGCCCACATTTCGCCCTCAATTAAAAAAAACCATCTCCACGATGTCTTTTTGAGCAACTTATATAACAAGGTGAGTAGTATAACACGAATGTTCCAGTATGTTATAAATTTTAAACAAACCTTTTTATTCGTGGCTATGCATTGTAGTAAAGTATTTTAGGTCATCAAAATACGTACTGCGGACACATGTGTGTTCTTGTGTTACGAAATTCTGGCGTGGCGGCCGAGTATTTTAGAACGACCAAATAAGCAGACCGCTATAAAACTCGCATGTATCAAACAAGTGGCACCCCATTCAGATTCACTGAAGTTAAATATTACCAATGGTTTCTATTCGTCTGGTCGCAAAGTTGCCTTATGCTACGTATTTCGATGTAATGGTATTTCTTTACTTAGTTCCTATCTATGAATTAGGGTAAATGAGAAGGAAGCATGCGGCCGGAAGTTATTGACCACATGAACGGCTGCGCCACTGGGAGTTTACTGTTTAGAGGGAGAGTCTACACTTGCGATTTTGGTCATTCTATGTTGCGCTTGATGTTACACCGTCGTGCTTTTTTATAGTGCGTAAAAAAGCACTGTTGCCGTGAACTTGTTGCCGTGAACGAGCCAGACGAGGAATATTCGTAATACGTCGCAAAGCTGCGGTTACAATTGATTCGATATATTTTTAAAGAGTTGTTTATCTTGTGAAATTTCGATACGAAAGAAAGTGCCAGCCTCGTGCCTAATTCTTTTTCTGTGAGTGTACAGACGTCAATCCTGAGCTCGTTTCTTCGAAATCTATTTAACGACCACCAAAGATTCTTTCTTTGCTTGAGGGTTGCTCTTTTTTCATTTCTTCAGAGCATTTCTGGGTGTTGCCGAAATCAATATCAAGAGAGAACACGCTAAAAATAAAAAACCTTATTTCGAAGAAATAAACTAGCATTCGAAACTGCTCATTCTTGTAAAGGTCAAAGCGCTGAGAACAGCACACGCTATATCAACGCCAATAATGTGAGAGGCTTTCGTCAAGAAATAATAATTAGGTACAAGTTCGAAAATGCTGCCTCCTAAAGGGCTTTTTTTCAGTTTTACGTGCGCGTATTTGTGTGTGTATAAATGTGTATATATGTATGTGCGTGTTTTTGTGTGTGTGTGTGTGAGAGAGAGAGAGAGAGAGGGAGAGATAGAGAGAGAGCGTCGATTGATGTATCTAGCCTTCAAAGGCCGAACTGAAGTCATGCTGGGAACCCAATATTATTTCTCTTTTTTCTGGCTGAAGTCCGTGCTGTGCAGAGAGCCCACGATGCGGCGGTGAGGCTAGGCCTCCCTGTCCCCACGTGGGAGCGGCCCGCAGTGCTGCTCTAAGGGCAGCGCTTCTCCGTACCTCAGTAAAAGTTCTTTGTCTGTTTGTTTCTGGCTGACTCTACACAGCGGGGTCTTCGCATAAATTTATGAACCGGCGTAGCTGCAGCTACGCGGAATGTGTCTTCACGCCTACACCATAGGTTACCTCAGACTTTCCATCTCATGAATGCGATGTGTTTTGGGCCACTTAAAAGGATGCCCATGACAACAACACTGCTTCACAGATTAAAGATCTAGGAAAATGCTTGCTACGTATGAGGTAACACATCACAAATTTCTCCTTGAAAAGGTTAACATGCTTAGATTATAAAACGCCTTTGCACAATATTAGACTTTCGGCGCCTCGTCGAAGCAAGGTCACGTACCCTCAGAAGACTGGCAGATGAGGTTCATTGTTACGTTTAAGACTGAGCATGCGTCGTCCTCGCCTTCCTGTAAGGGGGACGAAAGCGCTAACGATAAACAGCGTTGATAATGACATAGGCGTTCTATGTACCTAGAAAGATAATCGGATGCACTAAATTTGTTGAAATCTTGCCAACATGGAAAGAAGCCTCCAAAATTTAAATATACCAGCTGTATCCTGCAGGGTGCGAAGGAAACGTCAAAAGACAGATCCTGAGATACATTTTTCGATGGCGTAACGGTGTACATTGGAGGCAATTCCGCAACAATGTGAACACGGTGTACCGGAATTCGATACACAAATGCATATACCTGAGTATTTTCCTGCCATGGTTGCTAGTTCTTCACAGGGTGTTCGCAAAATACACACAAAGAAAAATAACACCCACGTAGGTGTAGCAGTTTTTAAAGTACCTTTTATGTACGTTTATTCTTCAAAAGAGATAGAAAATGGGTGCTCTTCTTGGTGCAATGCCCTTATTGCACCCTCTATTTAATTTTACAGGTGCCGAATGGGTGTTTCCATAGACAAAATACCATTACGAAAATCAACGTACTTTGACGTTTAATCTTACAAGCAAGAAAAAACGAAAGGGAAGTGGTCAAGGGCTCACTTTTTATTAGTTAGAAACAACTTAATGAGCAAACAGCCAATGAAGCCTGGTAAAGCATAGGGGAAATTGATTCCAGTATTGTAATTGTGGAATAAGTAGAAAGGAATTAACGTGGACCAAAAGACAAACCTACCTTCGGTGGGAACCGAACCCACTACCTTCGGATATCGCGTCCGATTCTCTACCGCTGAGCTACGAAGGCGGTCGTGCCCCCGTCAACTTTATTGCATGTATATGTATATTATTCTGGGTAGTCAAGTAGCACCACTCGTAGCAATGGCGGCGTGTGTGGAACACACTTTCTTGCCTGTAGGCGTCACGTAGTACGTGAACTTACGGTGAGATGGCTGCTCCCTAATAAGGCCTGGCATACTTTATAAAGGCACCAAGTCTGGCGCAACGAGGCCAAGCTATGAAATAACGAAAAGGAAGTGGTGAAGGGCTCGTTTTTTATTTGTAACAAACAACTTAATGAGCAAACAGACAATTAAGCCTACACTCTAAAAACTGCAGCCGGTTTCGCAGGAGTGAAACGACCCAGCTACTCTTGAGGGCATCGTTCTACTCTAGCAAAACATCGGATGGAGTGAAATGTCCATACCTCTTGCGGCATGAGAGAGTAAAATGCAATTTCACTCCTGCCACACCCATGTGATGCTCGCATTCGCAGCCGCAAACATGGCGGCTGGGGTGGGAGCGGACGATTGAAGAAGTGTTTTTGATGTAACTATAGCAGCGGCCTTCCTACGACTTCCAAGTACAAGCTTTCGCGTACAAACGCGTGCAGTGTACGTTTAATGAACGGTGCCTTCCTCGACTACGAGCCTCAACCGACGGGAGTCATAGCGAGCTGCCTCTCCTGTGTTTTTCCCCGATCGAACGGCCGTACCCGTGCTAGTGAAACCCGCCAGCCTACACGCCTCGGATTATTCGCTTACGTGCGCGAAACGAAGAGGAATACACTTTCAGCGACACAGTAAGCCGTTGTGATCGTCGACGGCTGGTCTCCGAAGAATCACTGGATACAACTCATACATGTAAAGAAAAAGGCCTCGCCACGACTTCGGCATTGAGCCGTATGACGGCCATGAACGCGTCGACGGTGAAAATACCGTGACTGCGATCCGTCCCGTTCGCAAGTCTGGTAAGTACAGCATAATACCCTAAACACTTCTGATGGCAGAGACTATATTTCATCTGTGTGCAGAATAACGAACAACGAGGAGTGCATATTTTGTGATCGCCAGCGGTTGTTCGCCGTACAGACGTGCTCGACGGACTCGTAATGGAACGCCGTCGGATGAAGCGGGTGGTAGCGGAGCACCCGGGTGCCGCTTTTCTTCGCTGGCGTTGATGAAGTTCAGCCGCTATTATGTTCGTACTCGCTTCCTCAGGTGCATTTTACATCGCGAACCAGCACTGCGAACTCGCGTTTGCCCGTAAAACGGAATGCCAGCTCATGATAGGAATGCGTTAATCTAAAAGACATTGTATATGTTCCGCGCGTTTAGATTAACAGATCTCTGTGGCGAGCGGCTACCTATGAGCCAACGCTAAATATACACCTGTTCTGTGCATACTTTTTGTTTAATTACGCAGAACAGTACCTTACCACTGGCGCTACATAGCAGGTCAAGTATAACGGTTATATATATGGGACTTCAGTGTAAGGCGGTGTATCGCGAGTGTGTTGTGGGCTTTGTGCTTTGCAGTGGTTGTGTAATTGGAGTGTATGTGCGTTCGTGTCATGTTAGCCTGTATGTTCTATGTTCAGTGTGATGTAATTAAGTGCATGCTAATTGTAGCATGGTCGAAAAACGCATTGGTTGTTTTTTCTTTTTTTTTGTCTCTGCTACTCCCTCTGGGAGTACTAGCACCCCGCTTGGTGGGGTAGTAGATCTCTCTTCAAAAGTGTCTTCGATTCCCCTTCGGAGGCGTCCTACTACTCTCTCTTGGCGAGAGTACCGGTACCCTGCAATGGGGTTGATCTACTCTGAAAAAAGGAGTTAAATTTGGGACACGAAAGTACTCCCCCAAAGTGAGTGCCCAGAACTCCCTTTGTTTTTAGAGTGTATGAAAGCATAGCGGAAGTTATTTGTAGTATGGTTGTTGTGGAGTAAGTTGACAGGAATTAAAGTGGACGAAAATACAAACTACCTTCGTTGGGAACCGCACCCACGACCTTCGGATAACACGTGCGATAATCAGGCAAGAAAAAAGCCATGCCCCCATATGGCTGAGGTATACATGGAAAGCTTTTTCTTGCAGAAGGTCATGCGGTCCCACTGGCCTGCTGAAATCTTTCTGCTTCATGCGCATGACATGTAATATACGCTATCCTTCTGCTTCATCTACATGGCATGCAATATACTTTCCCGAACCTCACAACCGGGACAGGTTCTTTATGTAACAACTTAGGCTACTTAGCTGACATTTATAGTTCCTTATGGTTTGTTTTCGACATAGAACAACGGAATAAAAATAACACATAGCCAGTGCTTCAGTGTGTATCTAAGTTCAATTATAAATATCACTGGTGCTGTCGGTTCATTTTATTTTGTTACCGCCAACAGAATGTCGAGATCTCGCTTCAAGTGAGAGATGGTTATCACTGATCGTTCATTGCCTGCATGGCGTAGCGTTGACGTACATTGAAAAGTTTGGATACCCTTGCGGCTCCATACCAAAAGTCCTTGAAGTCTTGGAGGAACGCACAATAATTAACCGTGGTCACGAACATAAGAACAATGAACAACCAACCACACCGGGAAATAGTATGTAATATAGTTGGCCAATGAGAACACAAAATGCACTATGTAATATGTTTCTTTTCTCACGGGTACGCCGTATGCAGGCTTTGTCACCACCCAAGCTCAAGTAAGCCGAACTGGCAAAGTGACTTTACTTTTGTACACCAGAACCCTCTTATTGATGCTGCTTGACTAGCTCTAAACCATTTCGAACATATCCTGAAATTTGTTGACGTTTTATGGGTTTTGCTTTTTTATGAACGCACTGTTCAAACAAAGTCGGGTTATGGTGTTTTAAGGAATATGCTTTGAAAAAAGTGAACATAATACGTACGTTAGATGTACATGTTGGTGTGGTAGCAGTAGTAGTAGACGAGAAACAATATACATTACACCTGCAAAAGAATATTCTAGTACACTCTACATTCTATATAACATGCTCGGATGCACCTCGGTTGATGACCTCGTCTCTTTAACACCTGAATACTTCATAAGAACTTCGGATGTCATGAAATATTTGAATGCTCAGATTTCGAACCTCACCAACAATGTAACCGTAGCCTATTTCTTCGGAAGCCTCACGTGGTGCGCGTCTTTCTTGATTCCAAATATGTGCTTGCCATTGTGCTTCATATCCTTATTTTCGATTAATTTATCATTTTTGAAAGATATTGTCATCTGGTCGTGATCACGAAGGACGATCATGAAAGTATTAAAGGTCGAACACTTTATTGGGCGGACCAGAGCCCAGGAAAGAAAGCAAATTGCACTGTACAGCGATAGCGGTGAACACACTCGTTGGCTGTTGATGAAAACTGATCAGCAGTGAAGCAAGTACACGCTTTACGCGTCATAGAACATTCCAGCTCCATCGTGCTCTCGCGCGAGATCACTGTTCACGTGTAGAAGTTGTGCCCACAACCTGACCCTCTTCCCTCTTCCAATTACCAGAAACGTCTTACCGTAATACACTAGGCACTTATTTGTATAGTCGGTAGTTTTGATACAGTTGCATATTGACCTAATCTGTGGCTCCTCGCAGATACATGCACAAAGAGTTACAAATTTCGCGGCATAGTCCGCGAGACTTGGCCTGAGTGATCCACAATCTTGTTCTTTTCCTGACAAAAAAAGTACGTAGTTCTAACACATTATTAGAATTTCTTTTATTGAATGTAATTTTGGAGGATGTGTACATATTTGTAGTTATGTTCAAGCAAGTATGTAAAATATGTGTGCACAAATGAGGCTACCGCAACTCATAGCTTCCCACTGTACCACAGTACCAGTGAGGTGTCACTGGCTGTACCCATTGTATGCCCGTTGTGAGTGGGTTGTTCTTGGAACACTTTGTTTGAATTTTTCCTTCCTTTGAAGTATAGCCTGGCACTACGTGCTCGTCCCTCGCGTCTCAGTAGTGCTGTTTATGTCGAAGGTCTTGTTTAGACCTCGAAGCGCCCTGTGAACGGGTGCAGGTGGCGACGTCGCTTTGAATAGTCTGCGAAGCACAATCCTGCTATACGTTGAACAAACGTATACGATACATTTTTATGGATAATGTTGCACTACTTTCAAACTTGCGAGTCACGCATATCCCTTGAATTGTACGAACGAGATCATTTTTATGAGAGTGTTATGTGAACACTGTACGAGGAGTATTTTCTGAGAAACCTGTCAGCTCGTTGGTCGATGCCGGGCCCATGTGTCGATTATGAGCGCTGCTTTTCATCCACGGCTAAAGAAAGTTCTTACACCCGCCCTGAACCGAGCCGTTCGAGTCGCCGAAGTGGGCACTGCCGCTATATTGGCATATGCTGTGCGCGAGTCACTGTCGCAGATAGAAACACGGCCGTTCTTTTTGCCGTAATGGAACATTGGCGTAATGAGCTCGTACTCGGTATGAACTTCCCAGCCGCCCATTCTGCCATCATAAGCTGCTCGCCCGGCTCTCTTAGCCTTCGCTGGCCTCTCCTTTTTGTCCCACCGACCCGCCTCAACGCAGTCTATGCTGCACTAATTTTATAATTTTATTTTATTTATTTATTTATTTTATTTCCAATACTGCTGCTCTCAGCTGAGAGCTTAGCAGGAGGGCGATACAAATAGTCAGTACAATAAGTGAAAAGTTGGGATAACAATCAAATGTACAAACGAATGCACACAAAAAGAGATTATAAACTATGTCGACGATAAACAGTGGTTACATAAATACATACAATGAAGTAAAATACATACAATTGTGTAAAGTTGAATACCATGTGCACAATGATACAACAATATAACATCGCATGGTAAGTATTCAAAACAAAGGAAGGAAGGGATTGCAACCGAGAAGGGTAAATGGGGTACGGGTATATGCATTATGGTATGTGATTGGGACAACGTTAGTTATTTGTGTCTTCAATTTTCATAGCGAATTCCGAGAACGATTTCGTGCTTGTTATTGATGGGTGTAGGAGATTCCACTCTCTAACGGCAAGTGGAAAAAATGAATATTTGAAAGCGTCATTACTATATGAATATTCTCTTAGTTTATTCGCATGCTTTTGACGTGTAGGACGAGATTCAGAAAATGAAATGTATTTCGATGCGTTTATCTTGAAGCTGTTGTTAAGGATCTGAAAAAGAAATTTTAAGCGGGCTTCCTTCGCTCTTTTTGCTAGCGTTTTTAGATGAGATGCGTTTAGGAGCATAGTTGGCGAGTCTGTGTGTCTGTACTTATTGTGGATAAATCTTATGGCTTTTCTTTGCACTGCCTCTAGTTTTCTTATGTTGATCTTTGTGTGCGGAAACCAAACCACATTGGCATATTCTAATATTGGCCTTACAAATGTTTTGTAGGCGAGCAGCTTAACTGGTGTTGGGGCTAGTTTTAAGCATCTTCTAAGAAAAAATAACTTGCGTAATGCTGCTGCGGTAATATTATCTATGTGCTGGGTAAACTTAAGGTCCGCAGTAAGCGTAACGCCTAAATATTTATGTGCGTTTACTTTAGTTAGCACAGTACCGTCGACCACATAATCGAAGTATGAGGGATTTTTCTTTTTAGTTATTGTAATCACGGCGGATTTTTTACGTTAATTGACATCTGCCATAGCCTACACCACTCGGAGATTGCGTTGAGGGAAGCACTCAAAGCTAGGTGGTCTGAATGACTATTAATTTCCTGGTAGATAACACAGTCATCGGCAAAGAGTTTAATGTTTGAATCGATGTCCATCGCAATGTCGTTTATATAAATTAAAAATAGCAATGGTCCAAGAACTGATCCTTGTGGTACTCCTGATGAAACGGAAACAATTTTTGATTTAGCGCTTTCAAAGAATACAAATTGTTTTCGGTTGAGCAAAAAGTCCTTAATCCAACAAGTAATTTGACTGTTCCCTAAGACGGCTTCTAATTTTGCGATTAATTTGTTATGGCATACACTGTCGAACGCTTTGGAAAAGTCTAATAGAACCATATCCGTTTGACTGCAGTTGTTGAGGCTATATGCAAGGTCATGCACAACTTCCGTCAATTGCGTTGGATCCAGGTTGAGGTAAAGGATCCAGGTTCCTGGATCCAGGTAAACGGATCCAGGTTGAGGTAAAGGGTGTCGATAGTCAGTCAAGGCCAAGAGGGGGCCTGCTCTTCTTCTCTGTGGGTGCCTGACATTGGCGAACGACGGCCATACCGTCCGCTAAAGATCTCCGCTATTTGAAGGAAACAGCTCTTTTTGTTGTCTAACCACATCGTTTTTCTTAAAAATTTAAATACGTTTCAGATGTTCTATTAAAGTCACCCTTGAAATTAAAAATGCACGGTTGCGCTTCGTTTTCAGTGTTAACAATGTTGCATGCGATGTTTTCATAGTCATATTACACCCTCCAGTAAAAAATCATCGCTATGACATCTTTTTGAGAAATTTATACAATCAAGCAGTGACAGAACACGAGCGTTCAAGTTCATTGTTTGGAGAAACAATTCACATTGTTTCTGAGAAATAAATCATTTGTTGAAGTGAACAACCGCCGTCTCCGAAAGCTTTTTTTGTATGTATGTGCACTGCGTGCGTGCGTGCACTCGCGTGCGTAGATCGATATGTCTTGCCTTCAAATAACAATGTGCCGTCAAGATTGTAAGGCCATATTATTTTTTTTTTGTTTCTGGCTGGTGCTGTGTAGCAGTGTCGTCGCACAAATTTTTCAACACATCCAGCGTTGGCACAATCTGTCTTGCCACCTGCAGGGAATGTTGACCCTCTGTTTACAGCTCGTGAGTGTTTTGGGCCTCCCACCAGTATATCCATGTCAACGTCACTACTTGACAGACCACATATCCAGAACAATGGTTTCTGGAGATGAGGTAAGATACCAGGATTTAGCGTCAAAAGGTCAACATGCTGAGAACGTCAAACGATTTAGAGCGACATTCGACCTTTCATGTCTCCTGCCTGAAGGTAAGGGCTTTTAACCTCATAAGATCAGAGGATGAATTCTATAGAGGCGTTTTGGCTGAGCGTGCGTTATCCTCTCCTTCCCTGGAATGGGAGCAAAAGGGATAACAGTGTACAGCATACATTGTGGTAGCAACATGTAATTTTCTCACAGAATATAGAGATGGACTAAATTTTGCTAGAATTTTGCCGACATGGCAATAATCTTCTAAAGGTAAATGATAAGAAGCTCATCCTATATAAGTATTAAATATTCTTTTTCTCCTAGAGTGGCTCCCATAGTTGTAACTGAAAGGAGTCTTCGAAGCACGCAACCACAGCAGTGCGTACACAGCACCAGCGCTAACTCGCACAGTGCGCTCTTCAGCAATAGCCAGTGAATACATACGAAAAACGGGGCGCACAGAGCACATCGGCACATACAGTGATATAAAAATGTCACACGCCCATGTTGAGAAAAAACTTTAATATATTTCACAGAGGGAATGATGCGTGTTTAATGCAAACATTTGTCTTCTTTGATATCTTTGACGCTGCTTCTTTATAGTGATTACGTGAAGGACTTAATAACAAGAAAGAAAGAAAGAAAGAAAGAAAGAAAGAAAGAAAGAAAGAAAGAAAGAAAGAAGGAAAGAAAGAAAGAAAGAAAGCCCGTTCCCAGCCTGCGCAAGATACATTCATGTCCTCGACCCACTACACATTCTCTTGCCGCGGTTCCATTCTCCATAATAGTGATAGTGACAGGAGCAAAAGATGGTGACACTAACGAAAAACAGACAGACAGACAGACGGAAAAGTATGTGGTTGGGGTACACGATGGTGATAGTGGTACACGATAGCAATAGGCAATTTGTGAACCCTGGCACCAGCTCCGCTGTTTAAGCGGACCTCACCGGCGTGCCAGAGTTTTTAGGTTCTTTCCTGTGTGATTTTCGCCCGACACATTTTTCAAATGCCAAGTATTTCGTGGCGAACTTTAGAGACCTTGGCCGTGTCTTGATGTCTATCTATCTATCTATCTATCTATCTATCTATCTATCTATCTATCTATCTATCTATCTATCTATCTATCTATCTATCTATCTATCTATCTATCTATCTATCTATCTATCCGTCCTCCTGCGTCTCTGTGCTAACTTCCCCTCTCTGTCATCTTACGCACAAAAAGTAGCATGTTAAAATATACATGTACCACTGCTACGACTCACCACTGTTCTTAACATTACTTAAGACATACACTTGACACGCAAGTCTCGTTTAGTGACAGCACTATCACATGCGGCTGATACACACTTGAAGAACGCGGGTATATATATGCGTCTCAAGTGACTGGATCGGGACGATGTGGACGTTCCTGCCTGTAACCTTTGTCTAGTGCTGACATTGTAGCCCTGGTAGAGCCATAGTTATGGAAGGCACCTTTTCGCTTACTATTGAAGAGGACAAAATATAGTTTAGCCAGATTAGAGGTGGCAACACTATCGTGCTATATTTCCATGAAGTGTTTAATTCATTGCAGAAGCACTTTATCCTTAACAAGGGTTTCTGGTATAAAACACCGACTTGTATGGGTTTCGAAGGAATAAATTGGAGGCTAAGTGTCGGAAATGGCGCCAGCACGTAGGGTGTTGGTGGGCGGTGTGCGTATTTTTACGTGGAGTTTACGCTGGCATTGCGCTAAATATTACACGCAGCAGAAGCATTTCGCAACGGGTGCGCTGTCCAAGACCGTTATGACGAATGCTGCATGAGCTTGACATCAGATTTCTTTCTTTCTTTCTTTCTTTCTTTCTTTCTTTCTTTCTTTCTTTCTTTCTTTCTTTCTTTCTTTCTTTCTTTCTTTCCTTCTTTCTTTCTTTCCTTCTTTCTTTCTTCCTTCTTTCTTTCTTTTTTTTTCTTTCTTTCTTCCTTTCTTTCTTTCTTTCTTTCTTTCTTTTTTTTCTTTCTTTCTTTCTTTCTTTCATACCTGCGGCGTATACCCACATATCCGATGGGTCCGCACCTACCTACCGTTAATTTTCTGTTACCTTGAAGGATAAATCACTCCATTTCTGTTGTACGTATGCCCTGATATCATTCTACTTCACGTGACCGCAAATTTGATATTGTTACGGGGGTATTTATTGTGCGAGGGACAGCCTACAGTTGTCCAGGCCAAACTACACAGAGCGCACCTGCTGTAAGGGCACCTCCAGCCTGTGTCCCACATCAACGTCTTCGTCGTCGTCGTAGCTATGCTGTGAGAATATTTTTATAGGATGCTCAGTTTCAATCAGTATGTTTGTGCTTTATAACAAGCTCCATGCAAATTGAGGATTCCGAGCAAGATGCATAAAGCAGACATTTTGCCCCGCCACGGTGGTCTAGTGGCTATGGTACCTGGCTTCTGATCCGAGGGTCGCGGCGGCCTCACTGCGATAGAGGAGAAATGTGGAGGTCCGAGCACTGTGCGAAGTCAGTGCGCGTTCAAGAACTCCAGGTAGTCAAAATTTCTGGAGTCCTCCACTACCGCGTCTCTCATAATCACATCCTGTTTTGGGACGTAAAAGCCGAGCAATAAATCAATCAAAGTAGACGTTTTGCTTAAATTTAGTACAAGCACTCGGCACAGGTTTTTGCGCCGTCTCAACACCCGGAATAACTGGCAATACCAAATATTCATTGACTGTTAGCGTCTAGTGATTTGTTTTCCTTTTTTCGCACTGACCGCCCATGTGTGAGATATAAAAATGTCATATACTTACATCAGATGCGCTTTTTAGGCCGGAAATTAAAAATGCATCACGCATAAGGTAAAAATCACCGTTCCTAAGAGAAAAGATTTTGATGGGTGCAGCTGTAAATTCTACTTGGTGTCCTTCACAGATCGTGCCTTTCATAGAAATAAACTTTTCTTTAGTAGTGGGATAAACAGGTGTGTAGCTTATATATACTTGAGGTCTTCTATTTACTGTAGATTCCTTAATGTTCGTTTCGAATGATTACAACATATAATGGACTGAATGCTTTAACATTCTCCCTCTCGGTACGGCAGCCGGGATAAAAAAGCAATGATATGAAGTTTTTTAACATCGCCGTATGTTTACGAAAATCACGGTGGTATTGTACACGCAGACTTGTCTCCCACAACAGAGAATCCGAG
>CM023487.1:44816611-44909629 GCA_013339685.2 Hyalomma asiaticum | reverse complement strand
GCTATACCAAGTTTGGTACATATGAAGTTAACGGCCGCAAGAGCACCATGAGTGTGGCATGTAAACCATGCCGCTCATACACGCATGTCATGACTCTAACGTTATGACCTGTCACATACGTTCATCATGCAGTCGTGTTGTGATATAGAAATTCTCGCACACTCCCGTTAACGAAACGAGTGGTATGTATATTATGCCACTCATGACAAGCATATCAGGATTTTCATGTTATGACCTGCCATTTATGATAGCCACGCAGTCGTGTTGTGCCATAGCAATTTTGGTATACATTCCATTAACGAAACGCGTGGTACGTAAATCATGCCCCCCGTGACTTGCATGTCATGCTTTTCATGTCACAACCTGTTATTTATGTTCGTCATGCAGTCATGTGGCATACCAGTTTTCGTATACATCCCATTAAAGAAAGGACCAGGAGAGCACCAAGACCGTGGCATGCAAATCATGTTGCTCATGACATGCGTGTCACGATTTTTATGTTATAACCTGTCATTAGCGTTCGTCATACAGTCATGTTATGGCATGCCAATTTTCGTATACATCCCGTTAACGAAACCCGTGGCATCTAAATCATGTCGCTCATGACATGCATATGATGATTTTCGTGTTGTGACCTGTCATTTCTGTTCGCCATGCAGTGATGTTGTGTCGTACCAAAATTTCGCATGCATCCCATTAACGAAACGGCCAGGAGAGCACTAAGACCTTCGCATGCAAATCATGTTGCTCATGACATGCATGTAACGATTTTTATGTTATAACCTGTCATTTACGTTCGTCATGCAGTCATGTTGTGGCATGCGAATTTTCGTATACATCCCGTTAACGAAACGCGTGGCATGCAAATCATGTCGCTCGCGACATGCATATCATGATTCTCATGTTATGACCGGCCATTTATGTACGCCAGGCAGTCATGTCGTGCCATACCAATTTCCGCATACATGACATTAACGAAACGGCCAGGAGAGCACGAAGACCGTGGCATGTAAATCATGCCGCTCATGACATGCATATTGTGATTTTCATGTTATGACCGATCGTATATGATCGTGATGCAGTCATCTTGTGGCACACCGATTTTCGCATACATCCCATCAACGAAACGGCCAGGCGAGCACCAAGACCGTCGCATGTGAATCATGTCGGTCATGACATTCATATCATGATTTTCATGTTATGACCTGCCATTTATGTTCGTCAGGCAGTCATATTGTGCCATACGAATTTTCGCATACATTTCATTAACGAAACGGCCAGGAGAGCACCAAGACCGTGGCATGTAAATAATGTCATTTGTGACATGCATATCATGATTTTCATGTTATGACCTGTCATATATGTTCGACATGCAGTGATGTTGTGGCATACCGATTTTCGCATACATCGCATTAACGAAACGGCAAGGAGAGGACGACGACCGTGGCATGTAAATCATGTCGCTGGTGACATGCATATCATGATTTTCATGTTACGACCTGCCATTTATGTTCGCCAGGCAGTCATGTTGTGCGATACCAATTTTCGCATACATCCCATTAACGAAACGGCCCGGAGAGCACGAACACCATGGCAAGTAAATCATGCCGCTCATGACATGCATATCGTGATGTTTATGTTATGACCTGCCATTTATATTCGTCATGCAGTCATGCTGTGGCTTACCGATTTTCGCATACATCCCGTTGACGAAACGGCCAGGAGAGCACCAAAACCGTGGCATGTAAATCATGTCGCTCATGACATGCATATCATGATTTTCATGTTGCCACCTGCCATTTATGTTCGTCGGGCAGTCATGTTGTGGCATACCAAGTTTCGGAAACATCCCATTAGCGAAACGGCCAGGAGAGCGCAAAATCGTAGGCGGCTAGATAGATAGATAGATATATAGATGAAAAAAAGCGGGGTCACCATCCGCGCTGTCACCATCCCTGGTGCGCGCGCTATCTTGGCTGCCATCAGCGGGTGGCTCGTAAACTGCTCTATGTGATGCGCTTCCAACCCGAAGAGACTCCGAAAAGTGTCCCTGGAGCAGCCGTATTCCCTTGCAACAGCGTTGTAGAGCTACGTGAGAGAGAGAGAGAGAGAGAGCTCTTTATTGAAAGGCAGAGAATTTAGCCGGCGTTGAAATATCGCTGACATGCTACTCTGCGTGGGGAGGGAGTTTGGGGAGAGAAAGACGACTAGAAAGAAGTACAAGATAGAGTGAAAAAGAAAAGAGAAAGAAAAATCGGGCTTTGTGTCTTTGACTGTGATGCCTAATTGCGTCCAAAGATATTCAACGTTTGCACCAACCCGCAGTGATGTGATAGGATGTGTTGCATGATGAGTGAGTGATGGTGACGACGGAGATTAAAGTCTATCGAGTTGACCTATACTATTTAAGTATGTAAATAAAAAGTACATCGCACGTCTCTGTTGTGTGGGGCAAGCTAGAGGGCCTAAAACACATTGAGGTGATAAAGGGAGCTGCGTAATTGACTGCATGCAATGTTCATAGAGCGCACGCTCATCATTGTACGCTCGGCACTCAAACAAAATATGCTCTAGGGTTTCAGTAGAGCCACAGTTGCTGCAGTATGGGCTTGTCTCCTGATGGAAGCGGTACCGTAGATCGTTGGAATATGCAATGTTTAGCCGTAGTCGATGATACAATGTTTCCAGATGCCGAGGGATGTTGGAGTGTAATTTTGATTTGAGATCTGGGTCGACTGAGTATAGGAAAGGGTGATGATGTGTCGGTAACTTCCATAGTCGGTTTCTTTCTTCGTAGGCGAATCGTTTAGCCATTTGGGAAGCATCAGATTTGGTGAAATAGATTCGTTTATAGTTTTGATATCGCAGACCGTTACGTGCTGCTTCGTCGGCTTTTTCGTTGGGCAGAATGCCGCAGTGAGCTGGTATCCACTGAAATGTAATGCAATGTCCTGCAGTAAAAGCGAGGTGATGTAAATAGGCTATGTCGGCAGAAACGGGTTGATGATTGGTTTTCTTCAGGTGGTTGTACAATGTTTGCAGCGCTCCTTTGGAGTCGGTAAAAATTGCCCATCGGCCGGGCTTTTGGCGCACGATATACTGGATAGCTTCCTTAATGCCATGAAGTTCCGCTGTCATGGAAGATGTTTTCCGCTGCAGCCGATAGGAACGCATTTCTCCTGTTGAAGGCACATAAAGGCCACAGGAAGAAGCTTCTCGAGTCGTTGAAGCATCAGTGTAAATATGCGTGTGATGAGGATATTTCTCGGCTAAGTAGAGGAGAGTAGCCTGCAACAGCGCGACCTGTGGCAGGCGCCTCTTTGCTTCGTTTATGCCAGGTACAAACTGGATAATATTTAGCGGTGAAAGTGTCCAGGGAGGAAAGGTGGTAGGCAGTAGGCGCTGTGGCTGGTTGATAAAAGGGAGTTTCAGCATTTGCACAGCTTCACCAAAGCCAGACTTACTGTAGGTTATGTGGGCGCGATACAAAAGATGTTTCTTCCCTTGCAGGGCATGTCGAAGATGTGTCCGCATGGTTTCTTGCGTGGCAAGGACCTCTAATGAGAGACAGCCCGCTTCCGCTACTGTTCCAGAGGCTGATGACCCTTGCGGGAGGCCCAAACAGATTCTCAGGCAGTTGTTTCGCGCAGCTTCCAGGGATTTCTTATTCGCTGGTGATAATTTGTGGAGTAGCGGTAGGCAATAGCGCAATGTGCCTTCAACGTAGGCTTTTTCAAGCAGAACCATTGAGCGGCAGTTGCAGCCCCATCTTGTTCCCGCCATGAACTTGAATACTTGAGATGCTGCAGCCATTCTTGCTCTTAGTTTCTTCACCTGAGGTGACCAAGAGAGATTTCGGTCTACCACAATTCCAAGGAATTGTTGGGAGCGCACATATGCCAGTGGCCGTCCGCCGAGAAGGAGCGGATATTTGGTCATTTTCTTTCTCGTAAAAGCCATGGCAGTACTCTTTTCTGGCGAAAGATGAAGACCACGGAGAGCCAAATATTTCGACAGGTTGAGTAATGCCTTTTGAAGCCGTTGTTGGGTGATATAGCGCGAACGTGACGCGCTCCAGATGCATATGTCATCGGCGTAAACGGTGATGTGTACTCCTCGCGGCAGGTTCCTTGTGATATGTATCAAGGTAAGGTTGAATAAGAGCGGGCTAAGCACAGCACCTTGGGGTACACCCTTCTCCACAGTATAAGATAGCGTAGGGCCATGCGGAGTAGCCATAAATATTTTCCGCTCTTTTAAATAGTTGTCAATCCACTTGTATAGCCTACCTCCAAAGCCAAGACTGGCCATGGCTGTGAGAATGGCATGGTGAAAAACAGAATCAAAAGCTGCCTTGATCTCAAGGAAGACAGCTGTTGGGATGTGCCCAGCACGAAGGTGCTCTTCAAGGGAAGAGACGAGGACGATGACATTGTCGATGGCGGACCTGTTTCGACGGAATCCGTTCATTTCCTCAGGAAACGCATTGCGGCTTTCGAGAAACCATGCCATTCTTTTATATATCATGCGTTCCATGAGCTTGCCTACACAGCTCAGTAGGGCGATGGGTCGGTAAGATGCATAGCTTGTTGGCTGCTTACCGGGTTTCAAAATTGGCACAATTTTCGCCAGCTTCCATTCCGTTGGAACTTCGCCAGATGTCCACGAAGAATTATAATATTCTAGTAGTCGCATGCGGGAAGTGTAAGGCAGCTTTGCGATGGCTTCATAGCTTATTTCATCATGCCCCGGAGATGTGCGCCTGTTCGTTTCGGCTATAGCGGTGGTCAACTCCTCAATCGTGAAGGGTAGGTCCAACGCTGGTACTGCCCCCTGCGGGATGCGAAGCTGATCTGTCGTGGAGGACGTCGAAGGCTTTGAGGCCGCTGATAACAGCATGCAGTATTGTTCAGCCACTTCTTTTGGGGGCTTTTGCTCGTGAAGGGAAAGGGCGGTGAAAGGATGAAGCTGTTGGAGTGGCGTACGCATGCCTCTAATGATCCGCCAAATCTTCGCTACAGGTTGACGAACATCCAGCGTGGAACAGAAGTCGCGCCATCTCTGCCGATCACGTTTATCCAGGTATCGTCGGATATGACGCTGTGTCCGTCGACAGGCACGAAGGTCTTCTAGGCATTTTGTGCGTAGGGCTTTCCTTTCAGCTCTCCTGCGAATAGCACAGAGTCTGTCGAACTCCTCGTCATTGGTCGGAAATCTCTCATTTTTCGCTGACACTCGGGTGCATTTCTTCAGGCAGTAAGCCATCGTCGTGAACAGTTCCTCGTTCTTGGTTGCGGCCGTAATTCCCCTGCCTGCCGCGTCCTTATATGCGTCCCAGTCTGTATATTTGATGAGGGTTTTCCTTGGTGACATTTGTGCACCAACAGCCGATACAAGAACGGGGTAATGATCGCTTCCACGTGTTTCCAAGTCGGTACGCCACGCAAAATTGCGGGCAACTGAACTTGTTACAAAGGTCAAGTCGATGCAACTGGTTGTCTCAGGGCCGCGGAGGTAAGTGACACTGCCGTCATTGAGTGGTTCAATGGAACACTTTGATAGAAGTTCTGCGAGCTTGGCTCCCCGTGCACATGTGTATGAGCTGCCCCAAACTTCGTTGTGAGCATTAAAGTCACCACAAATGATATGCGGAGAGGGTGTCGTTGCGATCAGATTGTCAAGTCTCGAAACGTCGAATGGTCTGCCTGGTTCCAAGTAAACTCCAATGAGAGTGTACTGTTGATTATCTATTACTGTTATGGCACACACGTATTCATTGTCACAGTGAGGTGGGATATTAACCATGGAGGCAGGAATATCCTTGCGGAAGCCTATGAGTAATCTGCTGATGTCATCGGGGCGTTCTGAATGAAGAAAATAGTATCCTGGCATCCGAAAATGTTCTCCAACGCGCGATTCAGAGATGACTATGAAAGGGAAATGATACGCTCGCACCAGCTGCCGGAAATCCGATAGCTTCGAACGAAGGCCGCGAGCGTTCCACTGGAAGATGGTACATGTGCGAAACATAGTGTGGATGGTCAGCTCGCTTGATGACGCCATTTTAGGAAGTGCGCCCCTGTGGTGCATAAGCCGCCGACAACGTGAGCTACGTGAGATCATATCCGGAAGAGTTAGCTGCCAGCCTCACTTTGTATAACATGATATCGTGTATTCCTATCACATTCATTACTTCACCATTCTGGCAAAACTAATGTTTTTATGTAGAAACTTGGAAGAATTTTCAAACATGGACCCGCAGTCATTCCGGTGCCATATATATGCCTCTGAATATTGAAGTACATATAGTCCGGAGCTTTTATACAAAATTAGACGAACATTTCTGCGGTGTACAACCGTTTTGTGTACATTTGAAATAAGAATACCGTGAGTAATCGTCGACGACAGCACAGATAATGCATCACAGGTTATAAGTACGAAGGCTTCACACCGATTGCCTCTTTGCATGCGGAGAATATGAAAAATTAACTCGCACATATAAACATGTTGTATTGAAAATTGTGGTAGTAATTGACCAAACGATCATTTTTCTATTAATAATGTCTACTTTAGAAGCTGTTTTGGCTTGTTTCAGTATATGTCAATGTTAACTGTCGAAGCAATGCATCTTTCAATATGATGAAAATGGACTGCAGAAGTGAATACTACTACCTGAATTGAATACCTGAAGTGAATACTACTACCTTAGTCAGGCAGAGGTAATCTGCCTTTAGTCCCTTCAACCTAGGCAATCTTTGTTTTGTCTGAATAAACAGTGAATGAAATGAATTAATCCTCATTAAGTGTTATGATTTTAACAGGTTGGTCATCCACCTGAGAAATGCTCTGGAAAATTTCATATGCGTCCGTTTCTAATACTAAGTATCCGCGTGGTGAAATATTATTGATTTTACTTTAACTGAAACGTTATTTTCCAGACTGTGATGACCGCCGCGCCCCGATGTGTCGACTGAGTAGGGAAGGTATTGTTTTCATTTTCTTTTGCTATACATATGCACGTGTCCTTTCAAGCCAGACGCTCCTGATGCTTAAAATGCGCCAGTAATCAGCATTACACCCAAATGCCCACAATATGCAAGTTTTCGTACGTCCTAGGTTAAACATCACATTCCGGGACTTTGTAACATCTCACTCGCATATCTTGTCAAGTGTTCCTCAACGTAGCGCCGATGTGCGCTTAACCTCGATGGACCTACCTGATAGGTGCTGGGCGCCAAAAAGGCAATGATCATTGAAGGCCAACAGCAACGACTGTGGTCGCTGCCATATGGGGCTGTACCTGTTCTTATATGGTTGTGTGGAGTTATTGCAAAGAGCTCCGCGAACCATGTAGTCCAAACTTAAAAAGGATCGGTCTGGAGGCATGACTGAGTGAAAGTAGATCGTGTTTCGCTTCCTAAAATCAAGGTTGCTGTTGGCGTAAAGCAGCGTAGGCCGGCAGCAGTCTCTTCCTCATTAAAGCAATGTAGAAACCCACCGTCGAAGTTGAAGGGGTGGTGATTAGCAGGGCATATTAATATACACAGTTTTACTTGAAGATAAGGGAAAGAATGGTCTGGGCTCGTACGTGGTGTACAGGCAGAAACGAGACAGGAATATGGGGTAGCTTGATGGCGCATGAGGAAGTGGGGCGTATATGCAACAAATTGACGCAGGCTCTTCTTTAATGTAGGACTTGTTCCACTACAAACCTTCGCATGTCTATAATTCATGTGGTAGTAGTTATTGATGCAATTAGACATTAGTGACGAGATACCCCGTTAAATTGGTGATTGCACTCTGATGACCTGTATGTCGCAGCGCCATTCCTTTGTGACATCTAGAGAGCGCCACCACAAAACATCTCTCTTTGAGAGGCTTGGTAGAATTCACAGTTGACGCTCTCCGACGAACGCATGAAGCGTGAATTCCATCGAACGTAATGCAGCCTGTTGAGTGCAGTGCGCGCATTTAACAGACAGCAGAACGACTGCACTACCAAAAGAGACGTCGAAAATTTCGTGGGGACACGCTTTGTGTGCTTTAACGAAGAGAAAGGAAAGGAATACTGTTTATCCTAGTACACAGACATAGACAAACATGCTGCAATGACCGAATACCACCTATCGTGCGGAAGGTAGTGCGAACCGAGCCCCGGCCCCCTGTAATGTAAAGCAAGCACTCTACCACTCTACCACAACAGGCGGTTACCAAACGGTTGCGATGTGTGTTAACTGTTCTTATAGCAACGTGTTAAACAACACATATGTGTTACGATTACTCAGCAAGCTTCCTTGAGAGAGCAGCTGAAGCCTTTGAAGATTAATTCCCGTGCATCAGATAGGCGGCAACAACTTGCTTCATCCTCTGTGATAATATGACCATGTTTTCCCTTCAAAATTTCATAGCCGCGTAAGTTCATGTGATATCCTCCTACCTGTCTCCCGGGAATTTGTCATCTCTTGTACGTTACAAATCCCTACGCCAGTTACTTTCCTTTCGATATCCCGAATTTTTAGCTAAGCGAGTTCTTCTTCGTCGCTGATCTTTTTTTTTTTTGGGCTGTCATATGTCCAACAATTTCCCGTAAGCTAAACTTAGCTGAAGTGCGGAATGACGACAGAGTCCAAATCTTTGTTTTTGTCTCACTTCGCACAGCTGCTAATCTTTCTCCCATAATGATGTCAATCCTAGCTATGATTTTCACCGAGCAAGTAGGTAGTGTTATTTTTGTCGGAATTATGTTAAAGGCAAAAAGGCAGAATGGGCGCAGAAGTTTTCTTTCGGAAACGGATACGCACAGCTACCCATGTGCACTAAACCATGCAGCATACCGCTCGTAGTTGCCGCGCCACGGTGGTCTAGTGGCTATGGTACTCGGCTGCTGATCCGAGGGTCCCGGTATCGAATCCCGGCTGCGGCGGCTGCATTTCCATGGAGGCGAAATGTTGAGGCCCGTGTACTGTGCGTTGTCAGTGCACGTTAAAGAACCCCAGGTGATCGAAATTTCCGGAGCCCTCCATTACGGCGTCTCTCATAATCAGAGCTGGTTTTGGGACGTTAAACACCACAAAAGAACAATACCGCTCGTAGTTGCAGCGATCCCACTCTGGACTCCAGAGAAAGCAAGTACCACAACTCGTCTGTATATATAGCACGATTAGTTTACTTGACACCTTTTTAAAATTGCGGGGTAATCCACGTTCCCATGAGGCCTTTGCTGCAGGCAGAGTCAGTGCCTAGGCCGGATAGTTCTCCGCCCTGGGATCGGCTGTGCTCTGAAACGAAGGCATGCGTAACTTTGGAGCATGTAAGTGCATTATAATACAGGCAATTAAGGCAAGGTATTAGGGTCGATATAGAAATTCACCTACTGGAGGTATATCCCATATTCCTGTACAGTGAGATAATACGTGGTGTTTCTCATTATGCAATATATTTTACATATTTCTGCTTTGGTTTTAACATCTTTCAGTAAAATTGATTTGTTCTCACATTTGCCTCTTCCAGCCTGCAAGTGCGACCCGAACTCAGGCTTCGGGGAGAAATTTTTAAACGTTTATTTCTACGACAAAACAACCAACAGGTGTCAAGAAAACGGAGAGGAGCACAACTGCAATGGATTCGAGACAATGGCGCAGTGCACATCTCTTTGCGTAACGGCAGATGGAGCACGTTAACTTCTCATTCAGCGAGACACGCCCCGAAAAATAAATCACAATAAAATAGTGAGCAGGGACGGTGCCATGCTCATATAAGATTTCTTGGTACTATAGTGCGCTGTGGTGTTCACAATGCACACGAATATAGCAGGAACCTTTCGGACGAATTCTGGCGCGGCCATTAAAAACGGGACGAAAGAAACCAGTGAGAGGGTGGCGCTATTTTTAATTTATTTCTTGTTTTTAGAAATGGTGCCGGTAAGACAACCTCAGGACGCAAACGTCTCCATATTTACAGTGTATATCCTCTGTGGAGAAGCAAGCGCCCGCTTGCACCCGTGAGCAGCCTAGACGATGAGTGGCGTTTCGCACGCGAACCACCGGACGGGCTACTATGTTAATGGGTTGGGTTACACAAAACTTTGCAGGAGTCCGTAAGCCGGTCTCCTAAGAGAATATACATGCAACAGCATTTCACAAAGCCCAGTGTAGATAGATTCGTAATTTAACATGCGCTCCACGACCACATGTCGCGCATATGGGGAGTTGGCCTTAAGAGCACTACTTGGTTATTTCTAACGCAAGTATTCAAAAATTAACGTTGTGATCACTCTGGGAATCAACATTAACGCAGACCCTCAACATCGTTGGCATGGACTAGATAGACTACTTAAACTTCATTGAAATATCTTTCCCAACTGCATTATTAGCGATGGCGTTATGCTCACAGGGTTGAATCTATGGAGCTCCTTGAACGATTCCTTCATCAACGCAAAAAATACATTATGTTATCCTACTGAACCACCGAGCTGCTGATGCAAAATGAGATAATCATAAGTGCACTTGTAGAAAAGCTTCCTGTCCTCGGAATTCGACTTTTCAGAAGCCTTTGATTTCGTCATGGATTGTTAGTAAATATACAAAGTCTCCATGACATAAGGTAAACTGCTGATTTTTTTATACAGCCTCACCTTAATCATCGATAACAAATCGCAGCACAAAATAATATTGTTCTGTCGGATGCGCAGTACATCAAGTCGGGAGTGTCACAAGGAAGCGTTTTAGGCCCTCGGTTGTTCTAATTTACTAAAGTTTAATTTTTTACACTAATTCGCTCGTCAACCCTACTGCCTACCCTGATGAGCTTACTGTGGTGATCACGCGTCGCCGGAAAAATGACCTATTCTTTGCAGGAAATGAGTTCCTGCGATGCGCTTGTGTGCGGTCGCAACGAAGGTGTCTCGAGTTAGCACAAACAAACTCAAGCCGTAGTTTTTGAGCAAGAGGCGAAGTTCTTAAGCATACTGTGCTTTAGTTTGAGGACAGGAAAAACTGAAATTGTGTGTCGGATGAATCGAGCAATGATGCACTTGTGAGCCACCACAGGATTACAACCTCGCCGAGCCCCTCACGCCGACGATAATTCGGTGAGCAGCTAAACAGTCCTTTTCATAATAACAGATTGTGCGGAATACTGTGAGAACATGTAGCCGCGTCAGTAACTAACATATTCTTCAAACAGGAAACCTATGCGATGGCATACATAACCAACCGACGGTCTCCGAGAATAGCAACTTATAAGAAACTGAGAAAACTAGATAGATATAGATAGATAGATAGATAGATAGATAGATAGATAGATAGATAGATAGATAGATAGATAGATAGATAGATAGATAGATAGATAGATAGATAGATAAATAGATAGATAGATAGATAGATAGATAGATAGATAGATAGATAGATAGATAAAACTGCCGGAACTCGGAACCAAAGCCCACAGTTGAATAGACACTCATTATAACCGCCATACTTCAATGAACTAAAAACACCACCGACATAAATTAATAGCTGACTTTTTAGGAGTAGTTTGGTACTAAAATGTTAATATTAGTGGAACATACACTCGAGCGGCGCGCTTTTCTGTAGAGTGGTAGCCACGCCCCCTTTTGCAATAACACGCGCACATTAAAGAGACCCTGAAACAGTTTTGACCATGTTGTGCAAACATGGAGATCCGGTAGAGAGAGTCATTAGGATCATTAGAGGACAGATTTCGGCGCTCTGCGTAAAGTGTGTAGTTTACAATAATGTTTCGAACAGGCGCATCGCCAAAGATCGCGGTGATTCGCCAAAAGGCGTTTTCAAACGGCCCCGCCATCGCACGATGGATGGGGAAGCCGCTGATAGGGCCTTAACCAGCGATTTGCACCTAATTATCCCAACCTGACTGCGAACAACGTGCTCCTACAACGTGCTCGTTCGTTTCAGCCAACGGTATTGTCGCGGCATCTGGCGGCGTACGCACGAGTCGCAGGCGCTCTATTACAGAGGCTAGCACTGCCGAGGCGAGCGACCTCAGTAAAGATATCGGGGCGCTATGTCGCTGCGGAGGGCTCCGCAGGGCGGCTAACGCGGGAGGCACAGTCGTCGCTAATGCGCACTCTGCAGCTGATCGAGTTGAGGCGGAACAGCAGTGGTAAGGAGGAAGGCTACGGAAATAAGCCCATAGCTGCCTTAGCGCATGGTGTTTTGCTTTATTTATGGTATGAATGATTTCAAAATGGCGTTGCCTAATCAGTGAAGCAATGTAAAAAAAAGTTTCAGGGACCCTTTAAGTCGCGAAAAAGTACGTGAAAAGTCGCCGTATCGCCAAAGCGGAAACAGTTGAAAGAGCTGTGAAATGGCAGTGCCTGAACTAAACGCGAGGTGCAGCAGCTTGCATGATCAATAAATTTAACGCGTCGAAGTCGGTCGCTTTGGTAATATATCACGGGTGATTGATTCGTATAGGCGTAGTAAAGAAAGAGTTAATGCGGATTCCGCAACCCCAGGCACTCGCAGCTCATCAGATATTCCCACAGTCTCTCATATATTATTGACATTAGCTCAACATAAGAATTTACAAAGTGCACGGGCGCATTAGCATTGCATCGATAGAGCTCCTTAATGAATTCAGCACGTATGCATTGAGCAGACGGCGCTCCAGAGGCAACCCGTTCGGCTTGTCAATTGCAGAGAACCACTAATTCATGAGCATGCGAGAACACTGCTATGGGGGAGCGATATAAGGCCCCGGATACCCTCCGCTGTGCCACCACTACCCCTAGTTACAACTTAGAAAAATGAAAATACTACGAGAATATACACTCCTGTGCATTTGCTCTTTATTCGTACTAATACACGCGTGGCTGCTAAGTTAGTGCATTAGCTCTTAGCATCATTATGCTTCACATAGGGCGCACCGGACTTCCTCCGAAGATAACCGGAAGGAGAGGGTTAGGCGCGATTCTTGGCCAGGCTGTGAAACGTCAGTAAGAAATATGCGGGGATGAGCGAGGCATATGGGTGTGACCCACACGTATAACTAAAGGTCGAGGAACGATGAAATTAAAGAATAAACCACCTAAGGCGCAGAGCCGCTTTCGACCGATTGATTGATTTCTGGGGTTTAACGTCTCAAAACGACGCTGAGATCATCAGTGACGCGGGAGTTGAGGGCTCCCGAAATCTCGATCAACTGAGGTTCATTAACATGCACTGACGTCGCACAGTGCACGTGCCTGAACAATTCAACTGCATCGAATTGAAGCCGCCCTGGCCGGGATTCAATCCCGCATAACCAGCAGCCGTGTGCCATAACCACCATACTAACCTGGCAGGGGGCACACCACCTTTGGACACTCGGGGGTAAGTCAGTAAGAGCTAGGCCACGCGAGCGCGTGGCCGAGCGCGCTGCAAGGTTGTACAGTAGCGCCGATCATGGCGTATTTTCGAGTTATCGGGAGAAGGTTTGGCTGTTCCTGCGAATACACATCGCCCCCATTTGCTTTCACGCTCGCCCTCGTTTGGCCCTGTGGTGATATCAGCTTCCAAAATGATAACTGCCACAGTGTCCTGAAGGCCAAATTTTGTGCTCAACAAGTCGGGAGCTTCACAATACACGTGATATCTAGCGTTGCTCTTTTGTTTGCTTCATTTTATTTAATTAGGAATTCCAGACTGACGCGCCGCTTACCGTATTACGTGAAAGTGGCTGTGTGTAGCGTGGACTGTGAAACACTGAATGTTCTTCACATTGGAAAATGTCCCGTGTGCCTAACAGAGAGCGCCTGCGCATAGTTGAACTGTCCCAGAAGCAGTATACTCAATGCCAAATAGCAGGAGTGATGGGGAGGCCTAATAAGACCGTAAATCGCATCATCCAAGCTTATAGGAAAGAAGGCCGCATCAGCGACGCTCCACATAAACGGCACCCTCGTGCAACGACTGCTGCTCAGGACGCCGACATCATCGACGCCGCAAAGGCAAGCCTCTTCAGTACTGCCAGAGAGATCGGTGCGGCCGCTGCAGTGTCTGCAAGCGCGTCGACAATAAAGCGACGGCTAGCGGAAGGTAAACTGAAGAGCCACGTTGCGCCCCAGAAGCAGCGCCTCTCCTTGCCAAACAAGACGGCGCGTCTAAACTTCGCAACAGAACACGTCTCCTGGACCGCGGACGACTGGAAAACAGTACTTTTTTTCTGAAGAATTTACGTTCACAACACGCTGGGACCAAAAGCAACGTGTGTGGCGGCCTGTCAATGCCCGCTACGACCCCCTCTACGTGCAAGAAGTAGCATGGAGCGGACGCACGGCTGTTAATGTTTGGGGCGCTGTGTCCCGTGATGGACTTGGCGTTTTGCACCGCATTGTGGGACCGCTGACATCGCGAAAGTATTGCGACATCCTCGATTGCGTCATGATACCTTACGCGTTGAACGGGCCTTTTTCTGACAGGCACTTCCTGTTCCAGCAAGACCTGTCATCTGTCCACACTTCAAAGGTCGTTGAAGAGCTCCTCCACATGCGAGGGGTGCGGTGCCTCAGGTGGGTCCCCAAAGGGGCAGACCTCAACATCATTGAGGCCTTATGGGGCAAATTGAAGGTCAGGCTGTGCAAAAGAGGATTACACAGTTCATCCGCCGATGAGCTATGGAGTGCTGTAGAAGAAGAATGGATGAGCCTCCAAAATGAACACAGTTTCATTGACAATCTGTACGCGTCACTACAGTCCAAAATGCAGGATGTGATTGCCGTGCAAGGGGCCATGGCCCGCTACTAAGCCATGGCGACCGCTTCATCTGCTTTCCTGTCTCGTCACCCAAGTTCTTGCTTCCTAATATTATCAGCGCCCACGCGCCATCGGTTCAGCAGCAGCCGGTCAGCATTGCGTCCGCAGCCAAGCACCATTGTATGAAGTTACCAGACGGATTAGCAGAAATTCCCATGTAGTTGCTTCTGATGTTATGCTTCTTAGTGTAATTTCATTTTGTTTTATTGTTTGTGCACAATTCTGTCTTTTTTATGCGTTCTGATGTGAAGGAAGTATGCATTATTCGCATTGTTATTCATATAATTATTTCGACTATGGCTTGTTCGCTATGTTATTTGCTTTGCATTCCAGTGAATTAATATTACAATACTCGTGGGGCTTTCTCTTGCTAATATCTTTGACAGCGTGAAATTGACTTTTCCTCGCCATTTATAGCTACATTTAATGGATATTACACAAAAATAAAAAAAAAACGAAAAAGCAGCGCAGCTTTTGTTTTCACTTAAATATAAGTAGCCTTTCTTTATTCTAGCAGTGTTTTGCTCGCTTTTGATGTCCACGCAATTATTTTGGAAAGCCAGGTAAGTTTATTATTCGAGAACACTGCACACAATCTCACGTTGACGTATCCATGAAAACCGCGTCCTGTCTCCCCCTTTCTTGGGGAACTGACTGGAGAGTGGTTTATGTTCATAACTAGTGTTACTAAAACGTATTGGCAGCGTAGTTGTTGTAAACAACAAAGAACAGCCGCTGTGCGCATAGAAGAAATGCTGCTAGGGATCACCGAAACGCTATTAACGGCAACGCGTTGGGAATTGGCAGCACAGCTCTCCTAATTTTTTTTTTTTTTTTACTGAAAATATTGCATGGTCTGCGGTCGGTCGCCGGCTCTGCCTTTTCTCCAGAAGCTTGACGCAATCTGAAAGTCCCAATTCAAGTAAAACAGCACTTGCATATCCATTCTTACACGAAGTTAACGCTCACTCTTTGATAAGATTTTTTCGCCATGATCGGGCAAAGCAAGCAGATCGACTACAGCATATGTTACGTGCGATGCAGGGTGATGCAGAGAACACGTTCGCGTTGTTTTTATGTGGGGTTTAACGTCCCAAAATCAGTTCTGATTATGAGAGACGCCGTAGTGGAGGGCTTCGGAAATTCTGACCACATGGGGTTATTCAACGTGCACTGACATCGCACAGCACACGGGCCTCAACATTTCGCCTCCATCGAATTGCAGCCGCCGCAGCCGGGATTCGATCCCGCGGCCCTCGGATCAGCAGCCGAGTACCATAGCCACTAGACCACCGTGGAACACGTTCGCGTGCACACCTAGCTTGTCATGGGGAGACCTATCGACGCGTGGCGGCGACGCGTGGCGACGCGTGGCGTCAGGGCGGCAACTGAGTTGCCGCCCTGACGAAGACAAGTCCGCTTGTCGAAACGTTGGCTCCTGCGACATTCCCAGTTCTAATCGTATTTTGCGATTTGTTCATCGAACCTGAACAATAAAATTTCGATGAGGTATGTTCTTTTATAGGTGAGGTGCATCGATTCACGGTAATTATTTCGCTCATTCTTGTGAAAAGCTTTGTATTGACATTTTCATTTCTAAGTGAGCATTTCCTTTTATAATTCTTTTATAATTGTCTCTATTGCTGCTGTGCCATGATTACAGGCGGAAGCTTTTTTTCTCAAAGGCACAATGGAGACATTTTACGCATATATTTTATTCCACTAAAATGGACAATAAGCCCTTGACCCTCCTGACATTGCGTCTACATGTGTTTCCTGCCGTTCAGGAAAGTATTTTATAAATATATTTGCGAACACAGGATATAACAGGGCTGACATCTTGAATGGAGCCTTAAAGGTCTGTTCATACATTTTTCGATATGACGGAATTTATGGTCTGCTCTGCAAAGAACGCGAAGCCGAATGAAATTTTAGAGCTAATGGAGCAGCCGGCCGGTTTCTCCCCTTCTCACGCTTCTTTCACACGCGTGTCTCTCTCCTCACCGTAATCATCTGTGCGCCTTATCACCACTACTACAATGGGAGCGCCATTGTCCTTTCCGCTTGTCGTCAAGGCACGCCATGAGCGCCCGCCTCGTGGCTGACTGCGCGTTTCCGGAACTGACGCGTGTACACAGAAGCAACTTTAAAGCAAGCCTGTGCAAGTTGCATACTGGCTAATATATTTATTTAATTAGGAATACTACGAATCTCGTCAGGTATTAGTGATTGGGTTCTGAGGCTTTACGTCTCAAAACCACGATATGAATATGAGAGACGCCGTGGATAAGCGCTCCGGAAATTTCGACCGCCTGGGGTTCTTTTACGTGCGCTGACATCGCGCACAACACGGGCCTCAACCTTTCGCCTCAATCTAAATGCAGCCGCCGCGGCTGTTATCCGATCACACAACCATCGGATCAGAAGCCGACTACCCTAGCCATTAGACCATCGTGGCAGGCCTCTCGTCATGTATTTCAGCAGGAAAGATAGACGAATGTTCTTGCTCGCTCAGTTATAAGTGCATCACGTATCCAGTTTGTATCAGCACACTGTCTTCTGAATATTTAGCTTGAATATCTAGCTTGTAATGAATAACGAAAAAGGAAACACGGTACGTACATAACGACAGACTGTTTTGCTCTAAACAATACACAGTATTTCTAATCGGTAGTGACTACACTGAGGTAAACTAACCTGTGATGGGAGCAAATCCTCCTCAGTAATGGTCATAAACTTGCTTAGGGATGACTCGTTTGTTACTGAAGGTTCCGACGAATTCCATTTTGTATACGCTATATGAAAAATCAATATCTGAAACAATTGGTATGGAAGGAGCATTCGACTAGTTTGGTAGAGTGCTCATGATGTGCTGGTCTTCGATTCGAGTGATATATAATGGATAATATAATAATTTTGATTATGTTGTGCATCAGGTGGACCACTAGTTCAGTCTTGTTAGTAGGATATGGTTTCGTAAGTTCCAGATGCAGGCGTAGTTGAGTAGCTGATTTCTTGGTCGTTCTGTCCACACTGCTTAAAAATAAACATTCCTGTCTATCTGTGCACACCCTCTACTTTGTTAACCTGTTACTCCGTGAAAGGAAGCCAGATGGGGCTAGGCTATTTTGGCATAGAAAGGACGAGTGTTGTACACGCTATTAGTTCGGTGTTAAAGAGTGCAAGGTTAAGACGTCCTTTGAGTATATATAATCGCCTCAGGGCGGCACTAGAAATGCGAAGAATGTTTTTCCAGTCTGAGATATTTTGTGATTGTTGTTGGTAGCTATTGGTAGCTATTTACTTTGGCCAGAGGGCAGGAGATGACTGTGCAGACAAAGTTCCACTTGTAGGTTGTGCGCGTTACTGATAAGGACACAAATTCATGTAGATTTAGAGTCATTTGCCATATTTGACACCCTTTGTGCACAGCTTCTAAGGCGCTATTAAGTACGAGGTGATTTGAAAGGGTATTAGTTTCTCAGTAAATACCTCAGTCATTCGCGAATAGCTTCATTTAAAAGGTGGCATATAGTTAATAAATGTGAGTGAAATTGGTGCTCGAATGGTACCCTGTTTTAGGCCTGATGTCACGGCTGTTCTTTTAGATGCAGTGGCGCGTATTTTTACCTGCTATGTGCAGTGACTCAAGTAGGTGTTAATGCAATAAAACGTCACATTATTACCAACGAACGATTTGTAAGTGTTAAAAGTTTCGTTTTTCAAACAGCGATGAATGCCTTGGAAAAATAATAATTACGCTTCGCCTTTAACGGTTGAACGCGATAGCGAAATCCGACCCCTAGTGTGCACTCCAACCACTCAGTGCAACTTATTAATGTGTGTTGTTACACACACACTCGCGCGCAGACAGACACACAGACACACACACACGCGCGCGCATGCGATGTATAGCAATGGTAGAGGTTTTCGATCTATTTAACTGCACTTTTATATCAAGTTCATAAAATTATGTACAGTGATGTAGTCACATGGTCCTGTATTATGAACTGCGCGTAGGCGTGACACTTTCATTCGTAAATGGTCACATTCTGTCGTCCTTCGTGCGTTAACTATCTGGCAGCTGTTCGATTTGTTCTTCTGGAGATCTCTTCCGGCCATTCGCAACAAGTATCGCCTTATGATCGGTGAAATGGCAATTACAGTACTTCACTTCTTTAATGATGTCGTGAGAATGAAATACTAAAAAAGTGGATGCAGAGCATCCGACAAGAGCGCATATAGGCTCTGCTGTAGACTCATGGCCTCCGAGATGGCGGGCGCGCTCGCCGTCTAGGAGGCCATGGTAGTCCAGACATTGCTTGACATGTCTTCCGCTAGATGGACATAGTTGTCCATTTTTGGAGCTGTTATTTTTCGCTCACGGCCGACTTTTCGCTCACAAGAGACGCGTGGAGACGCCGACACCGACGGCGGTATTTCTGCGGAACGAGCTCTCTAACGCTATCGCGTTAAAAGATCAATTTGTTTGTGAACATCCATGACCACGGCTGCTTCATGTATTAAGTATAAAAGTTGAGCAATCATGGATAGGCCAATATGGAAACCGTGCTGCATATGCGACAGGATATGCTGTTCTTCCAGAAACGTATTGATGCGTTTAAAATTACGTATCCAGGTACTTCCCAAACAGAGGTTGTTAGTTATCTTCATATATAGTTTATTACTATAAATATTGCTTCCTGACATCAGGGTGTGTATTACCTTCGCAGATTTCCACCCCCTAGAAACAGCACACGTCCTTAGATAATAAATATTACGCATACGTGCTTAGTGATGCATGCTGCATACATTTAATTTAAGAACCATTGTTTCTGAACCACTGTGCGTAGTTTCTAAGAAAGGTTCTTCGGCAAGTTGTCAGGACCTGTGCCCTTGTTTGTGTATATATTTAAAAAGGCGTTAGATTGACCTCGCTCAGTAACGGTTAGTGGTGTCATTTTTATACTGTCGGATGGTTCCATGATTGATATGTTTCCCTTATCTACGCTAAAAATCGGTCTAAAATAATCGTTCATGGAATTTGCTGCAGCGTCATTGTTTTCAAAGGAGCACGTGCGCCCATCATTTTCCTTCGGATTGAACTATTTTCAAAACTCATTTGGAGAGTGTTCAAAATTTTCGAATAGCCCTGGCGAAATACTTATTTTGCGCATCTATCAGTAAGCACCTTATATAATTATTTGCTCCTTTGAAATATTATATAGTCGGCCTAGTTGGATTCAATTTTATATATCTTTCTTAATAGCTTTTCCTAACGCTTCACACGTGTGACGTGAAGCTTTTTTCCTTTGGCTGTTGACTTCTTTTTCCTTTACCGGTGTGTAGTCCTTTACGTTTGATGTCGATATGTGCGTAAGCCTCCTACAGAGCGCTTCGATATCAGCGAAATAGGTGACCGCGCTACTAAACAGTCATACTTGAAAGAAAGGAAGTCAGTTATAGCTGCACCATCGGCATGAATGAAGGGGAGAAATGAAAGCCATAACTGCTGATGAAGTCTAGGGTTATGGACAGTCATGGTACTGAACATCAACTCACCATTCGGGTGTCCTGGTGTAATTTCTGTTTAATACTGCGATTAGGGAAAGGATCGCCAACAACTAATCAATCAAGAATGTTGGGCGATAATGAATCTATTCGGATTGCTTGCCCTATCTGATTCAACGGAAAACTGACTGATTTGATTGATTAAAATTAATACAAAAATTAACATTAAAACCTCGAAAGAGTTCAAAGAAAAGCAGTTCGATTTATTCATAGTAAATCTAAGCCGACTGACTCCCCAACTGCTTTACTAAATACAAACGGCATTGAATTATTACACATTCGAGGAAAGAAAATGCAACTAGAATTTCTATCAGACATAGTTAACCATAGGCTAGCCTTAGACACTGCCGCATACGTTTTCCCCCTGTTAAGCAGTCCCACTTGGCACCACTACCCTCACTCTCTAACACCAATTTTAGCAAGAAATGATGCCTTTCGGTACTATTTTTATCCACGAACAATAGCCGACTGGAATAATCTAAGCGAAGCACCTCTCCAACGCCCGTGATCTCTACACCTTTCCATTTGTGTCAATACAGTTGTTCTTTCATAATGCCTTTTTAGTAGTATCATGACGAAGTTAATTGTTTTTACAATAGTCCTCTGCAAACGTAATTGTGTAAAAACGTGTTTCAATTTTGATTCATTCTGTTATTTTTCTCTGTATCATATGTATATTGCTCGCCCTGCTTGGACATATTGTCTGCAGTATCTTATAAAAAACGAAATGACTGAGAAATATGACGGAAAAGCCTCACTGCTGATGGAACCCGCCACCAGATCGCCGTCCCTATAGTCACGGTTGCACCATCTGAGGACGGCGTCCATGCCTTCTCGATGGCTCCAGGCCTGCACTGGCGCGGTATCCGACCAGCCCACCACGTGTACGAATTTGCTGCGAACCCTCCCTTCGCCGCGGATGCCGCCAGCGGGAGCACCGGGGGCACCGTATTGTCTGCGGACACCACGCCTTGTGCTCTAAGCGGCTCAGCCGACAACGCAGCGGAGCACGTGAGTGCCATCGCGCAACTGCGCGACATCATCACGTTGATTAACGCGTACCCTGCGCTCTCCGGCGGAACACTTAGCGGCTCCCCCGAGAGTGCCGTGGAGTTCTTGCGTGTGATCAGCGTACTCTTAGAAGCGCCCCACTCCATGCTGTCGGGCCGCTCCGGTTCCTCTCCTGCTCCGTTTCTTCCACCAGCCGCTTGGGAAATACCGCGGTTCTGAGTATTCCAAGATGATGCTGATCAGTGGATGGATGCCGTGAACGTTCTCGGTGCCTGGTATGCCTGGCCAGACCACTACAAGCTGCTCGTGGCCATCAACAACATTGGTGATGCGGCCGCCGCATGGCACCAGTACGAGGGACTCAGCCAACACTCCTGGCTGGAATGGAGCGCCGGGCTTATTGCTGTTTTCGGACGGATTCGCCACCACAATCCTGTCACCAGCGAATCTGACCGGTGCACTACCGAGGAAGCAGCTCAGGAGGAGCGCCACCTCGAGGCTGTAACTTCGAACTGCAGCTCATCGACAGAGAGCACCACGGCCTGCCCTGACATGCTGATCGGTCTCAAGATTTGTTCCTCGACACAGGTAGCAACACTCGTGTTAAAACAGGTCACCCTCCAACCACGTCACTCGGACCATGTTTTACACCAGTGATCCTGCCCAGCCGACGTGTGAGTCAGATGAGGAGGACCAACCATCTATACTGACTTCCATTGCGCCCCCTGAACACCGTGCACACCACGAAGCGGTGTTGTTTGCCATAGAACCTGCCTCTGGCCTGTGCCGAGCTGATGCTATCCAGGAAACGTGCCAAAACAACTCGCAGTCGCGTCCCCGGTCGTTAAGGCAGTCATTGGCCGAGTGTGCTGAAGTTCCTAATTCGCCCTGCGGCGTCCCTCCAGAAAGTGGCAATGTGTATACCGCGGATGAGCCCACTTTTATCAAAGGCCCGCCACTACTGCCGAAGTCTACCCCTGGCTTGAACGTCGTGCACACACCCAGGCACTTGGACGCCACTCCTTCAAGACGGTTATCGTCAAGGTCCGTTGATTCTGCCTCTCCGCCGGCCTTCACAAAGGCAACGCTACCGAAGTTGAACACTCACGGCGTATCACCGCGGCATGGCCAATGTCGCCCCGAGGAGACACTTCAGAAAGGTGCCAAGGCAAAGCCACAGTGCGGCCGCTCTCGGCCACAGCGTTACAGCCAATGGCGTCCACCAAAAAGGTCCTAGACAGTTCGGCTTAACAAGATGTGCAGTAGATTAGAGCGACCGCTTCGCCAAAGCCAGTGCCGCCCGCCAGATGCATTTCCAGCCGCTACGAACACTCGCAGTCGTGGCCGAGTGTAATGTAAAAGTTGAAAGATGGATCTTTCGTGCTCGCTCTAGGTGCGCAAAGGCGAGGAAGACGAAGCAGCTGCGCTCGGGCTCTGGGCGCGCTCAGCTAACGCGGAAGAAGCAGAGGAATAAGAATAGAACAGCCGGCCTGCAGCAAAGGCGCTCTCTGTGCCTCTCTTTCTTCATTACAATAAATAAATAAATCTGTGGGGATTACCGTCCCAAAACCAGCTCTGATTATGTGTGACGGAGTAGTGGAGGTCCTCGGAAATTTCGACTCGCTTTAACTTTTTGGTTGTGGTTGCATGGTGGCTGCATGGTCGCATGATGGGTGATCTCTCTACGTGGCTGAAGGCACAGATAATTGGCTGAACCATTCCCGCCCTATCATGCATGTGCGTTCTGTTTTCCAGTGGAATGAGAGTTAGCTGATCGAAGTCTATAGTTTTTCTACCTATTTCAGGCATATTAAGTCAACTAAAAAAATTTGTTGACTATTGGATATATTGCATTGCATGCAAGCGAAAAATAAGAAAACGGTGCACTGGAAGCTGGTGAACTGCGGTATAAGCTGCCCACTATTAGGGATTATTTGCATAATATTGCTTCAACGCCCTCAACGTCCAGCACAAATCTAAAAGAGAAGCTCTCTGATTAGGTTAGCTACTCTGGCACCGCGTGTCGCCCGGCATTTCTGTATTGTCGCGTAGTTTGGACTACATATTTCGTGATCATGAATGTCATTTGTTAACCAGATTTGAGCGATTCTTGCGAAGTGAGGCTCTATCTGCAGAACAAAAGATTCCAGCAAGTATGACTTGTTCCTAAAACTACGGTAATTTACATTTAAAAAGGTTGCTTCTGCTTTTGACGGGACCGTAGTTTCGAGAGCTCGCCTGTTCGTTTTTTTTGTTCTTGTTTTATTTTGGCTGCCGCGTCTACGTCATGCCGGACGGGGACTACTTCATTCTACGTCCCAGGAAAAAAACGTTTATCATTAATCCCGTAATCTGGGTAGTCCAGTAAATGAAGCTTAACTTTTTTCCTTCGTCCTTTTTCTTTTCCCTCAGTTCGATACAGTCTTATTTACGATGAGGCGAGATATGTTGACTTATAGAATAACTGCTCCCCAGTGGTGGGTCGCAGCTCTTCAGAACGGCCGCTTTGCAGCGATGATCAGCAAGCCGCATGATTATTGGTCTTCCTTCGTTAGCGCTCCGTTCACCTAATGTACGTCTTCTCTCAGTGGTAACCATGTCGGATTTGAGAATGGTTTTCACGGTTTCCTCATTAGCTGTTTTCTTCAGACTGTCAGTTTTTCTTCTAGCTTGCCGGAACAATAGCACAACGCTGCTCTATTGTAAATCCGCCCGTCGCTCATAACCATAATCCACCAAAACCATCATCGCATTCGTGGTTTTTGTTTTTATTTATTTATTTATTTATTTATTTACTATGCTGCTACTATCCTTCGAGTGCGTGGCAGTACGGCAGTACAATGATTTTTCATAAATATTTTAAACGAAAATCATAATTAAAAGCATACACTTGCAAGCATAATAAGAGTACATTAATATAGTCAATACAATGGAAGACAGACATGAGAATACTTGACATGTACAGTGACTACAAAATATAATGCTAGTTATCATTATTATCATTATATTATAATGCTAGAATCAGTACAGCGAAAAGCTGTAAGATTCATATTTAATGCCTACCAACGTGACACATCTCCGTCAGGTCTTCTGGAAAGCGCTAAGCTGGAAACCCTTGAATGGAGACGTTATCGCGAGAGAATGAAGCTATTCTATCTCATATATAATAATAAGCTAGCAATAGAGAAGAGTAATTACATCGAACCAATTTTGCGCCGCGAAACACGCGCCTCCCACCCTAAAAGAGTTGCTGAGCACCTCTGCCATACTAACACATACAGGTACTCTTTCTTTCCCCGCACAATCAGCGAGTGGAACAACTTGCCATCAGAGATTCTTGAAAGCACCGATCTCAACTCGTTTCTCCGTGCGTTACCTGCTCCATATGTATCATAGCTACACCATCATTTATTTACGATCAGATTGATTGCTTGAGGTTCAATGTGTCGCTTCTGTACTTTTGTAGTGTTGCTGATTTTATTTCGACTACAGTTGATATTTGGTGCCACTTCTTTTCACTTTTTGACCCAGTGTGCGCTTCTTCTTCTCTTTTCTCTCTTTTTTTTGATGGCTTTTTTGTACTATTTTCTATGTCACGGTCACGGGATTGTGGACCGTATTTCATGTTTCTTTTTTTCTAGCATTGTATCGGCTATCTTTGTATCTTGTATCGGCTATCCTTTAGCATTGTATCGGCTATCTTATAACATTGTATCGCCCACCCCTGCCCAAAGTCTGGCACTCAGACTGGCAGTCTTTTTCTAAATAAATAAATAAATAAATAAATATTACATATGCTAAGATCAAGCTAAATGCCAAAACAGAGGAAATGCATATGACGCTTTAATGAAGAGGGGACTAATGCAATTATAATAAAATTAGTATCGCGAGTGAAAAGGTATAAAACAAGAGAAAAGAAAAGGAGCAACTTGAATTGCAAATTCTGATGGCAGCCTTAAAAAATGATCATACTATCGTAAAAATGAAGGTGTAAAAAAAACTTTTATCGTTTTATCTAACGAAAATATACCTGGGTCGGTGACCCTGCCTACATAGCTTCTGTTATGCGTACACACTTTTTTCTATTTGTGAGGTGAATTCACATAATGATTCTGGGTTGGTGATAGCAGCATCATGTTCATTCCATTCTGCTTTCGCGAGCGGGAAGAATGAGTACCCCATAAACCTGTCGTTTTTACATATGTATTCTGTCAATGTATGCGCATGCTTATTGCGTGTTTGTCAAGCCTGGGAAAATGACATATATTTAGAAGCACCTATCTTGTAGTTATTTTTTTAGTAGCGGTAACAGAATTTTAAGGGAGCGTGTTTCGGTTTTGTGGACAGCGTTTATAAACCTGGATTAAAAGATGTGTTGATGAATCTGTGCGTCTGTATTTCTTGTCGATAAGCCTCACAGTTTTCCTTTGTATTGCCTCCAGTTTGCCTATGTTAGTATGCGTATGGGGAAACCACACAGTGTTGGTGTATTGGAATAGTGGCCGAGGCTGGTGGCGTATTCGAGGACTGGTGGAGGTAATGATGGTAGCATGCTTGTAACATGGCGGTTGCATGGCGGTTGTAAAGTGGGTGACATCTCTACCTCACTGAAGGCACAGATAACTGTCTGAACCATTCCGTCCCTATCATGCATATCCGTCCTGTTTTCCAGTATTATGAGGATGGGAAGAACGCTGAAAATCTCTAGAAGTATAAATGCTAGACGCCTTCTAGAAAACACACATTCAGTTATCCTTCCTCTTATAAATTTGCGCTATTTGCTCATCCCCATAATGGCAGCCAACTGACCGCCGATACATGACAGGGCGGGAAGGCTGCAGCCAATTCGAAGAGAATTTGGCGAGACATACAACATCACCCGCCTTGGCACCACAATTACCACCACAAAAACACCATGGCGATAGTAGTTTTCGTGTATTACGGTGATCGACGGTTGGCGAATTTTTGACAGGGTAGCTAAGCAGAGAACCTCAGGGAGCCACGGCTGTTTCGGGTTTGTGCAGGACACACCCGCATGGCGTGGTGGTCCGAGGCTCCAGGAAGCGCCTCCCGAAATAGAGCGAGTACCAGGAAACGCTTGTCAAAGTTCCGCACAGAGCACAACGTAAAAGACCTAACCACAGACAGTGGCAGACGCGGCACGTGTGGCTTGGGCTAGATGCCGTTCCACCCGTTTGCGCACTACTATACGCATGCCTACGCTAACCTGGGAGCTGCCTGGACGTAACGAGAGTACGCATGTTCTTGTTGCGCGAGGCTATACACAAACACATAGCTTTGCGAGGCACTGTGCTCCCCACATATCAACGCATACTCTCTTTGTATTCTGCAGCTTCACGTGCAACACGTGCGCCGGCCACCCGCAGTTTTGCCAGTGTAGTGGCGGGTTGTGGGCACGAGCGCAAGAGATGAAAGAAAGCGGACATGGGAGCGCCACACATTGGACATTGCATAGTAGCCCGTGCGCACTCTTGGGGACCAGGTTAATGACGATGATAGTTGCCTTGTGAACAAGGAGGTACGAGACAAAGAAATGATGCACATTCATGTTTTTTTGAAATATTAAACACTGTCTAATGATTTTATAACCGATGCTTCTTCTTTGTATATATAAAAATTGTTAAGTTATAATTTGAATATTTATTGGTGTACTTGTTACGAGTAGCTGTTTTAGTAAGCTCTTGCTATTTCTTGCTCGCTTTTTTAAACTTTGTTTTCTACTGTAGTAACAAAAAAGTCCCGCCTGCGGTTTGTAACCTTGGGACCCCCCCCTTGCATGCAATCTGCGTGGTACTACTTTTTACACGAAATGAATGCTGATTGAGTGACTGATTGATTGATTGGTTGATTGAAACTGCCTGGCTGTTACAACGGACGGCACGTGATGAATTGGAGCATGATACATCAAATAATTCTGTTGTTCAGCGCAAGAACGCACGTGCTCAAAGAAGACGACGCTACCTGGAAGGAAAACAGAAAGGTGGCACACACGAGTGCTGACTACGAGTTAATTTATTGGTCGCAAAACAGGCAAACATATATGCCCAATGAATCAGATAATCAACCAGAGAGTCAGCAACACCTGTCACGTTACAAACGGTGATATTATAAATCAACGCCAGCTCTATTTTTTTCTTTTTTTATATATTTATTCAGACTACGATAGGTTCGAAAGCGAATTCTCTATACCTTCCTTATATACCATTTGTTCCATGGCACCTGCAGCCGCCGCTCATCCTTTCACATCCGGTACGAATAGTATGCAATATGATTCGCGCTAAACCCGAATCTGCAGCCATATTGGCGGCACGTCAGAGGACTTCTAAAGCAAAGGTGCCCTTTGTGTTGATGGCGTCGTAAATGGGTGCCCTTTCATTCTGGAGAAGGTTTAAACGAAACAACTATAGACTCTTCACTTATAAGTCGTTCTGTCATGTTGACTTAGGAGGGCCGTAAAGGGTAACGAAAATGTTGAATGCAGAGTACAGCAGCTAAGCTGCCTGATTGCACTGATGGATTTTTTTTATTGCAGACGCTCCCTTAGTTGACTTCCTCACTCTTGATTGGCTGTGAAGTTTTCTCGTGGCATTTATCATTCCTTGCCTCTGCCGGTACCAGCTGGGTATAAAAGATGCTACCACTCTGGTTTAGACACTAAAACTCGTTAAGCACTACTGGACGCTCATTTAACCAAGGAAACATGATCGCAAGAACACTGACTGTACTAGTAATTATGGCGCTGGGTAAGTGAGAGATCCGCATGATTCCAACTACGAATAACTAGCCGAGAAGTTCAGCTTGTTAGAGTGGAAATTTTGGTAGGACAAGACAAGCGTACTGCTCATGTCTTTTAGAAGGCGAGCACAGATGCTCTGCATCGCAAATTATTCTACAATGGTAGCGCTCTCCCGCTTAGCGAGACTTCTTATTTAGCGTAATTGAACCTGGGGCCCTGAGGTGCTAAGCAAGCACGTTTCCACCAGGCTACAAGCGTGCCTCCCACAGGGTTGTGATGATGAACAGGAGTTGTGATGATGACGCTTGTGTAACTTGAATTGCGCTTGTAATGTATCTTAAGGGCTGTCATAAAATGCAATAAACAATACATATGTTTTGCTATCACTGGCCATGATTTTGTGCAACGTCGCTCAATCCTGAAGGAATACTCCATCAAACGACGCTTATAAAGCGCACGTCAGCACACAGTAGCGTGCCTTTTACCTCCACAAGAGAAAGATATGTGCTGTGCACTGAGATGAGTGCCATCGTTACGTCCTACAATAAGCTACCACTCCGCCGATGGTACTGTCCACGTTTCTGGTTAGCCCACGTTAAGCATACACCCACTCATGCTCTTTGCAAACAAACACGTTACTGCTACGCGTAAGACTTGGCTTAATGTCAAGCAAGTCGTCGTAAACGATTTCATCACTGACTGCTTCAGATGACGTCGAATCCCACAATATATGCGATATGCAGGATTTTATTGTTTGTATTGTCCAGGTGCTGCTAAAAATATTATCGATGTGGTATATGATAAAACACATCATTGGTAAGCGTTTAGCAAAGCCTCATCAACTCATATTTTGTATGAGGCAAGAAAATCGATTGAAGTTATTCCCCCGAATGCACACGGCTTCGTTCCGTCATGCGTCTTCGACGGGCAAATACGGGAACTCTGCTCGCTGAGGGGTCCGTGCGTCATGCTTGATGGTGTCGTGTCGTCATGTGGCAGCATAAAACGCGTAATGACCATCGAACAGTTCAACCACATGCACGCTCGGTGAAATACATCGCCTCCAGACTTCAAGCTTCAGGGTAGGTTGCGTATATAGACTAACTTCGGCTCACAAAATGTAACGCCTTGCCACAAAGATCCAAGGCTTTAATATTCAGGTCGCATGTCTGGAGGCATTTCAAAGCACAGCCCGTCTGGACTAACATGATTTGAATTTTTATGGAGAGAAGGGAAAGTAACGGGTGTCATGCGGAGATTTTGTGAGTTCACGCGAGCTTCAGAACATAAAAGCGATGCAGCAATGAACATTCTGCAGGTACTTATAAATTCAGGCGTACAACAGCATGTCATATCAGTGGAACGGCCCTCGAAGCCACCGGTAACCGTAGAGAGCAGACTGTGGTACACTAATAAGGAACTTAGTAGAAGCAGACAAGAATTTAGTCGGAATTGCATGGTGAAAGACCGATGGACCAATGAAAGTGCGCATCAGTTCCGGGGCATCTCTGCTGCAATGTAAAATTAGTATCAGCTGTAGCATATAAAACAGGAAAGTAATTTCCGGTACATGGTGTCATGAGCAAATTGTGCAACTTTATGAAAGTGGTATATGTGGAGTAGCATGAAACACCAAGGGGCGTTCCTGTGTTTTCTTGCCGAACTGGCAACACGGAACAAAAGAAAACTTCTTTTGTTCCGTGTTCCGTGTTTTATGCAAGGAGAAATATTTCTCTTTGCATAAAACAATGAGGATATTTTATAAGACTTTTGTAAACGCTTACCAATGAAGTGTTTCTTCATATGCCGCATAGGTAATTTTTTAGCTGTACCAATGCATTACAAAAATGGCTTGAAAGACGCAATAAAAAGCACCTTTTCACAACTTTAACAATTTTCGCCACGCACACTCGAAACATATTTGGTTGCAGGCCTTTCTATACATCAGTGTGCCTTCTTAGATATCACACAAATACAGAGATTAGCCCGAGTTTAGTAAAAATTATGAACATGGAAAGCTTATGCTGCTTTTGTAGTGTTTCTGATAGGCAGCAAGCATAAAAAATGCCAGCATTCCTACAAGCGAACGTTAAGCATAACCTTCACATCAGCGCAGACCAAAGTTTTCGTTCAATATATAAAAGATATTTTAAATGTTTATACTACTCATAATGTAATAAAAAGGTGCTAACTTACAGAGACCACCAGAACTTTAATTTCTTTTGTTCTTGAATATTCTACCATGATACTCCGCGCCGTACAGCGAAGATCCCCAAATGTTATCAGCAAGATCGCTGTGGGCGGGCACCACGCCTGAGATACTTGGCGTGGAATGACCCTATAGTATGTACTGGTCAAATGTGCGATCTGTGTTGGGTTGGAGGGAGCAATTACGAACGCCTTCTATTCCACAGGCGTACTGTGACTGCATATGCTTACCGGGAGCTAAATCAACATACAGAAGAGAGGGACACGCAGACACACAGAGCGCCATGTGTCTTTGTGTCCCCCTCTTCCGTATGTCTAAACGACCTTCGCGATTGGGACTGGCGCCTTCCATCTCTCAGATTGTTTTTCTTAGGCTGAAATGAACGCACACTGAAAGCTTTTGTTGGCTTGCATTTAAAGACAATAAAAAAAGCATACGGAACGTTAGGGAAGAGTAAACTCAAACTGGAATATATATCTTCCGAGGATACTTCCTGACTCGCTTTTCTTATCTCTTCACGAGATCCGATAGAAGAGTCATTACGGCCTTCGGGTTTGTTGTTGATTGGTTCTATTTCCCTTCCATCAAGAGTTCTGTTGAAGAGACTGTAGCACTTCAGTTCGTTTATTATGCAACTTTTCTCTAATTGTCTCGTCCACGACTACCTACGCATAAATATTATTTGCCTCGTAAGAGCGGAAACACGGAAAAAATTTGTTAATATAAAAGGGAGTCGTAGCAAAAGTAGTATACGTAAATTTGTCACTGTGTTCTCTTTGCATTCTGGATTTCAATTCAACTTGTCAATGCACAACTTAAATAAATTATTAAATATGATTTGGTGAAATCATTAAAGGTATTTACGTGCACTCTTGCAGTTGCTTCATCAGTCGTCGCAAAGCCGATGGCGGAGCAACTAAGAATTGACCTAAAGGGTTTGTATTGTTAAGTATATCTACAGGCGACGTAAAGCCCAGATGATCCACACTAACATTTGTATACACGTTCCGTGGACATTATAATAATCGTCAGTTCATATAAATAGGTGTAAATCTTTATAGCGACAAATCTGCTGGTTCGCATCCAATCTATCGTGCACTACTAGGTATATATACAGAAAATAATGGCTCAGCTTTACCTCAAGATCAAACAATCTCTCTTTTTAAAAGCGCAGGATCTCGTGCAGAAGAACTGTGTTATTTCAGTGAGCTTTAAAAGGTGATAATAGATAGCTACCGCATTAGGGAAATCAATTATGAAACAGGAAGGTCGTTCAGAATATGCAGGCAATCAAACGCTCTTGTGAGAGTAGCTGTGCTTGGCGCAAGTCTGTCTTTAACACAGAATTGATTCGTAGGCCATATTATAGTGTTGATATGAAGACTGAAGTTTTTGAGGAGGACGATAATTTTTAATGTATGATATCAAGTTCCTAAATAATTGGAAGAAATCAAATTACATTGTGATAGCAATATTTTTTCTAACATCACCTGCAAATAATACGATAGGTAATCGTAATTGTTTAATCAATGTACAGGCATAAATGATGCCCATGCCGGTTACTGAATACACATGTTTCAAGCTACATTTAGTATGTAGCCCGGAAAATACTTCCCACGGCATACATAAATAATTGACGTTGATTTGAGTGTCCTCGAAAACGCTTTTCTTTTCTTAAACTACAATCAAGAACGCTCTCACATGACTCCCCCAACTCCAAACTCTAATCAAGAACTCACACGACTCCTCGCAAATGCTCTCAGTCTATGAATTTTACGAAATTCACTATTTTAAACGTTTGCGCAGACATCACTGAATAAGTATTTTAGAACGAAATAGTAATTCTTGGATATTGTCAAAAAAGCAACGACACATTGAAGCCGTCACTAGATTTTCAGTGTTCTTTGAGGTTGAGGATTAGTGAAACTTCTCAGGCAGTCCTACGAAAGATGACAGCGCCGGCAGGACAAACGCAATGCGCAGCATACGAAAGGTCGTACTTTTCTGCTAGGACGGCCAACCCACATTAACGATTTGAAGGAGAGGATACCTAAGAAAATAAAAGAAAAGGCCTTAGTGAAATAAGACAGAACTTTAACACCGTATGCATAAATAAGGCTCAAAAATACCAAAATGCGACAACGAGCAGTTTCTCAGACCTCGCGTATTTTTGTTTTGTATAGACGTCGCTTTTGCATAACGCTCACCGAGGGAGCAAGAATATCACATTAGTTGCTTGAACAACAAAGTGTACAACAAAGCTTGAACAACAAAGTAAAATTCATTGCATAATCTTGACCTCAAGGAAACAGACAAAGCAAATCAAAATAAAAAAAGTCGTGAGAGTCGTTCTTTTTCTTTAGCTTATTGGATTAACCTAACGACAGACCTTTCTGCCTCCGAACGCCAGAAAACAAAAAAATTTCTTTCCAATTGCAGATTTTATATTAATGTCATTTAATTACCATGTTCAATGAGGTTCACGTACGCGGCAACCACACCTGAGCTGCGGTGTCGTTGCTACGCCCTGCGATAAGTGTGGCTTGCTATATCCCAACAAAGGGAGGAGAGATGGATCAGGGGCGCATTTATGCCTCAGAAAGAAGCTAAGGAAGCCAAGACGCAACGAAATAAGGCAATGCACAGCATACTATATTTTTTTTTCTTTTTAACCGGAGAAACGTTATAAAATATATTCGTCGATCTTGTCGAGGTAAGCCAAGAAGCACCCCAGCAAATGTGACTGTAATTTAGCAAAAATGTGACAGAAATGTAGGCGAAAACAGAGCTCTTCCTCGGTAGAGTCTGAAGCTGCATCCTCCGAGTAACGCGTTAGATGCATCAATAACTCAGTTGCGACGGGGTTCCATCCCCCGGCACCTTTAGTGTATTTCTGTGCTTGCAGTCCTCACACCGTTAGCGATTCAGCACTCCTAAGAACGTTCCGCTTTACGTGACCGCTGCCGACAAAAAAATAATTCTCCACAATAGCCGCCACTGCTGCTAGTGGAGCAGGCATTCATGGCATCACGCGTACAAAAATTGACGACAAAGACAACGGTGACAAATGCCGTTGTTGTACAATTGTCTAGAGCATCGAATCCGTTATAAGGGGAGAGGGGGTGTCAGGTCTCGCCCTCCACTGTAGGTAAGGTGGTTTTCATCCAGCTGAATTGATCTTCATTTCCGTCTTAATTTGACTACAGCACAACACATGTTACTAACAGTTATACGATCGAAGTTCCAACAGAGCGTATGGTCCTCTATTTCTTGCTCGGCTCCATTGCCTGTTGGCTTGATTAGGTCCTGTTATATCAGCGGTATGCAAGTGAATAACCAGTTGTACACTACTGTGCCTCAGAATTACTTGTTGGTACTGAAAAAATTGTCATGGAGACGGGCGGCATCACGTGAAATTGATTTTAATGTTTGCAGATATTATATAAAGACCTGTACCGCAGAATTACACAGTACATAGCGCGTATAAAACGCTATATGAGAAGTACTGTCACTTCTAAATGATTGCCCTGCGATGCCATGATGAGGAACTGTGGCGTACACTTTATTGCACAATCGTCCGACGCTACAACATTTTTGAGTTATCTATTATAACCTAAACAGCATATTGTACATCAAGTGTAGTAGCTTATGGCTGGTCGAGCACATGTCGTGGTGCCATATATGGGAATATTGTTCAACGTTTAAAAAGCAAATTCGATTTTTTCCGGTGTCCTACGTGCTTATGTAGCGTAGCACACGCAGAAAACATAGGGTGCGCAACCAACGTTCAGACGGCCTAATAGCGTCAGCTCTTGAGTCATATAGTGAGGGCTCCTGCTACTTTGCAACACAGCCAACGCTTCTGCATACGTTGTCCAGTAACCGTTACAGGACGGTTGCCGGATCAGGACAGCAACAACAGTTGCCATCCTGATAAGACAAGTGCATTTGTCGGAACGTTGGATCGAGCAACATTCCTTGTTCTACATCGTTTTTAGCTATCTGTGCATAGAGTCAAGCATTCGTCTTCCCCTGAGCTTAACTAGGCTTCGTTGGTTCACACTCACTCGATCTAGTTGCTCAGACACGATGGATGCTGTTTTGAATCTACAGACGCTTTTTCCCCCTCTAATGTGAGCTGTGTCGCACTGGCTAGTAAGTGAACAATTTCCGGGGTTTTACGTCCAGGGACCTCAATATGATTATGAAAGACACTGTATTGGACTCCTCGGGATATTTAGACCACCCGTGCTTCTATAACGTGCACTGACATAGCGCAGAACACGGGCCTAAAACATTTCGGCTCCATATAAATCCAGCCGCCACGGCCGGGATTCGATGCGGCGACCTTCGGCTCAGAAGCCAAGTGCTCAAACCACTAGGCCAGGAAGGCGGGGCCTATGATGTAATTATTTAGAATTATTTGCACAGTGTAGCCTAAACAGAACGTCTTCGAATGTTATGCCATTAATCAGGAGGATGCGTGTATGCCACCACATTTGTAAGATAAGCGAGTACCCAGATATGTCTTGTGCGGGCGCATGGAATAAGTGCCCATTTCCTCAGTCACTGGTAAGTTTAGGTATTTATAAATCTCAGGAGGGAAGGAAAACACTTGTTTAGAAACATTTTACTGTGATCGGCAATAGCAATTTATATCAATTCGTAGTACTTGCGACACCGCATTGCGAAGGATAGACTTCAGAATGGTTAAATTTTCGTGCATGATTGCCAGAGTCATTTGCGCTTAGTGCAGCTGTCCATCTAATATTACTGTGGTCGTCCCCTTATAACAATAGAATCAGTCGCAATACTGTGTCTTTTTGCACCCAGTGCCTACCTGTTGTTAGCGATGAAGGATAATCATTAACACTCATGTATATTACTCGGTCACTTGGAAAATTTTCGTGCATGTTAGTATTGACACTTACCGATAATCGCAAGGATACCACGGGGATATAGGAAAACCGGCAAGAGTCGCTGGCTTAGAGGATACCGAGCATGGCTAGTATCTACCGGGTTGCGCATGCGACCTTTTTCACCTGGCAGTTCTTTAGTGTTCTCAGCTTACGTATTTTACTGTATGCAGCTGCTGCTGAGAAAAGGAGCGACTACGATGATTATGATGACTCCTCTGAAAGCGGCGATGGTTCAGCACATACAGCGGCACCAAAGCTACAACGGAGACCTTCAGATGAAAGCAATGATTTTGAACACATCCCATATGAAGGTAAGCGAAAATTTTCGACACTATACTCTAAAATATTTTCGCAGAATCTAACACGCTCAATAATTTATAGCTGTTGGCTGTATTCAGCGCGAATGATGACAGGATAGAAAATTCGAGAAAATTTGAGGTGTAAAGGTAATCTTCCTGTCAATGGCTGCATGCTCTTTCATGCAGCCCTTGACACGAAGATTATTTCAACAGAAAATAATAGACGCGCATTACGTTTGCAATGGAAAGTGCAGCGAGAGTGATCAGCTTCATGCTTAAAGGTATTGGAAACAGCACGCCTTAATGAGGTTGCGACAACCGTAAGTGCGATTGTCGCAGTTACGACCGCATTTACTTAAGGCCACGTTGACCCTATAACCCCTCCGGATATTAAATACTAAAGTATCTCGCTCCCCTAGAATGCATTGTTAACCATGATTATTAATAACCACGTATGCACTAGGAGGGGACATGGAAACAACTGAGGACCCACATGCTAAATATAAGAGTCCTGTCGCTGCAGCAGTGGTTGTATAGGTCTTAGTTATTATTGGTGTTATAATATATTGCGCTTCACCGTTGGCTGCTTAGTGTTCCAATTTTGGGGTGTTTCGTAGTACCGTGATAGAATCTGCAGGTTATGTTAGTTGCTGTCTTGAAGGCAACCCTTACCTAAGCCCATAATTTGATAATGGCTGTGGCAAGTGCTATAGCCAATACTGATATTTTGGCGCACAATTTCTGTGCTTGAGCATACTTTCTGTCAGAGCTAGGTATATATATATATATATATATATATATATATATAGTATTTTCAGTTTGAAGTTCAATGGGTCCGGTCAAATGTAGGGTTGAAAAAAGGAACACACGTTCAAAGTTCTTGTTTTATTAACGTTTCGGCCGGTGGGCGAGCTGAAACGTTAATAAAACAAGAATTTTGAACGTGTGTCCCTCTTTTCAACTCCACACACACACACACACACACACACACACACACACACACACACACACACACACATATATATATATATATATATATATATATATATATATAAAAAAGTTCTTCCTGGCTATCGGGATAAATATACTATCAAAAAGACACAGTGACAAACATAGGATTTATTCTGACGTTTCGGCTGGAGGCCAGCCTTTTTCAAAGATGAAGGTTTCTCATGGGCGCATGGTCTTATACACTTCACGAACATGCATAGTGGGGGGTGGAAAGGGGGGAGCTCACAAAAAAAATAAAATAAAATAAAAGAAGGGGCGGGGGGGGGCACCTAATTGGCGAAGAACGGAAATTTGTTTCGCAGGGATACTTGACGGCCTCTGAAATGAGGCTTTTAGAAGAGTTCGTAGAAAAGAAACGGCGCGAAATAATATTAACAAAACAAAAAAAGCTACTTAGGGACGGAATAACACATACTCTTGATGAAATTGAATCCTCTAAATTTCAATCTTATCGGAACCACAAACATATCCCTGGCCAAACAGCGACAGAACTCCAAGCTTCCACTAGAGTAAATATTCCCGACATCGCATTGACAGACTATGAGCGTCAGGTGTTGTCAAAAGGCTTGAGTTTTTGTCCGGCAACCGGCAGATTAGACGAGTTTCTACTTTTAAAAGATCTGGAGAACTTTTCTCGCACGTTAAGGTTAACAGAATACTACCATGGAAAAACACAGGACGCAAGCAAGGACACCTGGCCAGCATCACAACGACATTGGACTCCTTGACAACGAGACAAATTCTTGGATATTTATATTAAGGCTGTACAACGCGACATTCTCGCTGCATACAGGAATCGAATTCCGCCCCAACAAAATCTTTCACATAATGAGGCAATAGCGCTACGGGGTTTAAGCCAACGCTCGGACATAATAATCAAGCGAGCAGACAAAGGCGGCGCCACTGTTATAATGAACAAACGTGACTACATCGCAGAGGCTGAAAGGCAACTAAGCGACACTTCATTCTATAAGCGAACTGATAATGATCAGACAACATGCTTCGAAAACAAAGTAAGACAGATATTGATCACTCTCGTCAAAGACAATAAGATTACCGATAAAATTGCAGCGTCACTCCAAGCTTTAAGTCCGCGGCCGGGAAGATTTTATATGCTACCCAAAATACACAAACCAGGCAACTCAGGGCGACCCATAATTTCCGGTATTGGCACAGTAACGGAACCAATATCCAGTTTCATCGATAACCTATTCAAAGACATTCCACCAACATTACCCTCCTACGTCAAGGACACGACTCATTTTCTAGCTGATATTATGGATCTCGTCATACCAAAGGACAGTCTCTTAGTTACTCTGGACGTCGCCTCTCTATACACAAATATTCCGCACTCAGACGGCATCAAATATGTCACTCAGGCCTACGAAAATTCATTCCCAAATAGTCCAGTTGATGGTGAAACTCTCGGAAAACTTCTCAAACTAGTCCTAGAAATGAACAACTTCGAATTCAACAACGCGCACTATGTCCAAACCAATGGCACATCGATGGGAACAAAAATAGGACCCAACTATCCCAATATCTTTATGGGCACATTAGAATCTAAATTTTTAAGTATCGCCCCGTTCCGCCCCTTTTTTATCGAAGGTTCATCGACGATATTTTTCTCATTTGGTGCCACGGCGAAGAAAAACTCAAAGATTTCATCACCGCCTTCAACAACACGCACAAAAACATTTCCTTCTCGCACACGTATTCGGCATTGACCATAAACTTCCTCGACGTTTCCGTAAGAATATCGGACGATAGGCTTTCTACATCAGTCTACAGAAAACCAACTGACCGACACCAATAGCTCCATTTTAAAAGCAGCCACGTTAAGCACTGTAAGCTCGGCATACCATACAGTCAGTCCTTTCGGTTCAAGCGGATATGTTCTGACGCGGCGGATTTTGCCTCCAACTGTGAACAACTAAGCAAGGACCTCACTCGTCAACAATACCCGCCGTCTGTCATCAATGATGCCACCAAGAAATCTAGCAAGCAGGACCGCCGTTACTTAATAAGGAAACCAAAATCTGATTCCGTAAACACCACTCCAAATCTCATTCTAACGTATTCAGCCTCACCCCCTAACATAAACAGTATCCTTAAAAAGCACCACAACATCCTTCTCGAAAGCGACAAGTTGAAAAGCGTCTTCCCTGAACCTCCACGTGTTGTCTACAGACGGGCGCGAAATATCAGAGGCATTGTAACGTCATCTAAGGTGAACACTCCTAAATTCACAGGCAGCGGCCCCTGCAACAAACCCAGGTGCAAGCTATGCCCGATGATTAATAGAACGTCCACAGTAAACAGCACCGCGTCGCCATTCTTTTACCAAATAAGAGGAAATTTTGACTGCGACAGCTCAAATATTGTCTACCTTCTTAAATGCACCGTGGGTAACGCCCAATACATTGGCCAAACTGAGACTCCATTCAGGATAAGAATAAACAACCACAGGGCACACATAAAGACCCTGCCCCACCTTCCTCTATCCAAGCACGTAAATGATCTTAGTCATCCCTTCCATACATTCACAGCTGTGGTGCTCCAATCTGATTTCAAAACGCATTATGACCGGGAGGTTCGCGAATCTTACCTTATTCACAAATTCAATACTGCGTCTGGTGGCATCAACGAAAGTACAGGCCGACTATCTTGCTTGCCCTGTCAGGCAACTAAACCAATTAACGACGCAAGCGACTAAGTGTCTTTAATATTTTATATTCCTTCTTATCATTATTGTTGTTTCTTCAGGGCTCCACATGCAAATCTATGTGCACTATGAACTCCCGGAAGTCTTATATTTCCTCTCTTTTTTGCCTTCTCTCTCTATTTTCTTCCTGGTGCACATTCATGGCGCTCCTGTCGAGATGCAGAAATGATGGTCGATTTCATTCTGCACGCATTGTTAATATTTTTTTCTTTTTTGTATGTGTCCCGATTCTTTCTCATTGCATTTATTTTCGCGATATTTGGTTCCCCATCACGTTTATTGCTGTCTTTCTCTTATTGTTGTCTGATATGTCTTGCTCATTTCACACTGCACGCGCACAAGGTGCAAATATGTCTTGTGTGCCCTCGGCGCCCACTCGGGCAGTGTCTCCTGTTGGGATGCGGAACTGATGGTCGATGTCCACCTGTTTTATTTTACTTTATTCCTATTGTTAATTTCTCGTTTGCTCTGATTTCATTTATTTTCATGTATTGTCTTAGGACATTTAATTCCCCATCATGTTTCTTGTTGTCTTTCTCTCATTTTATCTGGTATATTTCACTCAGATCGCGCCGCGCGCGCAAGGTGCAGATATGTATTGTGTCCCTTTGGCTGAACACCGCGTACTTTCTCTAGAGAACGAGTTCCACGGAGTATGACTCGTCAGACTAAATGACTCTTTCTGTGTGGTGTTTTCTCTTCTTTTATTATTTTTTATTTTTCTCTATTTCGTGTGTGTTTGTGTGTACGTGCCTTTAACAAACCAAACCATTCAAGGTTGTTCGCGGATGCGCTACGTTTATCTATCCTCCATTTTCCGTGAACCACGGCGAGAGGGCGATCCTTTGAACTATACTGGTACCGACCGCGCACAGAGCAACCTGTCTTTCTCCCGTTCCCCCGCCCCTCCTCTCTGTACTCCCCACACAAGAACGGCGTTTGGCTTCAGCGGTTCCGCGCTGCACTGCGGGAGTCGTAGCACCAGGACTCAGCACCCGTTCTTTGTTATGGAGGCGCTTTGCGGACACAGACGTCATCTTGGACTGGCCTCTGCTTCCTGGACACACATCTGTATCCCCCCCCCGCCCCTTCTTTTATTTTATTTTATTTTTTTGTGAGCTCCCCCCTTTCCACCCCCCACTATGCATTTTGGTGAAGTGTATAAGACCATGCGCCCACGAGAAACCTTCATCTTTGAAAAAGGCTGGCCTCCAGCCGAAACGCCAGAATAAATCCTATGTTTGTCACTGTGTCTTTTTGATAATATATATATTGTAATGAAGAACGAGGGACAGACACAGTGCCTTTGCTGCAGGCCGGCTGTTCTATTTCTCTACTTCGTCTTCCTCTGCTTCTCTTCCTTTCCCTGCGCCCCAAGCAAGGGCATGCGTTTCCCGCTGCAGACTTTCGCCTTTACACTCGGCCATGACTGCGAGCTTGAGGAGCCACGAACAGTTTCTCTGGCGGGCGGCACTGGCTGTGTCGCGCTGGGCGGTCTCGGGGTCGCAGAGCTCTAGCTTGGAGAATCGCCAGTAGAGCCTCTGGAGGCCGACACTGGCTGTGTCGCTGAGGTCGGCGCAGGACTCGGCCACACTGCGACTCGACTGGCGGTACTGCCAGGGACACCTTTAGTGGGCGACGTTGGCTAGGTCTCAGTGATCGAATGTCTTGTAGATGCCGGTTCCACTGCACATGAGAAAAAGGCGGAGATGACTTTGGGCAACAGGCCATCGTACGCCGTACAAACGCTGAGCTGTGGAAATGATCCAAACTGGTCGCGGTGCGCCGGTGCGGCGGAGTCCTGGGAGAGCGCGACAAGGGGGCGAGTCTCCGTACTGGTTTGTGAGGCAACCTGCGATTTCGCAACTCAACCATCGAGCCAAGGCGCCTCGATATTCCGAAGGAGCTCGAGGATCTTGAAATAATCCCCTGTGTACGCGAGACTAGAAAGTCATAGGAGATGTCGTCATGAGCCATGTCACATACCGGAGACGGGAGCTGCATGCTCTGGTCTCGGATAACAATCACACCATCTGTGTTAGTCGTGATGGCTCCATCGCCCTCACCGAGCGCGTGTCTTAAGTGCGAAGCAATCTCGCCGGTGTTAGTAGTAGCAGTAGTCGTGAGTTGGTCTTCACTGATGGAGACGTCACTCGGCTGGAGGTCAAGCGTCCCTTTTCTAGGATACATCGGAAGGTCTGGTCGTATTCTCTCCATCCGGCTACTGAAATCTGTCGTTATATCTATTTGTCCAACTGGAGACGAGCCTGGGGCCCCTGTCACCATTTCCAGTGGCTGGAATGTGGTGTCGTTTACTTTTAACGGACTCTTGTCGGGTGCTGCCGCTGAGTGCGTTATCTGAGGTGGTGAGCACGGACGCAATTGTGTGTTCACACCCGGGTAGTCCCCGTCAAGTTCTGTCGATAAGCTGCAGTTTGAAGCTGCAGCCTCGAGGTGGCGCTCCTCCTGAACTGCTTCCTCGGTAGTGGACCGGGCGGATTCGCTGGTGGCAGGATTGTGGTGGCGAATCCGTCCGAAAACAGCGATCAGCCTGGTGCTCCATTCCAGCCAGGAGTGCCGGCTGACTCCCTCATACCGGTGCCATGCTGCGGCCGCACTATCGATGTTGTTTATTGCCACGAGCCGCTTGTAGTGATCCGGCCAGGCATACTGGGCACCGAGGACGTTCACGGCCTCGATCCACCGATCGGCGTAGTCTTGGAATCCTCGGAACTCTGGTAATTTCCAAGCGGCCGGTGGCGGCAACTGGGCACGAGAGGACCCAGAGCTCCCCGACGCCATGTCGTCGAGAGTTCGTACGAGAGCGCTAGTTACACGCAGGAACTCCGCGGCACTCTCGTGCGAACCGCTGAATGTTCCGGTGGAAAGCGTAGGGTCCCCGGTAATCAACGTCGTGAGCGTGTCGCGCAGTTGCGTGATGGCACTCACGTGCTCCGCTGCGTTGTCGGGTGAGCCGCCTAGAGCACCAGGCGTGGTGTCCGGAGACAATACGGTGCCTCCGGTGCTCCCGCTGGCGGCATCCGCGGCGAAGGGAGCGGTCGCAGCAGATTGGCGGACGTGGTGGGCCGGTCGAATACCGGACCAGTGCAGGGCTGCAGCCATCCAGAAGGCATGGACGCTGTCCTCAGATGGTGCAACTGTGACTTGGGATGGCGGTCTCCCGGGGGGTTCCATCAGCAGTGAGGCTTGTCCGGCATATTCCTCAGCAGTAGACCAAGACGGCGACACTCTGGAGGAAATGCCACGTCGAGTTCACAGCTGTGTTCCGCTGATGATTTGTCGACTGCGCCATTGTAATGAAGAACGAGGGACAGACACAGCGCCTTTGCTGCAGGCCGGCTGTTCTATTTCTCTACTTCGTGTTCCTCTGCTTCTCTTCCTTTCCCTGCGCCCCAAGCACGAGCATGCGTTTCCCGCTGCAGACTTTCGCCTTTAATATATATATATGATTGGTTTAGCGTCAGAACTCGTTACGATATATATGTATATGTATATTGCTTTGTATTTCCTTCACAAGGGCGCCCTTGCTTCGAGTTGTCCATCGACGACTCAGAGCAAGGGCGCTCTTGTGAAGCACGCCCTTGAGCTTCGAGTTGTCGATGGATTCGCCCTCGCGCTGTCAATCGCTAGCCTCCTGGTTAGCTCAATTGGCAGAGCGAGCGCCCCGGTCAGGCGTTGGTCCCGGGTTCGAACCCCGGACCAGGACGAATTTTTCGGCATCTAGGAAGCTTTCTTTTCTGACAAATCCGTATGGCTTTCCTTGTATCCTTATAGCCTTGTGCTACAAAACGGGTGAATGCTAATTTTCCCTTTCATAAGGGCTTGTTTACTTATTAGTAACAACTTAATATGAACCAACAAACATAGGCGACTAAGAAAGCATATGGGAAGTTATTAAAAATTCCCCATTATGATATATATATATATATATATATATATATATATATATATATATATATATATATATATATATATCAATAGGAAATTTGAATGTCTTACCGGCTATGTAATATAAATTCATAGGCCTGTGTAAATAGACGCAAGATGGCATCTGTTGAATTATCACTACGATAACGCAGGGGGAAGCAGCAGGGGTTTAGGTACTGAGTGTCACCAAAAGCAGGTCTTATTCATCGTACACGGAAGCTGCGGTACTGCCGGTTCAGATGGATGTCTACGAATGAGGCATGCTTAACTGAACGTGTTGTCAATCTTGTTTTTGAATCTATAGTACATTTATAAGAGGTATCAGGAGATGCGTAAGTGAATGTTATGTTTCTCCGTTGCCTTCGCATCATTGAACAATGATGCAATACGGCGCCAGAAGATGCGCACTTATAGATCCCCTAGTAAAGGAACATAGAAAAGTATACTGTGCATATAGAAATTTGTTGAGCGCACATTCATCGGCATGCTGGTTAATATGCGCTCACATTCAACATCACAGAAGAAATTAGAATTCCAAGGTACATACATTATTCCCGGTGAGAATAATATATATAAAACATATACAAATTCGGTAAAAGGAAACTGCTTGCTAATATCTGTCTGTTGTTTTTCTGTTTCAGCATGGCAACATCGCTAAGCCATGGAACATCTGGTTCTTTTGACGGGACGTACTTCCTTGTCCAGTCTCTTCACATGAATAAAACTTAAACAAACCAATATTTACTCGCATTTTCACAATACAAGATTGTTCGCTAAAATTTTCTTCGTAAAGATTATTCCATGTCAGATAAAAATGACAACGATATATTGTTGCTATATCTTCTGTATAGTAAGGAGCGCTTTCGGTATCTAGAAAATATAAGAAAGCGAAGCTTGACGTATGAGTGCGTGATTTACCACTCCTCTTTCTTTCTTTCTTTATTTCCTTCTTTATTTCCTTTCTTTCTTTCTTTCCATGAAGTTGAGTGTCAAGAAGACAAAAGCAGACTTCATGATGTGGCCAGAAGTCAGAAACAAAGACTACTGAAACATAATTGCAAGTATGCTTTACGGAACAAATGCGAAAATGATGAGGTTGATTCCTCCGCCATAGGAATCGGTATAAAACTAAAGTGAAACTTCACAGAAGGAGCAATCTGGCGAATCGAGGGGAGGGAAATGGGCTGGTTACTTTAGACACGTGATGCCTTTGCATGTACATGTCAAAGGCATTTCGACACTGCACAGTGAGTGATTGCTTGATTTGGGGGATTTACGTCCCAAAAGAACGATATGATTATGAGAGACGCCGCAGTGGAGGTCTCCGGAAATTTCGACCACCTGGGGTTCTTTAACGTGCACTGACACCGCACAGCGCACGGGTGTCAGCATTTCACCTCGATCGAAATGCTGCCGCCACGGACGGGATGCGATCCCGCTACCTTCGGATCAGCAGCGAGTGCCTTAGCCACTGGACCACCATGACGGTGCCAATGCACAGGAATCCTCGACAGTAGCACGCAAGCGAAAGCTCTGAAACTACTCGTATTTCACCGGAGACACCGCATTGAACGCGCCAGCGCCCAGTGAAAGCAGGTAAAAACGTGCGGCGTCGGCAAGCGGTGAAACCTTGCAACCGAAACCGCGCTGTTTGTCAGCGGATCATTTAGGGAGCGCACACTTCGTGCTGCGAAAGGCTAATGACTTCATGGCGGCGGATGTCTTTGCGTTTCCCAAATAGAGTGCATCGCAACGCAAGTGGCTCTCATATACGTGACAAATGCTCATTATGTAGGCGTCGTGGCTGAAGCAACGCGCTGGCAGGACGCCGAAGCCTGCGCGGCGATAGAGGCGTCGAAACTACTGAAATGCTAACTGCCGGCGAGCATGTTAATTTCGCTCCTTCTTTCCTAGTTGGCGGTACGACCGCTGAAAACGAAGAGTGCAGTGAATGGGAGGCGATGCTAATTTAGAGCAATTTTGCTTCCTGAATGCCTTGCTATAGCAAGGCATTCAGGAGTGGACATCAGTTAGTTGCAAATTAAATGCTAGCGGTGAAATAAAGAAATCAGGCGCGTTTTTTCCTGTGTACTGCAACTATGTCGGTGGTGTGGTGTAAGTGCGTCCAGCTCATGCCGTCGCACTCTGGCTGGTTGTGGATTCTAATCTCATGGAGTGGTAATTCTTGTATCTTAAATGCGTACTAATTTTTTCAGACACCTACTTCCGTAGGGAAGCACGTGACATATTTCGTGGTGGACCACTGAATAAACACTTTCGTATTAAATAATGCCCTTGATCCACTCCCCACATAACCGCTCTCAGGCCACTCTTACATAGTGCTACATGATTGTTAGCGATGATACAGAGTACTTAGAATTAATTGAAGAAGTGGGCGCCAAGGTGGGGCCATCATTCAGATTTTTGACGAAACTTGTTATGTTATGTCGATGAACGTGCTTCAATTTTATTTATTTTTTAATCCTCGAAACTGTGAAAAGCCCTGCGGTGATGGATATACTACTACAGATCAACCACGACCTTAAACACCTCATCTGCTGAAAGCTGATAACATGCAAGCCACTACAACCCTGCGTAGGTGAGAATTGCCTTAACGGTAAAGTCCTGTAAAGAAAAAAAAACTTTGTAAGCATATGTCTTTGTCTTGATGTTTACAAAAATATTCAACAAAATGCCCGCAGGTGATGTTTTGCTTTTCAGTTCCGTTACAATCGTACGTACGGTGCCGAGATATGGTTCATTATAAATTACTCCTCTCCAAACAGGAGGGGGCGCGCGGAAGCGCTTGCAGCAACCCCGGACGGAATGATCCGTCTATTACTCTGCGGACTATAATCACTGTTTCAATCTCTTTTTATATATTTCCATGGCGACATCATGTTCCTGAGATTCATGCATGATTTGGGTATAGTGACAAAAATCTTCGCTGGTGTCTCATTGTCACATAGGAAAAGGGCTCTGAATTACTTCAAGTGCTCTGTACCAAGGGATGCATTGTAGGGACACATTTCTGCTGATAGCGTTTGGATCACGGGAACCCTGATGGTAGAAACCATTACCATTTTCACACAGTGTATTGGAAGCTGAGGACGTTTTCAAATATGTGGGCAACTTTATCGTCAGCCGATTTTGAATTAAAAAAATAGGCAGATCCCACGTGCAGTGGGAATCAAGGAAATGCGAAGCACGCATAAGGAACGTTATATTGATTTGCATTGTTGTCTCGCTGTAGCGAGTTTGTTAAATATGAAGTTAACGAAACGGCCGCATGCGCACCGTGGCTGTGGCATGTCAACTATCCCGCTCATACACGCATGTCATGATTCTAATGTTATGACCTGTCATTTACGTTCGTCAGGCAGTCGTGTTGTGCCATAGCAATTTTGGTGTACATCCCATTAAGGAAACGAGTGGCGTGTAGATCATGCCGCTCATGACATGCATGTCACGATTGTAATGTTACGACCTGTCATTTATGATCGTCATGCAGTCATGTTGTGCCAAACCAATTTTCGTATACATCCCATTAACGAAACGGCAGTATAGACCTTTCCAATAGAGCCCTCCTGGGCGCCGCCATGAATTGGCGCCGCCGCTAGCGACGTCTAGCGGCGGCGCCATCTTGGGCTGTTTGCTCACCGGGCTCTCCGTCCGGGCGCGTGCATTCGTTGTGTTTTTCAGCAAGATATTGATTTCGCTTTTTGTAAACGTCGTGGAATCGTTTGGTAGGTTCACTTGTCAGTGTGTGGGATCTGATTGATAAGCAGGGCAGTTGGCAGCGGCATTGTTTTGCGCGTTATTTGGCGGGCAGAGGCGGGATCAGTCGGGCCGGTTGGTAGCAGTAAAACTGAAAAACCGGGAACCGTGTCACCTCTTTTTTGTTTGAGTTACTGTTGTAAGATCACACGCCTCATAATAGGAATACTGTTGCTTTTCGCTAACAATGGTGCCACTCATTAAGGCGAGAGCCTTAATGTCTCAATTACAGCAATCTTAATGTTTCTCTGAGAGTGTCCTCACAGTGTCCTGTCTCAGAGGGTGGTTCCAAAATTATGGAAAATTATCAACAAAAACGATACCTTGAGAAATAAATGGATAATTACGTAACACGATATATCAAACGAACCCTTAATTCAACGCGGACATGACCAAGACATAATGAGCATGATAGCCACGCTTTAAGTCATGCTCGTGACTAACTATCAAAGTTAGTTGCCTCTCCAGAAATAAGTAATTGAAATCCCAAACTGTAAGTCACGCAAATAGGTCAGAGTGGTTTGATAATGAGAGTGCAACGTGATAATGGTCAAATAACGATTAAAGAATTAGCTGATTTTGCAAAGCATGTAATTAATGACAAATAATACAAGGAAAAGCTTGAAACTGTACCAAGGCGGCCGAGATGGGTGTCAAACGAATAGGTGCATGTCGGAGAAAGCAATATTGACCATAGTCACATTCATGACATGACATGATAGGCTCATGTCATGAGCATGACATGAGCATGACTCTGCAAACATAAGACTACTGGAAGGGGATTCATATGGGTGTCAAACAAAAGGTGCATTTCGAAGAATGTAATATTGGTCATAGTCACATTCATGGCATGAAATTATGTGCCCATGTCATGAGCATGACATGAGCATGACTCTGCAAACATAAGACTACTGGAAGGGGATTGATATGGGTGTCAAACAAAAGGTGCATGTCGAAGAAAGTAATATTGGCCATAGTCACGTTCATGACATGACATGATGTGCTCATGTCATGAGCATGACATGAGCATGACTCTGCAAACATCAGACTACTGGAAGCGGATTGATATGGGTGTCAAAAAAAAGGTGCATGTCGAAGAATGTAATATTGGTCATAGTCACGTTCATGACATGAAATGATGTGCTCATGTCATGAGCATGACTGCAAAAACAAATGAAAGGGAAGGAGGTCAAGATGGATGTCAAACGAAAGATGTAGACCAGGAGACGCGATATGACTTAGTCATGTTCATGACATGAAATACATGCTATGACATGAGCATGGCAGCGAAAATTAACGGAAGGGGTGAAGATGGGTGTCAAACAAAAGACAAAGCTCGAGGGAAGTGATGTGAGTTATAATCACTTTCATGACATTACTTACATGATATGACATGAGCATCATTAAGCAGAAAGCTATGAAAGGGGGTCAATACATCAATACAGGTTGTAAAACGAAAGGCACAGGTGGAGACGTGATATGAATTATAGTCATTTTCATTACATGATATGCTCATGGCACGACATAATGACTCAACATGAAGCTTTAAGGGGGTTTAGATGGGCGCCAAACGAAAGGTGCAGCTCGAGGGATGTGATATGTTATAATCACGTTCATGATATGACCTGACCGTGGCTCGAGATGATTATTGCTCAACATGAAGACAAACTCAAGAAGTAGCGACAGAATACAAATAAAGACAAGTAACTTTAACAAGGTGTGATAAAGTCATTCAGTAAATGCCGCACGTATATCTGTATGCATACATAGTAAAAATGTTGTCGCATGATGTATTAGCCATGGACATGTAGGTGGCATTCACTCAAATAAAACCAGCCCTAGATAGCTACTCTTGGCTAGAGTTCCTTCATCTTGGTTAACTATCGGCTACAGTCTGCTGACTTCCCTGTAATGAATAACGTTGGCTAATACATACAAACTTCGGTCGCATCTTGGCCTAACATCGGCTCCCACGGTGCGTGAGACCTGGATTTTCTTGTTTTGAACGGCTTTCCCACTTATCGCAGTCATGGTTAAGAAGTATTCATTCGGTCCGTTTTCGCAGCCTGGTTCATTATCGACTTCCGTGAGCTCCACGCTGTTTCTTCTTTTTTTTGAGTAACGCACGCGTCACAGAAGGTGCTGAAACACGTTGGCCGTTCAAGAAAACACGCCCGCCTGGTTAGCACTGCACAAGACCAACCTTCACGCTTGTTCGCCCTGCATGATTTTTCTATTAGCTAGGTAGATGGCTTTTCAAACACACACACGCACGCACACACACACACACGCACGCAAGTACCCGTACACAGTAGAAATACAAAATACAGACTGCTGTGAGAGAAGCGTAGAGCCTGCCTTCAACGAGCGACAAATGTTCCGGAACTGCGTACAACGATCACAAAAGACGGAGCAGACAGACCGTTTCTTGGTCGCTGCTACAGGCTGAAAGTTATGAGGAAGCGAAAAGTTCGTCGCACAGGCCGGAGGCATACAGTAACAAGGGAAAGAGCAAAAAAGAAAGAAAAGGAAAGTCCTTACTGAAGCCCTTGCTTTGCTAGTACCGTGAAACGCGTTTAGCTCTCATGGTTGAAGCTAATTCAGTAGGGAGAGAGCGAAAAACAAATGATAGTTGGAGCTTCGTACCATAGGCTAAGAATGGGCACTGACTAGTGTTGAGGGGGTGTAGGCGACATCAGCGTTTGACAGCGTGGGAACATGAGCGGTGCGGCGTTTTGGCACGAGTACGTCAGTGATGGCGTTGGCATGCTCACAGTCCTCGTCACCCGTGCACTGGTGCGTCGAAAGAAACCGTGGACTTAGGAGGTCCGCATCAGCCGGAAATCTATGCAACGAATGAACGTTGCAGCCGCACTCCTCCTGCGCAACGTTGTGCGTGCTGCACAGCTGTTTACGTGCAAGCATTTCTTTTCTTCTGGTTGTAGGTGCAACCGTAACAATGCAGTGATGCCCTGTCTATAGGCTGTTCTTAAAGGACATTTTAAATCGCTCTGGCGAGCAGAAAACAGCGCGCGCACCGTGCAAGCACGGCAAAACGTATTGGCGGCTCGGCGCAACAAACAGCCCACAAAGGGGGGCGTGGCGCGGAGAGCTCTCTCCCGCGCCGTAGCAGACGACAAAAACACGTTCCGGCGGGCCGGTCCGAGAGTGCGGATGGGAAAGGTCTATAGCGCCAGGACCATGCATGCTAATCATGCCGGTCATGACACGCGTGTCATGATTCTAATGTCATGACCTGTGATTTACGTTGGTCCTGCTGTCGTGTTGTCCCATAGCAATTTTGGTATACATCCCATTAACGAACGCCTCGCATGTAAGTCATGCTGCCCATGACATGCGTGTTACGTTTTTCATGTTATGACCTGTCATTTATGTTCGTCTAGATCGTCATCGCAGTCATTTTGTGGCCAAACCAATTTTCGTATACATCCCATTAACGGAAACGGACAGTATAGACCTTTCCAATAGAGGCCCTCATGGGCGCCGCACATGAATTGGGCGCCAGCCGCTAGCGACGTCTAGCGGCGGCGCCATCTTGGGCTGTTTGCTCCCCGGGCTCTCCGTCCGGAGCCGCGTGCATTCTCGTTGTGTTTTTCAGCCACGATATTGAATTTCGCTTTTTGTAAACGTCGTGGAACGTTTTGGTAGGTTCACTTGTCAGTGTGTGGGATCTGATTGATAAGCAGGGCAGTTGGCAGCGGCCTTGTTTTGCGCGTTATTGGCGGCAGAGGCGGGATCAGTCGGGCCGGTTGGTAGCAGTAAAACTGAAAAACCGGGAACCGTGTCACCTCTTTTTTGTTTGAGTTACTGTTGTAAGATCACACGCCTCATAATAGGAATACTGTTGCTTTTCGCTAACAATGGTGCCACTCATTAAGGCGAGAGCCTTAATGTCTCAATTACAGCAATCTTAATGTTTCTCTGAGAGTGTCCTCACAGTGTCCTGTCTCAGAGGGTGGTTCCAAAATTATGGAAAATTATCACCAAAAGCGATACCTTGAGAAATAAATGGATAATTACGTAACACGATATATCAAACGAACCCTTAATTCAACGCGGACATGACCAAGACATAATGAGCATGATAGCCACGCTTTAAGTCATGCTCGTGACTAACTATCAAAGTTAGTTGCCTCTCCAGAAATAAGTAATTGAAAATCCCAAACTGTAAGTCACGCAAATAGGTCAGAGTGGTTTGATAATGAGAGTGCAACGTGATAATGGTCAAATAACGATTAAAGAATTAGCTGATTTTGCAAAGCATGTAATTAATGACAAATAATACAAGGAAAAGCTTGAAACTGTAACAAGGCGGCCGAGATGGGTGTCAAACGATAGGTGCATGTCGGAGAAAGCAATATTGACCATAGTCACATTCATGACATGACATGATATGCTCATGTCATGAGCATGACATGAGCATGACTCTGCAAACATAAGACTACTGGAAGGGGATTCATATGGGTGTCAAACAAAAGGTGCATTTCGAAGAATGTAATATTGGTCATAGTCACATTCATGGCATGAAATTATGTGCCCATGTCATGAGCATGACATGAGCATGACTCTGCAAACATAAGACTACTGGAAGGGGATTGATATGGGTGTCAAACAAAAGGTGCATGTCGAAGAAAGTAATATTGGCCATAGTCACGTTCATGACATGACATGATGTGCTCATGTCATGAGCATGACATGAGCATGACTCTGCAACATCAGACTACTGGAAGCGGATTGATATGGGTGTCAAAAAAAGGTGCATGTCGAAGAATGTAATATTGGTCATAGTCACGTTCATGACATGAAATGATGTGCTCATGTCATGAGCATGACTGCAAAAACAAATGAAAGGGAAGGAGGTCAAGATGGATGTCAAACGAAAGATGTAGACCAGGAGACGCGATATGACTTAGTCATGTTCATGACATGAAATACATGCTATGACATGAGCATGGCAGCGAAAATTAACGGAAGGGGTGAAGATGGGTGTCAAACAAAAGACAAAGCTCGAGGGAAGTGATGTGAGTTATAATCACGTTCATGACATTACTTACATGATATGACATGAGCATCATTAAGCAGAAAGCTATGAAAGGGGGTCAATACATCAATACAGGTTGTAAAACGAAAGGCACAGGTGGAGACGTGATATGAATTATAGTCATTTTCATTACATGATATGCTCATGGCACGACATAATGACTCAACATGAAAGCTTTAAGGGGGTTTAGATGGGCGCCAAACGAAAGGTGCAGCTCGAGGGATGTGATATGTTATAATCACGTTCATGATATGACCTGACCGTGGCTCGAGATGATTATTGCTCAACATGAAGACAAACTCAAGAAGTAGCGACAGAAGACAAATAAAGACAAGTAAACTTTAACAAGGTGTGATAAAGTCATTCAGTAAATGCCGCACGTATATCTGTATGCATAACATAGTAAAAATGTTGTCGCATGATGTATTAGCCATGACATGTAGGTGGCATTCACTCAAATAAAACCAGCCCTAGATAGCTACTCTTGGCTAGAGTTCCTTCATCTTGGTTAACTATCAGCTACAGTCTGCTGACTTTCCCTGTAATGAATAACGTTGGCTAATACATACAAACTTCGGTCGCATCTTGGCCTAACATCGGCTCCCACGGTGCGTGAGACCTGGATTTTTCTTGTTTTGAACGGCTTTCCCACTTATCGCAGTCATGGTTAAGAAGTATTCATTCGGGTCCGTTTTCGCAGCCTGGTTCATTATCGACTTCCGTGGAGCTCCACGCTGTTTCTTCTTTTTTTTTGAGGGAAACGCACGCGTCACAGAAGGTGCTGAAACACGTTGGCCGTTCAAGAAAACACGCCCGCCTGGTTAGCACTGCACAAGACCAACCTTCACGCTTGTTCGCCCTGCATGATTTTTCTATTAGCTAGGTAGATGGCTTTTCAAACACACACACGCACGCACACACACACACGCACGCAAGTACCCGTACACAGTAGAAATACAAAATACAGACTGCTGTGAGAGAAGCGTAGAGCCTGCCTTCAACGAGCGACAAATGTTCCGGAAACTGCGTACAACGATCACAAAAGACGGAGCAGACAGACCGTTTCTTGGTCGCTGCTACAGGCTGAAAGTTAATGAGGAAGCGAAAAGTTCGTCGCACAGGCCGGAGGCATACAGTAACAAGGGAAAGAGCAAAAAAGAAAGAAAAGGAAAGTCCTTACTGAAGCCCCTTGCTTTGCTAGTACCGTGAAACGCGTTTAGCTCTCATGGTTGAAGCTAATTCAGTAGGGAGAGAGCGAAAAACAAATGATAGTTGGGAGCTTCGTACCATATGCTAAGAATGGCACTGACTAGTGTTGAGGGGGTGTAGGCGACATCAGCGTTTGACAGCGTGGGAACATGAGCGGTGCGGCGTTTTGGCACGAGTACGTCAGTGATGGCGTTGGCATGCTCACAGTCCTCGTCACCGTGCACTGGTGCGTCGAAAGAAACCGTGGACTTAGGAGGTCCGCATCAGCCGGAAATCTATGCAACGAATGAACGTTGCAGCCGCACTCCTCCTGCGCAACGTTGTGCGTGCTGCACAGCTGTTTACGTGCAGCATTTCTTTTCTTCTGGTTGTAGGTGCAACCGTAAACAATGCAGTGATGCCCTGTCTATAGGCTGTTCTTAAAGGACATTTTAAATCGCTCTGGCGAGCAGAAAACAGCGCGCGCACCGTGCAAGCACGGCAAAACGTATGGGCGGCTCGGCGCAACAAACAGCCCAACAAAGGGGGGCGTGGCGCGGAGAGCTCTCTCCCGCGCCGTAGCAGACGACAAAAACACGTTCCGGCGGGCCGGTCCGAGAGTGCGGATGGAAAGGTCTATAGCGCCAGGACCATGGCATGCTAATCATGCCGGTCATGACACGCGTGTCATGATTCTAATGTCATGACCTGTGATTTACGTTGGTCCTGCTGTCGTGTTGTCCCATAGCAATTTTGGTATACATCCCATTAACGAAACGCCTCGCATGTAAGTCATGCTGCCCATGACATGCGTGTTACGTTTTTCATGTTATGACCTGTCATTTATGTTCGTCATGCAGTCATATTGTTGCATACCGATTTTCCTACACATCCCATTAACGAAACGGCCAAGAGAGCACCAAGACCGTGACATGTAGATCATGTCGCTCATGACATGCATGTCAGGATTTTCATGTTATGTCCTGTCATTTACGTTCGTGATGCAGTCTTCTTGTGGCATGCCAATTTTCGTATACTTCCGTTAACGAAACGGTCGCATGTAAATCATGTCGCTCATAACATGCATATCATGATTTTCATGTTATGAACTGTCAGTCATGTTCGCCATGCAGACATGTTGTGGCATGCCAATTTCCGTATACGTCCCATTAACGAAACTCGTGCCATGTAAATCATGTCACGCATGACACGCATGTCGTGATTTTCATGTTATGACCAATCATTTATGTTCGCCATGCAGTCATATAGTGGCATACGAATTTTTGTATACATCCCATTAACGAGACGACCAGGAGAGCATCAAGACCAAGCTGTGACATGTTAATCATGCCGCTCACGACACACATGTCATGATTTTCATGTTATGACCTGCCATTTGCGTTCGTCAGGCAGTCATGTTGTGCCATACCAATTTTCGCATACATCCCATTAGCGAAACGGCCAGGAGAGCACCAAGACCGTGGCATGTAAATCATGCCGCTCATGACATGCATGTCATGATTTTCATGTTATGCTGTCATTTATATTCGCCGTGCAATCATATAGTGGCATACCAATTTTTGTATACATCCCATTAACGAGACGACCAGGAGAGAACCAAGACTGTGACATGTAAATCATGCCGCTCACGACACACATGTCATGACTCATGTTATAACCTGCCATTTATGTTCGTCATGTAGTCATGATGTGGCATACCAATTTCCTAAACATCCGATTAGCGAAACGGCCAGGAGAGCACAAAATCGTAGGCGGCTAGACAGACAGACAGACAGACAGACAGACAGACAGACAGACAGACAGATAGATAAATAGATAGATAGATAGATAGATAGATAGATAGATAGATAGATAGATAGATAGATAGATAGATAGATAGATAGATAGATAGATAGATAGATAGATACGCTCAAACTCGCCGAAGTTCGCTAAGAAATGCTTCGCATTTAAAAACACACCGCGGCTGCCTTTCCTCTGCTGGTTAATGTCCGCCTCTGAATCCTGCGACATATAAGTTGTTGGGCTTCGTCATTAGATTTGCATGTATCCTCTGAAATGTCGTCTATCTATCTTGAGCATGCTGGGTTTTTTCCTGCCTTCCATATGGTGAAGACAATGTTTACCTCACACAAATCGATAGATAAGTGATATGAATAGAACAGGGCACAAATTCTGATTACCGTTTCTCGCATGACCGTTCAGAGCTAATGTCGCTATAATGTGCGGCAGATAATGGACATGTCAATCATATGGCAGAGCCAGTCCAGGTAACGTAGTTCTTGCTTTTTTTTTAAATTTCGTACGCTCTGTGAGTGCTACAAGTACGTACATGCTCACGGTAAAGACTCGGGATTTTTCGGGCAACTAATCTTGCATTTCCAACCGAATATCATATATTTGCTTCTTCGGTTGCTGAAACTTTCAAACCCGCATTGCAGTGCTCCAAGTGCTAGTTCCGGAGTATATTTGCACGCTCGCTCCTTTGACTTTGTATAAAGGGACCGACGTCATCACTTTCTTCTGACCCCCGCGCAGACGACGCTTATCTTACATGCTTCTTCGAGAAACGTATCACCCATTCTACGAACTTGCATGCCCAAAGCCCACATTTGAGCGTCTTCTAGAATTCTAGCGTTAATACCAGAACACGTTGTGACAAGTCTGCAAAATCCTATTCTTTTCGCTGTGGGTCAGTTCTTTTTCACCGTCGACCGACGACTGTTGACGCCTCTATCGCCTTGTAGTGTGATTTACATTGCTATCCAGGGCATGGGTTCGCACAATAGACAGTTTGACTTACTGAGTTGTGCTGAGCCCTTCATCGCCATGACCACGTGACTTCTGGTGGAAGTGTTTCCCTTTCGTGTACCGCACGCCCCCGTCAAGGCGCGAGCCAAGCTGACGTCTCCAAGAGGACTCGAACCCAGTCTTTGAAGCTAGCTTCAGACAGCAAGTACTATAGCAGGCATAGCTGTCGCCTCCCTACAAGGACAAGAAAACAAAGGCTAAGACGACAACGTCATCCTCAATGAGCCAGCTGTGGCTCCGACAACCGTGCTTATGGGACAACCCAAATAGCCGCCTACATAACGCGGATTGTCAAACGAGGTCTAGGAAAGCTGGCTCGGCACCTACGACCGCGTCGATGCCTTCAGGAACTGACACATGGAACATAAGCTACCTCAAATCCATTTCTGCCTAAAAGATGTTGCCAGGACCTAGTTCGTGAACCGAACCGAGACTCTACACTTCAAACCTATGCCATTTCCCTCCACCTTCCTGGAAACTTTAGCTACCGTCGTGCGATAGGAAACAGCCGCCTCACTGCTAGAGACACGGGTGCAGCTCCCGAATGAAAACGTGGCAATCTTTATTGAAGAGGTGACGCGACTTTTCTGTAAGACCGACATGTCCGAAGAGAAGAAGATTCCTCTGCTCATGCGAAGGGAAAAGCATGACCTCTTCGCCGGGCTGATAAGGAACCCACTGAATACATTCCAAGAGTTTCTCCCCAAGGCTACTACGATTCAGAAGACTTTCGATATGCGCACCAGCGAATACAATCTGCTCGCCACCAGACTATGCAGAAGTCCAAGGACTCGGCCACGACGACCTGCGCGGTACCATAAGGGCTATTGTTGCCGAAGAACAGCGCTGGGCGTTCCCGTCGTCTCAGCGCCAGCTAGCTTCCATCGAAGACATTGTTCGCGAGGAAGTGCAGCGATCGCTGGCAGTTCCTCAACCGCCGCAAACCCAATCGGACGCGACGACCCACGCTGCTGCACCATGTCGAGCTGTTGCCTCTCCTCCTTTATGGCAAGACCCCGTGCCTCCACAGATTCTTCGCGACCACGGCCGCGGCCACCGAGCTGTCCTGATCTCCAGTAATCCTGAGCTACGCGGCGTAGAAGACTGATGTACGGTGCGCCCCCGCCCTCAGCCGAGTCTTCTACCACTATAGAGAAGCCGGCCATTTATACTGCAGTTGGTGGTACCGTGAGATGGGGCTCCGTAGTTTCGCACGTCGCCCACTACATCGCCGGAGCAGAGCGCCGACAACGATGGCCATCCCTTTCACTTTCTCTGGCTACGTGTCGCCCGATCACTAGCCGCGCACATGCCCAACCCGGGGTCCATCACCCAGCTTCTATCTGGGAAACTAAAGACAACGAACGATGAAGCTGAGGTTGCCGCACGACACAATGCCAAAGATCAACCTCTGCTGCCGAAGACGGCGACTCCGACGCGTGAATCCTCCTGTCATAGGTTCTCGCCGAAGGCTCTGGCCAGGCGGTTTGCAGCACGCCGCTGGCCAGAGCCATCGCAACATCACCTCGCCGCTGAAATATTTGCCGACGTGATATAGCAGCAGCGGAACAAGTCGATGCAGCCGTGATCCGACGCTCCGACCTAACCACAACGCCAGTCAAACCGCCGACTTCGGCGTAAATATAGACGGCAGCAGCGTCACTGGTTTAGCCGATACCGGAGTCGACTACTCTGTCATCTGTGGTTTTGTTCGCCGCCTAGCTGAAGAAGGTCCAGAAGGCCTTCTGCGGCTTCGTGGCGAAAGGCCCTGGAAGGGCCAGATATCCGAAGACCAGGGGTCCCCCTTTTAACACCGACCGCAACCTGCAAGGCCGTTCACGATTGACAGTCTGACGTATTCATTGATATATGAGCTCTAGCAGTAGTCCACGAGGGACTTCATGTTAGACAGTTGAAAAATGGTGCACTCAGTGGCTCATGCAACTAAACGTTAAAAAATGTAAGTCCATGCACGTATCGCGGAAACACTCTCTCATATCATACTCCTACTCTTTGCATTCTCTTCCTATTGAGCTGGTTCAATCATACAGGTACCTCGGTGTTACCATCACAAGCAAGCTTACATGGTCGGAACATATTCATAATCTCGTAGCCGCCACTAACTGGAATTCGCATCGGCAATATGGTATCCACATCAAGCGTACCTTGTTGACCTACTTGAAGCCGTCCAAAACCGCGCAGCCCGGTTTATTACATTCCAGTATGACCATCGGCTGAGTGTCACAAATATTAAATCATCCTTGGACATCAAATCGTTTTGCATTTCGCAGAAAAATCTCTCGCTTATGCCTGTTTCACAAGCTCTATTACAACTTCCCACACCTACGTGACCTGCTTCTTTCTCCGCCAAACCGCACTTCACGCCGCCTGTCAAACTCCCTCAGTATTCAAAGAATCCACGGCTCTACTAATTCCTTCAACAACTCTTTCTTGCCATTAGCCATTGCAGAATGGAATAGTTTACCAGATCTTGTTGTAACTCAACGTGACCCCATCAAATTTCGAAACGTACTAGATAATTTATTGAGTGCTGATGCGTAACGTATTCTGAGTTTTTTGTTGTTTTGTTTCGGGCGCATTATTCTTCCTGTGTATTTTAGACTGTCTTGGAATTTCACCTTGTTCCTTTGTAATTGTTACTTTTATTGTATTTGCTTAATTATTGACTGTCTTAACGTTTCCTTTTCTCTTATGTATGCTCCCCCCTTATGTAATACCCCAGCAGGGGCCTTTAAGGGTTAATAAATGATGATGATCATGATCATAACCGGCGAATATGCCCCTCCTCTCCGTCCCAGCTCCTACCGAGTTTCGGCACGCAAACTCGAGGCCATCAAGGAAAAAAGCCAACGAATTTATATGGGACCATGTCATCTAGCCGTGTAATAGTGTGTGGGCGTCTCCCGTCGTGTTAGTGAGCAAGAAAGATGTTCTGCGTTGACTATCAGTGCCTCGGAAAAATCACAAAAACGTGTACCCTCTCCCACGGATAGACGATGCCTTGTACCCACGCTACAACGCTAAGTATGCTTCGTCGATGGACCTCAAGACCGTCTACTGGCAAGTCGAAGTCGACGAGCGAGACCGACCCCCAAAGACTGCCTCTTCCGGAGGGCCTGTTCGAGCTTGCTGGTAGGCTTGAAGCTCTAGAAATGGCAGACTTACCTGCTTTGCTTCTACGACATCGCCGTATTTGCTACGAACTTCGACAAAACTCCTGCGCCTTGAAGCTGTTCTTGATGGAATCAAGAAGTCAGGACTCACCTTGAAACTAGAAAACTGGCGCTACGCATATGAGGAGGCCTTCAATCTGGGACAAGTTATTAGACTCTATGGGGTACGTCCTGAGCAGCGGAAAACAGCTGCGATTATCGAATTGCCATGCCCCCTGACGAGAAAGGAGCGTGCATGTTTATTGGTCTGCGTGTCTATTAAATTCGCTCGGCAAAGGTCTTTTCAAGGATCGTAGAACCTCTGATATACCTCACAAAGGCAGACGTCGAATTGAAGTGCACATCGCCGGTGGTCGAAGCATTCGAAGAATTCAAGCGACGCCTGCACTAGCCTCCTATACTTGCACACTTCGCTGAGAACGTCAGTTACACACCGACGCAAGCAGCTCAGGACTCGCCGCCGTCCTTGTGTAGAAGACCGACGGTCTTGAAAGTGTTGTCAATTACGCTATCCAGTAACTCTCGAACACGGAAGCGACTTATTCCCCAACAGAAAAGGGATGTCTTGCCATGATCAAGGCTACAGCAAAATTCCGTCATCAATTAGGCCAGCCAGACTTCTGCGGCCATTTGAACCACCTGGACGACCGTTCTAGCAAATCAGTATGGATTTACCTGGGCCGTTCCGGACGTGGAATTCCAGCAATAAATAGATCGTCGTAGCGGCTGACTGCCACACTCGCTACGCCGAAACAAGGGCCGTGACCAAATTCAGTGCCTCCAAGGTGGCGAAATTGTTTATTGAGAGAATAGTCATGTGTCAAGAAACCCCGGAAGTCCTCATCACCAACAGAGGTAAGGCATTTCTGCGGCTGACCTAAGGCGATCTTGATGTACAGCTAGGCAAGGCACCGGCGAACTACCGTCTACCACTCGTAGGTCATAATGAGACCATCGCCGACATGATCGCCATGTATGTCGATCTCCAACAAAACACATGGAACGATATATTGCCGTATGTTACCTTCGCGTACCAGCATGGCCATGCAAAAAACTACGCAGCTGGCGGCATGTGAAATGCTCTGTGTGCGGCGTTCGCACACACTCTTCTCTTCCGCTCATGCTCTAAGCTCCCTACTACACCGCAAAACTGCGGATGTAGGGCACACATATTACACGTGCAAGCCGAAGAAAACAAGGTGTATGTCAATTTGTCCGGTGCGCTGCGTCTCTCAGAGGTCTGGTACTATTCAGAGATTCGCGCCACGACAGCATGCGTCTTCTCGTGTCGTCGAAGCGGCTCCTAGATCAGCTTGAGCATGAAAGACATGTCGCGTGCACACACAAGGAACGAACAGAGCAGCCACGTACGACACCTGCAGTGAGTATCTGTTTGCTGTGTCAATAAATTTTAGCTTTAGGGTGCGCTCCTCTGTGTTTCCTCTTTTGCCCCTTGTGTGTTTTTGAAACACATCGGTCATGAATAGCCACAAAAAATTGGGGGCGCTTAAGCTTCTCCTTTAAGAGTTGAACGCGATAGCGAAATCCGGCCCCTAGTGTGCACTTCAACCACTCAGTGCATACTTATTTATGTGTGTTGCTACACACACACACATGCGCACAGACACAGACACCACGCGCACGCGCGCGACATATCTATAGTAATGGTAGAGGTTTTCGATCTATTTAATGGCACTTTTATATCAACTTCATAAAAATATTGTACAGTGATGTAGTCACATGGTCCTGTATTATGAACTGCGCGTGGGCGTGACACTTTCATTCGTAAATGGTCACATTCTGTCGTCCTTCTTGCGTTATCCTTCTGGAGACATCTTCCGGCCAACCGCAACAACCATCGCCTTGTGGTCGGTGAAATGGCAAACAGCACATTATCTAATATTTGCTGTTTGCTTGATATGATATTGTCGCGTAGTATTGTGACTAAAAAAGCCAGACGTAGAGAGCATCTTGGGGCAGCCACTTTATTGGAGACCTTGACCTAATTCGGCGGTGGTAGCGACGACAGGCGCAGCTGTCTTTCGGCGGGTCACAAGAGAAAGAGCACCACGGCTCGGCGACGCACGCCGTTTCCTACCCCACAGAGTTCGAGGTGGACGCTCCTTAAGAACGCGTCGACACTAAGGATGAAAGTCGAACGCCGCACATCATTGACGCGCGTTCATACGAGACGCCTAGTGTTAAACATGCGTAGACGCAAGCCGAAGATAGAAATGCTAAGAGCGCGCGTCTGTCGCTTTGGATGAAAAGACGCCATGCGTCAATATGTTCCCTGTCGTAGAACGGCGGAACCATATAGGCTCTGCTGTAGTCGCCTGGCCTCCGAGATGGCGGGCGCGCCCGCCGTCTCAGAGGCCGTGGTAGTCGAGACATGTTTTAAACAATGTCTCACAGATGGCAGCACATAATCTAATGTTTGCTGTTTGCTTGATATGCTCAATAAAGTTTAATCCTCCTACAAATCGCCGAATGGGCTCATTTTCGTCGTAACACTTGCCGAACAAAATGCGTTAAGGAGACTCCGTGGTCCTTGAATTGTCGACTCTGTCCAAGTGCAGAAACAATTGATCACTGTTTTATTGACTGTACGGATGCAATATTTTTTGGGACATTCTCCAGCGAACTCTTAAAAAGGACATGGACATCACTCCTTACTCAATTCGATTTCTACCGTTCAAAACGATTACCGGTCCTCCCTATGACATGTTCATAGTGCTTGGTTTATACAGCCTATGGAGATCAAGACTGTGTGATCGCCATGCGGAAAACCCACGTTCGACAAGATCATTCTACCGAGAAACTGTAGCCTACGTAAGAAGTGTGCATGCGGCTCAGGAGTCGCCGCCTGAATGGATGCACTTGTTAGACGCATGCGTGTGTTTGCCTCATTTTTGAGTGTGGAGTCGTTCTCATCCTGATCTTTAACTTCAGTTGTCATTTCCATGTAATAAAGAAAAAAAAAGAACATCGTGGCTTTGTGGTAGGACACCTGCTTGCCACGCAAACGGCCCGGGTTCGATCCTCATTGGGACAGAAAACTTGTATTCTTTATTTTATTTGCATCGTTCTCGATTTTTCGCCAACGGGGAAACACCGACAACGACGGCGGTATTTCTGCGGAACGAGCTCTCTAACGCTATCGCGTTAATAGGCCGGCTATCTACCCTCAGCATATTGGTAAGCATAATGAAATACAGCAGAGGGACGGGCACCGTCTCAGCCAAGCCCGCGCGTGCCAGGTCTATCATAGTCCCAGGTATGACGGGAACTTCCTTACGCTGATTTCGGTGGAAAACCTTCAAACGCACTCGTTTGGCCTCGTCGCGCTGCACGACGCGTTTCCCCAAGCCTTGGACAAGGAGGAAATGCGCGTGTACGGGAAAGAAAGCCTGACAAGTTGGCTTGCCTTGCGCCGCTGAAGAATGCTTCGCTAATTTTATTTTTCAATCTGGAGTTATTTTTTATGCACTGCCGCAGCACCCCCCGCGGCAGTTTACGTAAAATTGTGTATACCCTTTACTAGGCGACAGCTACGCAGTCCTTTTTCATTCCTTGTCTGCTGACCATGCCTTTTGTGGCTTCAAGACCTTTTTAAAAGTTCCACGCAGAACTTGTGCGTCCTTTTTGGCGTCGACTTTAGTTCGCCTTGAGGAGCTTGTCAGCAACTTGTCAAACTCTACTGCGAAATTGCTGCGCAGTAGAATCACACTGTACTGCGACCCTCGCTATTTTGCTGTAGATCTTACAAAGGTCGTCGGGATTGCCCTATCTTTCATATATTTTTTCCTCCCTATAGGAACTCCTTCTCTTGCCAGCTGTGACGCTGTGTACCTTTTTTTATTGTTACATCTATGGATTTGACAAGACATTTTTGAACGCATTTATGGCTAGTACGCTTATTCTGCTTCTCTAGCTGTGTATGTTCAACTTTGTGTAAGTCAGTTGTCAATCTTCGCTTCTCCTAATAAATATTTCATTTTATGAGCGAGCTTACATCGTAGTTCGGTAAAATTCTCACCTCGAACCGCAACTGGTGCTTGAGAACTCACTGAAGATATTGTTTCCTACAGTTACTCTGCATGTATACAGTAGTTGTAACACCTAAATACTAAGTTCCAAGCTTTAGAATTTCCGCGCTTTGGCTCTCATGTTTCTTTAGCGACTAATATCTGTGTTACACGGGAACAATCGGAGGCAGTCGACTCAAAGGAGTTCTGGTGCTGCTACAAGGCAGTTTTGAACAGCCGATGAGTGTTTCAGGCTTTTTCTACAAAAATTATGTAGAGCGGTGGGCGTTTATTTTCGTTTTTATGTCATTAAAAGTGTCACCAAAACGAAATTCGCAAAGCGAAATCATGACACCAAATAAAAAGAGCCAGGCCTGCGCGGAACCGCAGGACAGTGGCAGCGTAAGCTGGAGGTCCGATGTTCTCAGATGCCATTTCAAACGCTTGGGGAAACTACTGCAACTATAGGTCGTAGGTATCCCCTGCGCCATAAGTCTCATCATTTCGCCAAGTAGAGAAGTACCCACTACGCCATAATTACTGCGGCATTGTAACGTGCAAATCTGTATAACTGAACATCTTAGAGAGTCTCTTGGCATCGTTTTTCCGAGAACGAACCGAACTCTCGGCCCGGCGTCGACGGCGAGCTGCGGTTTGGGCTTCTCTCTGAACAGCTGTCTGCTGTGCCCGACGTTGTCTTGCTGCAGCCCCGCGCGTTGCTCTGCGATTCGATTCTTCAGCGGCGGTCCGCACCTTACGAGGAGGAGCCATCAGGTATATCGAAGAGCCAAGTCAAGTTGCTGTCGGGGCTGCGCACGTCGCCTGCCGCATGTTGCATGGCACGATACGACACGATACAGGGCAGCGGTTCGTAATAATGATGACGGTAAAGTTGAAGAAGATTGTTTCATAATGATGATGTTTATGGGGCCTCTGTAATGGGTGCAGAGCTACAAACCATGCAACCCTGTGTTGTTTGAAATGATTCCTCGAGCTCGTTATGCAATCCACTTTCCGCGACGTATATTGGCGTTTTATTTTTCTGCCACGTAACATTACATTTGTTAATGCGATTCCTCGGCAGACGGCTACAGAAGAAAGGTATTTTTGTTTCTTCAGTTGACTGCCGTCCTTGTAACGTACCAGAGACAATAGAACACTGCTCTATTAAATGCAAGCACGCTATTCTGTTCTGGGATATCCTTCAGCGAACTCTAAAGAAAGATTTCACCTTTAATTCGCATACTATACGTTACTTTATGCCAACATCCCTGGATGAAGTGCCATTTGATATGTTCTTTCTTAGGTGAATGCATAGCTTGTGCAAGACGCGCATGCAAGACCGCAACGCAGAAGCAGTCACTGCATCAATAACTCATTTTGTTCAAATGACCATGCATCTAAAGGGCATCTACGATGAGATTGACGTCAGGCCTGAATGGTGCCACATCTTGGTGAAGTGCTCATCTGTACCAGCCATGCTGTGCAACACATCGTGAACTCTCCATGAAACACTTATGTGCATTCCGTCAGTGAATTTGTATTTTAGGCTGACAATGTCATTTGGAGCGTTTGTGCGATTATTGTCGCTAGGTCACTGCAACAGTGCATTATGCAGCTTGCGAATTTCTTGCGCACTTTAATACCACGTACGAAAAAAAAAAAAAAAACAGGCGTAGATCAGTGGTAGAACGCTCGACTACCATGCAGAGCGTGTGGGTTCGAATCCACGCAGAGGACAAGTTGGAATACTCCTCGGTGCTGGTTATTTTTTCTAAAATTTGCAGCGATAGTGGTTACGGACACCGGCGGCGGACGACTACGGCGCAAAAACGACCCTTCTTGTGATCTCATAACAGCTTACGCTGTAAAATCCGTTGAATACACAAATTGTTCCATTATTTTGTGAGGACATTTATATTGCTACGGCATCAGGCGGGCATTTAAGGTATGAGCCAGGCAAGGGTGGAAGATGACGAGGACGATCTCTTGTCTAGCGTTTGGACGCCATCTTACCTCGGCTGTACCAGCTACCTAGCGCTCCGCGCTCGCCTGTAAATAAACCTTCGCTCGATCTTTCAACCGTAACAGTTTTGTGGTGGAGGTCCGCGGTACGCTGACCAAGAAGACGGAGTTGCTACCGGGGATCCTACGACGAAGCCGACGCCTCGCTCGACTGCCGCCGCTCGAGATGTCTCATCACGGCAACGACCCGTCAACCCCGTCCTCTCCGGTGCGGTCAACTGATGTCTGGATGCACACGATGGAGCCACGATCTTTTTCTGGAAAACCTGGTGAGGACGTCGAGCAATGGCTCACACATTACAAGCGTGTGAGCAAGTACAACGGATGGAACCAGTCGGCTCAGTTAGAGAACGTCGTTCTCTTTCTCACGGACACTGCACTGCTGTGGTTTGAGAACCACGAGGACACACTTACGACGTGGGAACGCTTTGTCGCCGACATCACCGAGTGCTTCGGAGATTCCACCGCGAAAAGGAAACAGGCGGAGCAGACGTTACTTCAGCGTGCACAAGTCCCAGGTGAGACCTGCACAACGTACATAGAGGCGGTCTTGAAGTTGTGTAAAACGGTAAACCCTCTCATGTCTGAAGAAGATAAAGTTGGGCACCTTCTCAAAGGGATCGCTGAAGACGTATACAGCTACCTGATTGGAAAAGAGAGTCTCAGCTCAGTCACCGACCTCATCAAGCACTGCCGAACGTTCGAAACATTGAAGCTGCGCCGTATTACGCCAAAATTCGGGAGATTGGCCAATGTTACCACAGTTGCAAGCATTGACGACACCTCCGGCTATCAGTTTGATCTTGCGACCACTATAAGGCAGATAGTCCGCGAAGAACTCGAACGGCACACCAAAGGAGCAACGGGTGTCGAGCAGCTGTGTCGTCCCGACCATTACCGTGAACCTGAGTTTGCTTTATCCTCGCTGTCTGCCATGCCAGGAGTTCCAAGCTATCCTGCTGATCAGCGGCCGCAGCATCGATGTAACTTTCCCGACGAAGTGACGCACGACGAGCGCTCTCATGGACCCGTCGCCACGCATCGGCAACCTGAAAGCCGTGTTCGCTATTATGCGCAGCAACCAACGTTTGACCGCGAAGTCTACAACACGAGTCGCACGTCGCCAGTTTGTTATAGATGTGGAGCCACGGGTCACATCTCTCGATTTTGTCGCAGACGCCGACAAACAAGGTACGGCCAACAACAACCAGGTTGGGCTAATTTCGATCGCAACGGCTATGACAACGACTGGCAACCGCACTTTGGAGCTGCCCGTTCCACAGGCTCGGCGCACAGAAATGATTTCGGACAACACAACAGGAGTGCCTCACCAGCTTCAGATCGCAGCCTGACGCCACCAGCCCGTCGACAACGCCGTTCACCGTCACCACGGCGACGCCTTACGTCACCACCGCCGCCGGGAAACTAGCCGACGCGGCCAATGGAGGTGCGGTCGCCGGACAGCGTGGATCTCTGCGAAATATTCCTCTTGTGATGGTGAAAAACAAAGTGCATGTCTTCGTCGATAGTATACCTACAACCGCGTTAGTTGATACTGGTGCTACCGTATCCGTCATGAGTGCGACGTTCAAAGAGAGGTTGGGGCGGAAAGTTATGTTCCCGTGGAATGGTGGTGTGACCTTTCGTGGTGTCAGTGGAGAGTGCCTTATTCCTCTCGGTGTTTGTGTTGCAAGTGTTTTGTTCTGCGGGGAAGATTTTAAAACAGAATTTTTAGTATTACCGCGTTGCACTCATGATGTCATTCTCGGTATTGACTTCCTTAAGGATTGTGGCGCTTCTGTCAATTGTGGTACGGGTGAAATAAGTCTGGATAGTGCACTTCTTGCCACCCTCGCAGACACATCTCCGAAAGAGGAACAGTACTTCGTTGTTTCCGATGATCTACTGCTACCGCCTTGTTCACTCTCGCGTGTCTGTGTCGAAGTCATTACTGCCGTAGCAATATAAATTGTCGTTACCTTTTCATGCATCTATCTCCACCCTAAATTATTAAGTAGGGAGACTGGCGACACTGGCTGCATTTTCGCCGCTCGTTGCTGCGGGCGGCTAGATTCAGCTCTACTATAAGTGCACTGCTGCATAATTAGGCTAGTGTGGTTTGTGCGTACGTGTTTACTGTGCGTGTAATGTGCGTACGTGCTTACTGTGTAAACATTCCTAGGAGTGCTTGGCCACCGTGAAAATCGACACGAAAGTTGTCGAAAGCAGAAGCCACCGTTATCGAGGATGACCTACTGCTCGTAAACAAGGCGGCAAGGGTGGTGGACCACTTTTAAAACGAGGTGGTTCGAGTAGACTGTGCCGTTTCAAACCGTTCATTCCTTGTACCATCGGAGACATTTCGACATTGGGTGGGTGCCATGAGACCGCCGCATGATCGTGAGAACGCCAGCATATGTCAAGCCATCGTACTCGTATACAGATCGCGATTTTCTTGTACCGACACAATTTGTCAGCGGAAGACGGTAAATAAAGACCTGAAAACGCACGAAAGAATCAGGAAATAAGCAAGGAAGTACACTAAAAAATACGACGAGCAGACGAGACAGCTCAAGTACAAGTACGCCGTTGTGATGGAGAGTTGTGCAGCTGGCGATTTCGAATGGCGGAAACGCTTTATTAAACGAACAATAACACCCTTACGAACTGTCTTTACAGCATTTTGGTTTTATGCTACTTATATGTCACGTTTACGGGCACACCGTGATTGAAAGGGCACTTTCACGCGCTTTCGTTTCCAGGGCTGAACAGCCTTCTAAGTCTCGATGGAGTTGCAGGGTGTTCCGTTCTTTCGACGGCCATCGGAACTGCCCGTGTAGCAGCTGAAAGTTGACCTTTGAGTTGATGTAATATCGGTTTGAGGGCCTTTCAAGCGTCTGTGTGACACCGCAACCATCGTTGCGGCAGGTTATGAATACTGCACTTTGCTCCTTCGGTAGGCATCCTTATGTCTGTCTCTTTATTACAGCTGTATAATCTCCCTCTGCCCAGTTTTTATCTGTGCTCTCGTTGAGCGAGGAACGAGGTTCTAATTTTTGAGAAACTGCCTTTGTTTCACGATTAAACTGGCATTGCTTATCTCCAATTCGTAATGTGAATACCACAGTGTCTGAGATCGAGTTCTTCTTCCTTGCTTATTCTTAATTAAAATTCCGTATGGTAATGGGTATGTGGTTATACACCTTGCCTTTTAGCTGTTTTACAGTCTTAGAAGTTTTCAACTTTGCCATGAAATTAGCCTGTTGTGGTGCTGGTACTTCTACTTTGTAATAGTTCTAGCGTATCTAATTCGCGTCAAAAAGACATGTTGTTCTACTCGCTCTCCCAGTTGTTGATGAATTACAAGAAGCATACGCTTTCAGGCTAGAATAATGACCTTAATCTTAGGTTTTCGAAAAGAATTAAGTTATCTCAATTCAGAAATTTCGAACGTACAATTCAGTAAACTAATAATTTGCGAGTTCTTAACCATGAGCGCACTGAGAGAAAGTAGTACACAGAGTCATCACAGAAAATAACAGGTGAAATTGCACCTCTGAATTCGATATAACGCGTGGCTACAAATACACGGTTCAGAAAAAATTTATAGCATGGTGCACTGGCAATATATCGGTAATTGGGGAACTTGTTCCAGTCAGCATACCAAACTAACGATAATGTACTCACGCGCCTTTAAGTATTGCATTTCCACTTTCTTTAGAAAGAATTTTCGTTGATCCATAAACACTATTCTAAGAATTCCAACAGGTGGCAAACACTGGGGAGAGGAAAAAAAATAAATGTAATTGCGGTGTTTAATGTGTAGGAAACAGGTACGAGCGAACCGCAACAGTGACTTCGAAAGGGGGGGGGGAGGGGGGGGGGCGATATCCTACTTGTGTATTGTCCGGGAAAAATCCTTTGTTGAATATGTGGATTTGTTTTCATTTAAGGAATTGTCCCTTTATCTTACAATTACCCGTCCTAAACCGGGTAGCAAGTTTCTGGATGCGCCTTAATTCACTGGTGTGTAATACCTCTGTCACACTAGCCGTTTTAATGTCATTCGAACGGAATGACATTAGCATCTAATTACATTATTCAGCTGCTACACAGCATGAGTTCATGTCATTAGAATCGAATGACCTTTGCAATCGAATGACTTCGGAAAACTCATTCGACTGCGCTTTCGAACCGATTGTATACTCTCTGCCCTAGAACACGGCACAGTATACATTCGTAATTTGAGAAGTGTTCGCCTGAAAAGTAAAATAGCTTTGCGGCTTTTAAGGCATGTATCATATTAAGGAGAAAAAGGCTGCACGGTAAGCCGTCACACGTAGGCTTTCACTCTCCGCCTCAGTAGCATCTTGAAGGCGTCGCCATATTGTCAACAAGCGCACGCCCGAATGCACGTGTGTTCGATGGCTTCATCAGCACGTGCGCATTGGACCCATGATGAGACGTTTGCGCTCATTAGGTTGTGGCAAGACAACCTTAACAACCTCAGGAAGGCCAAGCGGAACGCAAATGTGTACGCCAAGATTGTGGAGGAGCTGCTCAAGCTCGGGATAAATAAAACCCTAAAGGAGACGAAGAGAAAAATAGAAAACCTGGGCAACAAATGCAGGCAAGTACTTTTCTTTTGTGGCGTTACGCATATTCTTAAAGTAAATGAAATAAGGGACTGTGCTGTGCGCAGTATCACTGCAACATGTGGGGCGAGTTGTTTTCTAGCATGCACGTGTGTAAAGCGGCGTTCTTCAGGCCAGCAAATCTGGGACGTTCTGGGTTTATTCTGTTCTGTCACATTGCAAGTTGTGCCGCGGCCGTTCGATCACGTCACTTCGCGTTATAGGGAGGTTCGATGATACGACGCTTTTTTTTTCTGCCATGGTACCCATACGTTGAGCAACTGCGTTCTAGTCATGTTTCACTGTGTTCGTCGGGCTACGGGGGGAGACATCGATACCTTATCGTCCCGTAATAGTGCTCTTTTGACCGAGCCCTATCGTGATGCAAAGTGCCCTGTGTGACTGGGATTAGTGACGTTGTGTTAACCGCGTGAAAAAAAAAACAAAGAAAAAAAATAAAGCTCACGGAGCGAGTAGGTACTCTCGGTATTGCAGTGTTCATTCTTGGTGGAATTATGTTTGCCGTCTGTTATTTGAATCTGTACAACATATATGCGAGTTTAAGGATGTGAAGCAGAAACAAGTGTCCTTTAACCCTGGTATTGCAGAGACATCAATAAGAAAAAGGGAAGCGGAAGCGGGAAGATTACTTGGCCATTTTATTGGGAAATAACCAGATTCCTTCAAGCCTTGCCCATGAACAACGGGAGCCTGCTGCAAGAGACGTCATGTCACGACAGTGGCACAGTAGAGGAGGTAAGTGCAATGGTGACAGTATGCATTTTTCCAAACAGTGTTTGCAGTGGTGCCACGGCAAACAAAACTGGAATCCATGTCCAGCAATGTCTACTCAAGATGTACACATTCCAACGATGGCAACAGTGCCGCCATCGACACGCTGATCGCTTGAGTGGTAGCGGTGGTGAGAACATTCTTTGGGCAACAACACAGGTTTGCGCTCATGATGTGGGGTCCAGTACCAACACGTGGGGTCCAGTACCAATCAATCAGTGCTTTCAGAAGAATGCCATCAACATGTGCTTCAAATAGGTGCTTGTTCATGGGAAGTGTCAGTGGTGGATTTGGGCAAGGTGAAAATGATGCAGCAATATAATTTCACACCATAAGAGCCATGCATTCTGGCCTAATTTCCAGAAATACTGCGCTAGAGCACCTAGAACTACGTCCCTTTCACCAATGGATGCAGTCGTAGTATGTGAAGGTTGCTCGTAGAGAGCATCAAATGCGGAGGCTTCTTGTTCCCACTGCAGTTCCGCACTGTCCATGAGGGCTTCACGCACATTGTGTAATGTACACGATGCCCTCACAGCCAGCTTAGCGTTTGCTAGGGTGCATTCCATTCTCTTCATAATGAATCTAAAGCGGGCCTTAAGTCTCCCGAATGCATTCTCAACAATGCGCCTTGTCTTTGACAAGTTGTAATTGAATGAACGTTCTGGTGTGTCGGGCAGTGCATTTGCATATGGTTTCAAGAGGTTTGTTGAGAGAGGGAAAGCCTGGTCACAAAGAATAATTGACTGCACCTCAACACTCTCGATCACAGCCACAGGTGATGCAAAATATCCACCTGCAACTAAAGCGGACAACTTGGACCTTCCATACACATTGGCGTCGTGATATCTTCCTGGTGCTGCAATGTTTATGTACTGAAAACGGTATATATGGTCAACCAACGCCAGCAGTATGATGCTGTACCTGCACAGGAGACAGAATATTGTTACCATTTATGTGCTGCACTTTTACCACAGTTTATCCTGCAAGTTAACATTCTTACGAAGTGATAAAAGCAGCAGGATTGCACAGAGTCACAAAAAGACCAGCACTAATGCACACCAGTAATTACGTACCATTTTAACACAACATTCACTACGCTAGTGAAACAGCATTTGAAAGAAAAAAACCCACGGACGGACAGACAGACAAACAGACTCCCATACTAAGCTTTCCCATACATCTGAGTCAAGCGAGCACCGCAGCGCCATCACGCCATCTAGTGAGCACTTCACGAACTAGAGGTGGCTACTACAAACGGAGGGTGGACAGACCCACGGCATAAGGAGCTTCGCCCCTAAAAAATGCGAGACATCAACAATAAGCACAAATAAAACGATACGCAATGTTTCACTTACGTAATTAAATGAAAAGGTATTTCATGCGTGCATTTATTTTGAAAGTAGCTGCGACCATCTCGCTAAACGTTGACCGTTAAAACGACCGAGTATCTCCTGAAGTACGGAGAACAAGAATCAAGCTGTGTTGGCCAAATTAGCTTAGAACACAAAATTTTTGTGATGCTTACCATCCTTTGTAGTTATCATAGTCCACTGCATCCTCTTTTGGTGGCGACACATCAAAGTGGCAACCGTCGAGAGGGCCGATGCCCGGCGGAAACCCGCTGAAAGCGAAGAACTTGTTCATGTGTTCTTTCATTTCGCGAGGCCGCACCATCCGGAGACACTCTTTTTCGAGGAGATCGATGACGGCCTTGCAAAATTCCCGGTAAGTTACGTTCACAGTCGACCGACCGATTCTGAAGAGATGTCCGATCGTTCTGTCCTCGGCACTGGGACACAATCTGTACAATCCCACCGCTACTCGCTTCTCGACAGAGATTGGCTTTCTCAGTCGCGTGGTTTGTCGCTCCAGAACGGGATGGCAGGATTCTACCAAATACCGGAAGGTGTAAGGCTTCACTCGGAAGGCTTGCTTAAAGTGATGCTCTCCAAGGTTTGGGAGGGTCTCTTCAAACCAGTGTTCGCTTCGTTGAAAAGCCCAGCGCTCCCGGTGCGCGAATGCCGCACTCGCCATCACTGCTGCAGGAGCGAATGCGTTGGCTTGAATGCGCCGTACCGTTTCCTCACCGCGCCTTACTTCTTCATCTATATCACGATCAAGTCTCCTCGTCTGAGCTATGCATTTAGATCGCAATGCGAAGTGTACGGCAACTAAAAGCTTCACCTTTTGCAAGTGATCGTTGTTTTCACTCAGTGCTGCTGGGTCAGCCATCTTATTTTTCGGCTATGCTATTGGCTGACTATGGATACTGGCTGACCACTGTTTGACTTATGGCAATGGCATTCCAAAATAGATTATTTCTGTGGCTTTTTTTTTAGTGAAATGACGCCGCATATTCATTTGAACATATTTAAGTGACCTTTCCTGCTACTGTAAACTTATCTACTTCCATTCTTCTGGCGATATCTTTGGAGTCGTCGCCACTGACATCATGATCGAATGCCATAACATTTCCAAGTGTAGCACCACTACGAATCGAATGGCATTCGCTGCACCGATTGTCATTTGCTCGCAATGACTTTAAAACGGCCAGTGTGACAGGAGTATAAGAAGCTACTGGCCTCAGGGAGTTCCGTACATTAGGAGTTCGGGCGCAGCTATACAAGAGGGAGTGCTGTGCATTACGCGATGGGTAAGCTATAACCAGTTTTAGAATCTTCGTCACTGGTTATCGATGTCATTATGTGGTTTTCAGGAATTCAGGTGCTTTGGTCGTATGTGTTATCTTTTGGTTGTGCGCGACTGTGGGTAGAAGCTAAGGCTGTATTCGGTGCGGTACCTCGAATGGGCAGGGAACGGGCGGGCAATTGCTACCTGCCCGTTCCCTGCCTTTCTCCTCACATTGATAGGCTGCCCTGCTGTAGCTATCGCTATAATTAGAGGCACCACCGAGTTGCGGGGCGAATACATTCGTCTAGCCGTTGCGTCGACCCCACCTGCCTCCACGCAACCTGAACATCGGCACTACGAAATGCGGTCCTCGCTCCATAGCTAAGGTGCCTCTGTGACTTCATCGATCACACCTCCCGCCGTATGAAAGATGCGCCATCACGCCATCCTTTACAGCAGGCTCTGGGAAACCTCAACGGCGACTTTTTAGAGTTGAGTCGCTGCCCGTGCCTATCCTTTTTCTGTTTGTATACCCACCGCAAGATCTTGCAAAATGGCTCCAATATAACCACTGTCGCCTCCAGATGACTACAATATATTGGCACCACTTCCTGCAGCAAGCACACATCGACTGCGATGATTGGTGCTAAAAAAAGCACGCAGCTTGCGTCAAGTCGCGCGATGCCTGATCACATCGAAGGTGGCCGATAGTCAGTCTACTGTTCGAGGCTATAACATCGTTGCGGTAGAACTCAGATTTGGTGTTATCTAGATTCGGCCGAGGCTACGCCTTAGTAGATCCTTTGTAGAACTTGGTAGAACTTGGGTATAAGTAGTATTTTTTGTCCCGGTTCAACCAAGTCATTTCGTCGTGGTCTGAATCTTCGGGAACACCCGTAGAGCACTGCAAGTGAAAAGCAAATCCTCAACGTTTCGCACGGAGCTCAGCGTAAACACGTTCGCGTCGAATCACAGACGGTGCCCATGCGGAATGCGTAGCCCCTGTTCGACGCCGTTCCACCCTTTGCTCTAACAAATTATGCTTTTTGCATAGTTTGTTAGAGCATCTTACCGTTAGAGCGTCTTATCGAAGCTGATATTCAAAGACGACGTACGCTTTTAGCGACGTATTGACCACTGCTGCTTCCCACCGCAAGTGTTTCCATAGCTGAACTCGAGAAAAATATGAGACCCATTGGAAATTACTTCAAACAGTCATCAACTGACATGAGCAAGCAAGAGGGAATGTTAGTTTCGCGGGAATTTTCTATGCCTCAGGGAAATCTTTGCTCAAATTACGCTGGTATCACCGCGCTATAACAATAGGGCACGCTTAATTATGGAAGAAAATTTACTACAGGGCGGTGTCACGTGGAATGACTAGCCTCGGCTCGACAGCCTCCTCTGGCGCTTAGTGCGTGGTGCCTCTTGGGTAGGATTAAGCCATTCACGCATAGTTCATAGTTGCCAGAGCGCTCGCGGTTATATGGACGCTGTGGGCTTTAGTAACACATGAGCGCGCATCATTCTACCGCTCGCCTACCATGTGAGCAGAGTCTACTTGCCATGATTCTCATGTTTAAATATATTGCTACGGCACATACGCGAATATAAGCTATTCATGGTGTGACCAGAGAAGACAACGACGAAGCGACCACCTAACGCCGGCTGTTCTTGTTGTGCACAGTTACGGCACTGCTTGTAAATACAGTTGTACATAGCCTTGTCTGTACGTAACATCGTGGTGGAGGTGCGGGGTCAGTCAACAGCGTCGCTACGATGCTCGACATCGTGAAGTATATTTTTCGCCTGGTCAACTTGTGCTCCTCTGGACTCCATGCCGCCGTGTGGACTTATCCGAAAAGCTCCTTTCCCGATATGCTGGACCGTACCGCGTGTTGCGCCAAGTGACTCCTGTGACGTACGAAATTGCTCCCGTCTCGTCCACGCAGGCCGATCTCAACTCATCCAGAGACGTCGTTCATGTCTCACGGCTAAAGCCTTACCACTACACTTCTGACGACACCTTTTAGCCGCTCCGAGACGGAGCTTCTGCCGCCGGGGGTCATGCTACGGCACATACGCGAGTATAAGCTATTCATGGTGTGACCAGAGAAGACAACGACGAAGCGACCACCTAACGCCGGCTGTTCTTGTTGTGCACAGTTACGCCAGTGCTTGTAAATACAGTTGTACATAGCCTTGTCTGTACGTAACAATATTTACACGAGCCTCCAAGATTACCACGTGACGCCCTTTCGTAGCTTTATTTCCGTACTCCATCGACACTTGGAAGTGAAAGGCGCCAGAGTAGTTCTCACAACCACTCTGGCTGCCCTCACCGCGTTTCAAGCTCCTTTTACCCCCGTTTTCCAATTAGCTAGCTTTAACGTGACATGAAATCTCGGACGGCGAATCAATCTATTACTAGAAAAGGGTTACTTGTGCTACAAGGAAACTCAAACAATTCCGGCTGACTATAAAGTTACTAACCAGCCTGCAGGCGTAAACATTTGCATAAGTGCGCAACGCTTCCACTGCTCGAGGATGCCGACAGAAAGAGCTATGACATTAGCGCTTTGGTCGAAATGCTTTGCAGGGCTCTGCTGCTTCTTACTCGTGTGAGAAATTCAATACCCCGTTCCGGGTGTCGCGCGCACTGCGGAGCTTTTCTCGATGACGAGTGCTGATGGAGCATGTACGTAACTTTGTACCTTACCCCGAGGGAGATCACGGAACAGGTAGGCAGGGTGGGAAGTAATAAAGGAATGTTGTGCCATGACACCTACGAAGTTATACGACTGATGATCATGTCAATCGAATTAAACGACGATATGAACGGGTCGCGATAACCCTATCGCTATCCGCTTTTAAGTGCGGAACCACAACACCCTCTCCCCATTTTTGAAACACCAGAGAGCCCTACTGAGGATCTACCGCCTCCCCAGAAAGACATTAGGACCGAGCAGTCATTTGCCAGGAGACAAATGTCGCTTATGCTTATCCCATCCTGCGTCTACTCAGTCGAATGTTTTCCGTTCCGAAACATATGAGAATACCTACCTGTCCTGCTAGGAACACCCAAAGTTATACCAGGCCACGTGGACCCGTCAAGAAGCAAAGGGAGCAGCCGTCGACAAAACGCCAACACCAGTTCGGTGAGAGGCTGCGTTGCCTTGCTCTAAGCCTCAAAACTGCTTAATCTGTTCGGGAGAGCTTGCAAGCTGGCCAAGACAACGGGGCCTAGGACTCTGGCCTGCAAATTTGCCTTTAAATTTACGCGGGTATATAAAATTTTCACCTCATTGATTAATTCATTGATTCCGGGAACCCGGCACCATTGTACCAAGCCTGAGTTACGTACAGATTGCTTTCAACCTTGTTATCGCTTGGTCCAAATCAACATACCCGATTCTGCACTTCTTAGGTAGGTGTCTCGAACAGCATTCATTCCCACACTGTTAGGGTCTGCCCGGTATATTTTACGAGTTTCATAGCTGCAGGTCCCTGTGCAGGTACAGCCAATAAACTATATCGCGTGCCCACCTATTACACGTTCTGAGTTGTTCATAGACTCAAAAGCTACCACATAATCATAGACATTCATTCCAGAAAATGATGTGATATTGCCCGTTGACTTCAGATACAAATACTAAACAAATGGAACGACGACGAAGCGCCCCTCTCGTAGAACGCTTCAGCTGCGGCTCCTTCCAATTTCACTAATTTCATCTTTTTTTTCCCTGGGGACGCTGTCCCCTCTCTCGTCGAGACGGGCGCGGATCGTCCAGACGTCCGCCCAGCCCAAGGTCTACCATGAGGAGTGCACCGGTAAAGAACAGTGGCTAGTCCACTACCGGCGAAGCCAACAGTTATGGTCACTGGCCGGTGTTTATGGACGCAGAACCAACTGTGTCGCCGAGCGTCCCGAGGTGAACTGTGCCAGGCTCATCAAGAAAAAGAAGCACCAGCTCCAGCAGTAGCGGGGACACCGAAGTGTACTCGGTCACGGGCGACGAGTTGTCGGATGACAGCTTTGAAACGGTGCGGAGTAGGAAGCTCCGTCATCATAGGCGGGCACCCTAATTTCCAAAACTAAAGAACGACGGCCACACACCATCTTGTTCATGCCTGATGACCCTACCGTTAACCTCCGAGCAGTCAGCAGGCAAGTCCCCTCGTTATTTCTTGAGGTCATTGCGCCGAAAGAAATTATGGATGTCGGATTGAACACGAGCGAGGACATCATTGTTGTGGGCATCGTCAATGCAAGGACCTTATAAAAACTTCGATGAATATCGGAGTTGGCTGGCATCAAAGTCCCATCGATTATTCCAGTGGATGGCGTCTGCATGGCGGGCGTCATTTACGACATTTTTTTGGCCATCGTAAACTTGCGCCTTCCAATTCTTATAGAACGGGCGAGTGAGGGGGTCTTCATGGCTGGTCTCTTGCTTCTAGGAAACACCCGCTGCATGAAGCTGGTCTTCAAAGGGGCCTAGGTCTCAGCATCTAGTATATCTTATCTTGGAAACCAATGTATTATGGAGCTCTACCCCTACTAAGATATTGTTTCTGAGTTTCATGAAAAAGTTACACGATATGCAATCACTAACAAAGCCTACCGTTGCTAATCATCAAAAATGAAGCTCTTGGTCCTTCAACCGAGATGTTCATCGGCCATTACTTCACAAATTGTAGCGTATGTTATAAAACCAGCTGCAAGCATCTCACAGCGGTTAAGTACGCGCTTGAGGTTGCTACTATATACTAACGTACGCATTTGTGGTGCCTCAAATGTCAGCGGAGTTAAAGAACCTCCATGAACTATAATATTTTGAGGAAAGGTGAGCTCTGCTAGAGAAATTTCCTAGCAACCTTCAACAGAATATCAGAATAACTCTCTGTAGAATACTGCTACTCAATCTCTAGTTTACTCTACTCTGGCTTCCTTATACCCTATAGTTTTCCGTCTTCCTTAATGACACTATCAGTATGATTCTTATAGGACCATACTCCCGGAGAGGCATTAAAGCACTCCACTCATTCAGTTTGCTTCTTTCGTATACACTCCAGGCTACCTAAATCACGGTAACCTCTTACATGGTGATATTGCTGCAACTGAAGTCGCTGGCTGAATCGACAGTACCCAAGAGTACCCAAGCGCTATTGGAATGACAGTAAAAACAAGTCTGCACAAAATCCTAACAAAATCTATTGCGTATGAAAAATGAGCAATGCTGCTCAGATAGCACCAATGCACTTAGGAACCGGCTTCCTTGTGTTTATAACTGTAATTATAATTCTCGTGCCTAGTTCCTAAGCGTATGCAACAGCGAAAATTTGGCGCATGCGACGCATTGTAGGATTGGGCGTCATGCGAAGCGAGGAGGATCGAACTTGGCTATACCGAACTGTTTAACGTCCATGTGTAACGTCCATATGTAAACTGATCATAAGCGACATAGCCTTCCATTATGACGCGATATATTTATTATACATGAGAAGCTGAAGGAGCAGCCGTGTAGGAGTGGTAGCGCGCTTGCCTCGCACATCACTGTACAGTGTTCGATTCCTACGTACCAATCACGTGGTCTGCTGACGGTTACCTGTGTGCGTCCGCTCGTTATCTCTACATTTCAAATGGAAGTTGGAAGAAACGAAGTGTCTTTCTCTTGCTTTTAACCAGCGCACAGTGTGTTCTCATAAAATTTTAATTCGGTTGATCATTGATGAACATGAGCTACGATGTTGCGATTCAATCAGCTGTGGCACATACCCGTGGTGTTCGGACTTGTTTGTGCGGATCCAATACGCGCATACCGGCATCACCAAGGCCTAGTCCTGGGGGTATGTGCTACATGCTACTGAATCGTGATGTTCGTGACGGGTATATTATTTTAACGATGTCTACATCAATCGTTCATGTTCGCCATAAACTGAAACCCTATCATGCCAATATTCATACATACGGAGTGAGGGAGACGATCAGGAGAACATCAAGATGTAGTCGGCCAGATATCCAGGTAGATAGGTACATCAATATATACGGTCAAATCTGCTAAATTTCGCGAAGAAATGCTTTGCATTTCCAGTGTGCATTCAAATAGCATAACAGTTGTTCATGTAGCTGGACGTACGGCTTTTTCAAGGAGCGTCTTACTTTCTCCTCCAAGGCGATAGATACGACGAGCAATGCGATTTCAAACATAATTTTTAATATTTCTTTTTAAAGTGCGCATTCTTTTTTCTGAAACTAACGAATAATAATAATTAGCTTCATTGGTTTTTTTTCCTCAACATACTACTGCTGTCATGTAAAGTAAATGTTTTTTTATGCCTTTTCTAAATTCGTCTATTGCCTTTTTCCTAGAGAACGTCGTTTGTATCGTTTCAAAACTCATGTTTCTCTAGAGATACTACCTGAGTTATCTTTTCTAACCGGAATTAGACAGCCAGCTCAGGTTCTCAAGGTCAGAATTGTGAACGTTACCGTAAAGATTAAACGATTGGAAATAATATTGCCTCTCTCTTTACAGTCAACAGATAGCAAAAATGAAGGCGAAAAGGAAATGTCGCTGGAGCCAACATTTAGACAAGTCGACTTGTCTTCTTGAGGAAGGCCGTCGTGAGTCATAGTAAATTTTGATGTATATGCCTAGTGTTATTCTTTTCTTATCGAGATTACGCAAACGTTCTTTTGCAACACTGAGCCTGATTTGGTTGGCTTTATCTGCGGAATTCAAACTGGATGTCAGTTATGAGATAATGTTTGTCGGAAAGGACTGAGTGCTCTCTTGCTTTCGAAAATGAGGTTAGTAAAGAAATAGGTAGTTAATTTACTCTTTTTGCCAGTTTTGAAGATAAAAAAGAAAAACGTTCGCAGGTTTTCAATCCTATAGAGAATTCCATTGATGCAACGCACTGGTTTAATGCAGGTACTCAAAAGGGAGCTAAAATATCAGCAACAAGGTTGCATGTCTTTTTTGGTATTGCATTGATAACTTTGTCGGAACATTCTTTCAGGCTCACCAATGCAGAAAATATCTCTTCTTATCAGTCCCATGAAATGCCGCACACTAATTAACAGGTTTTGAAATAAAGCGGAGTGCTCCTGATGAGCATCCACAATGTGCAAAGCCTGTGAAAATGTGTTAGACTTGTCTGCTAAATCCGGCCTGGAGAACCGATTACCTTCAATCATTAAATGACCATGATTTTTATCTTTACTATTCCTCAGGAATACGTCGCTCGGATATTTCCAAAATATTTTCGCTGTTTTCTTTTTCTCAGAGGTGGTATTGAAATGCGGAATTTGATTTAGGAATCGCTTCGTTCAGTTTCTTTCGATAAGATACAAAACAACAACTGCATGTCAACATGAACGCGAGTAACAATAAAACGTTTGGAAAGCTTACTGCTTGCGGTTTATCATGCTGATATGTTTTGCAGATATCCATGACTTGCGCAGTTTTATTTGAATAACCTTAGTTTTCTGCGGAAAACACATTTCATCGATTTATTTCCTCATAGCCATGAGAAGTTCCTACGATAGACTGGCTTGGGACAAATAAGAACATTGGATCAATCAGCGTTGAGGGGGCAGTAACGAAAAATAGTGAAACTCTGCTCACTCATACATTGATACCAGGAAATATTATCAATATCTCTACTTCCGGATTGAAACGAAAACGAGGAAAAGATAGCTCGCTGATCACTGACGTAACACGCACTTGTGCCAGCGCAGCTAACAGCGTCCACATCGACAATAAAGAAATCAAGAATACTAGCGGAAGGCGATGCGACTCTCATATTTGATAAGGTTCTTGAAGGCATTACTTAAACTGAGAGACGTAAAATCAGAAGCAGTGCTACACAGGTCCATAACCTTAGAAGTGAAACCGCCTCCGATACCAGCCAGTCAGGTATCCAAAGAACATGAATCAAGAAATATTTCAAAATATTTACGTTGTCGGGCGATGACCAACACATGAATGACAACGTTTTTGATTAATTGGGTGGTAAGCTTTTTATGATTCGGCGTTATCAGAAAACAATATGGGACCAGATCAATACTAACCGCTTTGTTTGCCTAAAATGCAACGGCACCCTTCTCGTCAAGAGCCGTTGAGGGGACAATGTGCATACCCATAAATATTTCTGAAATCTGCATAATGTGCTGCACCTATTTCTGTCAGCAATAACATATCAAAATGGAATGGCATCCTCTGCACAAGATATTCAATGTCGTTACTCTTGCTACAGACATATAGAACATCTAAGTGCGTTGCAGGAAAAAATTCACTCGTTATCGCATAAAAAATTCAAGCACTGTTGTAGAAGTTCCCACTGCATAACTAAAAGTACTATCACGCATTTAATGCCGCAAGGTCAGCGAAGAACGCCCCGCCACGGTGGTCTAGTGGCTAAGGTACTCGGCTGCTGATCCGAGGGTCGCGGGATCGAATCCCGGCCGCGGCGGCTGCATTTCGATGGAGGCGAAATGTTGAGGCCCGTGTGCTGTGCGATGTCAGTGCACGTTAAAGAACGCCAGGTGGTCGAAATTTCCGGAGACCTCCACTACGGCGTCTCTCATAATCAGAACTGGTTTGGGGACGTTAAACCCCACAAAACAACAACAACAGCGAAGAACAAGAGTATCGCCCACTTTCTGATAAGTGCATTTCGATTACGGTTCTATGCACAGCGCAGTCTGGCCGTCTAACACACTGTTTGCACTTCGAGAGAAGATCACGGAGCCGCTTTCTAATCCTTTCTGATGTGTGGAGACTGCTTTTCGCGAGCCTCAAGATCCGCCTCCCGGAAACCCATTTGTCCCTTATCTCCTGCCAACTGAGCCGCAGAACAATACCTAGAATTCTTTCTGGCCTTGCTGTAAGTATGTGCCCATCGCAGACGTATTTATTATCTAAAATGTCAAGGTCGTGCTGAGCCACAATTTCATTAATTTTACCCAGCAAGTTTCCATGTTCCGTTTTCGGAATGCCACGAAACTCCAGATCTAGGCGCCTGCCCCGCCATTCCAAATAATCAATTTCTGCGTGCGTTTCAGCTATCAATTTCCTATCGCTGGCCTGGTCTAGGCAAAGCACGTGGACTTTAGTTGCTTAGTCTCTCTTCACTAAGCATCGATATACAATATATGTAGACGAACTTGTTGAATTATTCAGAAAGCGGCTCTTTCGATTTGTTGTTCCCATTAAATTTTCCACACAAAGGGAGAAGAAAGTTCAGCTTGGTATTCGCGTCAAGTAGCAGCGTCCTAACGTCCATCTCAGTCGAATCAGTGCTTGCCGTGTTAGGACCCTTTTACCGACTGCTTTACATGATATGGACTACCAAATTTTTCGCTTCGATTCTGTCTTGCCAATGAAAGAATCCTCACATATTCGGGGACAAGCGGATACACGGAAGAGGAAATTATACTCACAGCACATCAAATGCGACTTGTTCTCTTGTAGACCTTCCTTACAGGTACAACAACGAGGCAACCTTAGGCGGTTCAGTCACAAGACAGTTTTTGGCACAACAGCTAAATTGACACCGCATGGCAGCAGCGACACAGAAGTCACATATGGAATAGCGAAAAAGTATTAACTTGCAGAGTAGTGAAGCGAAGCTTAGACAGCGTGTTGGCGCGAGTTGCCGCTGCTGCCAAACTGAAACGACACGCCCACTGCAGCTTTCAGCGGATCCCTGTAAGGTGGCGCAATAGTACGCGTGACGGAATTTTAACCATCGGGGTTTCCGCGGCTGTGCGATTGCTTCACCGTCAAAATTGCGCGTGATGGCTGTTCGAAAGGATACAGTGAAATAGGCCGAGGTCCACCGACAGCGTCCCCTGTTAGCACAGAAGCGAGATTTAGACAGCGATACAGGCGAGTTGCCGCTGCTGCCAAAGTATTGTGCAGTACAAATACATTCATAATCACAAAGTGGTCAGTTCTTAATAGCGCAGCTCTTCGATGAATGCCCCAGAATTCATAATTGCGCGCAACTACTGGATAAAGTCATTTTACTAAAAGGATCATTATTGATAGAAAGAGACAACCGTATACTGAAAAACATGTAGTGATATCAATGAAAGCTAACCGACTATAAGCAATCTATGAATTGTAACGCGTTACGTACAAGTGCGCTCAAGGTACATTCGTTTGCGGCTTTATTCTCAAGCTACCTGGCAAAAGCTGTCGGTTTCTTTAATAAAATCAGTTTGTACGCGTTGAAGCCGAGCTTGCGTTCATGTGTTGATCTCTTGAGGGGCAATATTTGCGATATGATAATTTGGCAGAGCACCACTAAAACTGTGCCCTCTGTATCAACGCACGAAATTATATTCGTAACTTGGGCTGCCCTTATCCCTGCCTAAATGCAACATAATAATAATAATAATAATATTAATAATAATAATAATAATAATAATAATAATAATAATAAATAATAATAATAATAATAATAATAATAATAATAATAATAATAATAATAATAATAATAATAATTGGCTTTTGCGTACCATATTCCGGCTTTTATTAATGGTCAAACAGTGCTGGAGGGCCCGGGTTCAGCTTTGACCCCAGGGGTTTTAAAATGTGTTGCACATGGCTTTAAGTATACGAGTGGTTTCCTTTATTGTGCCCTTATAAAAACGCAGCCGTCATAGCCGCTATTGGACTGGCAGATCCTACTCTATCGCGGCGATTATTTACAATCACAGTTTTTGTGATTGTAAGCTGAAGTATTGCGGGCCAGTGGTTACGGACTAGTCACCTATCGGAAGGCCTTCGATGGCGTAGTATCAGGAATAAGGCGTCACGCCCCTCGATGTTCGTGTTAATTCGAAATCAGTGACATCAGCTTTTCAAAAACTGAGAGCACTGTAAAATGGCAAAACAGAATGATTACATTCGCCCTTTTTCCAGAATGCCTACTTGCAGTGCATGTCCGTGTTCGCAGTTGCCGTGGTGGATTACCCCGAACCGCCTTCTTGCATGAATGGCAGGGAGTCGCTGACAGCACATTTTGCGAAGTATGATCCTGTGGACAACGACAATGCGATGCATCGAGCGCATGAATCTCTTTTGTAGCCCTTACCTCGAGGTATAACGCGAAGCATACAAGTATTTGCCACCTCACAAGAAACCGTAGTTTCGGCAACGTTGCAAGGAGTTACATTATTTCGGCGCCAGTAGTATTTCAACACCCCATGAAGGCTAGGGATGTGTCATAGCAACTGTTCAGCAAGTTTTTTTAGTGTTTTTGGATATTTCACTATATTTATATCTTAAGTTACGAAGCACTTTCTTGATATTGTTCTTCTCAAAGAGACATTTCCTGCTCCTTCGTCCCTAGTCCATTCAATGCTGTACTTGCCTTACACTCCTAAATTAATAAGCGCTTCATCAATTGAGACTCCCTGCTCCCGCAACACGACGGCACTTTTTAGCGTATAGTGCTTCAACCTGCGGAACGCATGTTTCGATGAGAGGAACTTATTTCTAATGACAATGTGCCACACATTGCATAATCCACAGCATCAGTGTTTAGCCTTATGCACATATGCTAGCAAAATGTCATATTGACCATTGCTTTCATCCAATGAAGGCAATCACCCAGGCATCTGCAGTCAATTTAGCAGACGGGGAGCATGCCGCGTACGATGAAGCTTTCGCACCGAAGGATCTTGAAATTTTATCGTACGTAATAAAAAAAATAATTTGCCGCGCATCTGCGTGCTTCGTTGCAAATGTCGTCGAAAGGCGATAGTCTTCCGCCGGCCGTACAGTAGATATGGACGCCGTCTGGCAGCGCCGTCGGGAAACATAAGCTTGGACACAATCCCTGCGCAACTGCCAGGTGGCAGCACCAAATCGTCGGCAGAGGCCTTTTTCGTGCAAAGCGTCGCATTTTTAGCGTAGCCTAAGAAACACTAGGGTATTTAAGCACTAGAGTCCTTAGAACCACATATCTACATATTTTCTAGTAAAGGAACACACCACCTAATACTTACGTATTGATTTTGCGCCGCAGATATGCGTAATATTTCCTTTTTGATCGACAATGTTCACAAGTATTAACGCAGCTACCAGTTCAGGATTGCCGGGAGTTAGGCAAGTGCTTAAACTTTGGCCGGGTGGCTGAATGGTGTGACAGACAGAAAAACACAACGACAGTCAAAAATTCCGGCGCTCAAGTATCCCAAGAAAGGCTATCGTCTTTAAGAAAGCCAGCGCCTTTTTTCAGCCAACCACAGTCCGCAATTCCCCGAACATCGCTAGCCCGGTGCATAGCAAGTCTTTACGAAGTAGTTGGTACACTGGCGAGTTTTAGCTGACAGCTGTTTCGCTATCCAAGATTCAGGCAGAACCTTGTCCTGTGCGTACCATGTGGGCACTGACAGTGCTGTCTGCGGCGTACGTTCTGGACTAGGAGCGCCGCAGCTTATTTTGTTAGACAGCTTCATAGGCTGATAATTTTTAGTACTTGTGCATAAACGTGACGAAAGCTGACACCCGACGGGGGGAAAAGCTCCAAAGTACGTAAGCACGAACGCGGCGCACGTGAGATTAGAAACATTCGTTCTCGATCCAAATTTGCGTTTCAGAGGCCGCTGTCGGTCCCCGTGATATCACTCATCCTGAAGTAATACTGAATTCTCAATCGGTGCGACGATTACCACCAAAAAGATCGAAACCGCATCTTTACGTTTAGCAGTGCCGAGAAGCATGTCTCATTGAAAACGTGGTCTCTGACCCTACATCGTAAGGTGGTTCTTGACAAGTGGTCGCGTAGGAGGCTAACGAACTTCTACAGGATACACAGAGAAGGTTCTCAATTAAAAGCTAGTATGGTAGAACTATTTGTAGATATAAGGCCTACGTGATGTGAACTTGGGCGGTAAGAAGAAAATTTAGGTAACTGCAAAAGGTCATGGATCATGCGATTTGGTCGAATGTAGTTAGCGTAAATTTCGGAAATTGGACAACAGTACAAATGATCGGCGATAAAAAAGGACAGTGCAGCCCATAGCTTTGAGCGGTGTAGGTGATGACCGTGTGGAGGCTACGTGAATTAGGTGGATGTCGTCTGATCATACACGTAATGCTCGTGGGAGACATGCGAGCCTCATTCAATGAAACGCAATGAATATGAACGCATGGGAAGCGCAGCTGACGAGTCACACAGTCGACGACCCTCACTGTTATGTAATGCGATTAGACATCAAACAGAACGAGCTCGCACAAGATTTGGATAGATTTCAGAACACTGACCAGGTATCATTCACTTTTCATTTCTACCTCACACAAGATATACACTAAGAATAATACAGTTATGGCGAGTATATTGTAGCTGTGATGATGGTAGGATACTTATTACAAGTAGGATATTTAATAGAACGATTACTAGGGTGTGTAAGTGCCTATGCACGTATGACTAAGACACACGCCATAGTGGAGGGATGCGGAACTTTCGACTTCCTGGGGTTTGTTAACGGGCACTGACATCGCACAGTACACGTGCATCAACATTTCGCCTCCACCGAACTTCAGCCGCAGCGGGCCCCGTCGGATATTTGAGTACTATGTAAAAATGTGAAAAGCGTAGAAACTTCAATACACTAGTTCCCTAGTCTTTCATCAGGTGATATTTTTTATATTTTTTAACGTATACGTTAGTGTGGTTCTTTTAACACTACGGTTCCTAGAAAAATCAAACTTCAAGAATGTAATTTACATCTTTTAATCGTGGCGCTAAAGTCAAAGGTATATGCCCCGCCTTTACGAATATTGACCTGAGGAACAGTATAGATATAACTATTAATTATTCAAGCCATGCACTTTGCGCGAATACGTTTTGGGCCCTCTGTGAAGCATATATAAGTCGTTCAGTGACTGTCCTGAGAGCAGTGAGGGATCCCTAAGAGAATCCTTACGGCACCATGGCAAAAATTCTCGTTGCACTGCTCCTTGCTGCTATTGGTAAGTGTGTCTAATAGCTCCTTGGGCTACGCTTTACGAGCTCACTCGAATGCACCTTCAGTTGAAGCATGCGCAACTAATGACACTTACTATGAGTACTAAATAAAATTTCAAATATAAGGTTAATCCCTCAGCTCGTTCACAAATTTACATTATTATTAGTACGCATACTATAAGCGTAACAGAACTCGTTGTCCGACATTACGTCGTAATGGTTCGTTTCCGGAAATCAAAACCTGGGCAACCACTAAGCGTGCAATCTCGCAGTCGCGCAACACCGTATGTGATCTCATGTGCACTTTGATCTCCCCCAATCTTTTATATTTCATACTATTTCTGAGAGACACACCTCTGTTAACGCTTACGTGTGTTCATAGCTGGAATAAGAATTACGTCACTGTGGTTCCTCTATGATATTCTCTATGAGAGAAGTAACGATAAGTTCATATTTAGGCCGGGCTTCCTGAATATACGTAGATACACAGCGTTAACGCCCTCATACGGGTCGAAGAAAGTTATATTTTACTTATCTTTTACAACTAATCAGCGCATTATACTGCACAGCGGCAGCAACCATGCTGTTTGACGCACTGCTATTATTATGTAAGTGCCATGTGAGATATTATGCCGCATTACGGTACTGCTGATTATTAGGACATATAGTACATGCGTTAATGTGTTGTAGAAGAAGCCCTTTCGTATGCGTGTACAAATGAGCATCAAAATATTTTGGCTCGTCTTGTTCTATCATCGAAAGAAGGGGATACTACTCGGCTGTTTTTGGTAATAGGAATGAACGACGCGGATTGTACTGGCGTATAGAGCAACGCAGATTTTAAACGTGGTCCGGAGCCGAGCTTCTTATCCGCGAGGCTATGCATCTACGCTTGAAAATCATGTATCTATGTGAGCTTTATGGCTGCATGACACCGACGATCGTAACATAACTAACTATTGGTGGAAGAATTGGAAACTGCGAGAAAGAAACGACAAACCAACGAAAAGAGGGAGGCAGAAGAATGAAGGGATTCACAAGAGGAAGAGAAGACGAAGCAAGGGCGATTGCAACACAACGTGCTATGGGCGACAGGTGTGGCGTTAAAGAGGCGAGAGAGAAAAGTAACACCAGAAACGACATACACGGGCGCCATTTTTTTGAAGCAGGAGAAAGCTTTACTCTCTGTGCTTTATCGACACGAATGACCTCAGCATACAATAGATATGGTTCAACAGTACATACTGCCGAGTTACTTGGTTCATTACTTGAGGCAGGAAGTGTGGTGCTGAAAAGATAGTTTGAGGCCCGTGTATGCTGTTTCGTGTCTTACTTTGTTGTCTTTTTAGTGCCAAACTTAGTGCCTCAAGTGAGGAACCAAATGGCTCAGCAGTATGTCCCAGAAACAGAAATAAATATTGGAATAATAAGGAAAATAGGGCTAATTACCAGGAGTCGCGAGGACAAAGCCCCTTTGCTGAGCCGCCAATGCTACGCTGGATATTAGTGTTTCAAAAGAAGAGCCACGACTTTTTCTTTTCGTCATGTAGTGGCTCCAGAACATTCAAGCTCGACTATTTCTTGCTTGTCTTCTTAGTCTTTTCTCCTCTGTGGCTGCCGAGGTGGGTCGTGCCGATACTACGGTACAATAGTACAGTAGAGCTGAAATACCCTTGTTAGAGAACTTGCCGAGGCTGAGACAGAAATTTCTGGAATAGCATTTATGTGTGTGTGTTTGTTTTCCGTAGAATTGTGCCTTCAAAATACCTGCGTGCTTTTATAATTTGAGAGTGCACTGCCTGAATTGCGATCTGTGTTCTAAACCAACTCGCATTTTCTCAACAACCAAACTCGTTATGAATCTTACAGTGGCTGAAACCATCCAAGCCAAACCGAGTGAGTTCTTTTTTATTTTTATTACAAATCGTGGTACCCATAACCTTTAAAAAAAGCGCACTGATTTTAAACATCTGAATTTTGGAAATATCGACTGATGGTGTATAGTTCGTACACCCACTAGTGACAAAGAAATTGCGACAACGCGTATTTCGGCTGCGAAACCATAACGTTGACGTGCAGAAATAATCATATCGGATTTGGACGCCAACGTTACTATTTTTATTACGATGTATATTTTTCGCAGAAGGCGAAAAATTCGTTCAACGTTTCCTTGATACTATACGTGCTTGGCCATTACAAATCAACAAATTCATCATTGTTACACACCGAATTCCTCCATTAGTTGCTTAAAAAAACACACTTCTCAGAGCACCCTTTTCACTGAATGCGAGTCTCGCAAAGAAGAGACAAAATGTTTCTAATGTTCCAAGCTAAATACTTACGAATAATTTGTTAAAAGTTTGCCTGTTTGTCACGGCAGTTCATGCCCCAAAAATGAAACATAAACAGTCCACCGTATCAGAAAATACCAAGGCTTGTCAAGGATGTCGACTCCACCGACTCTTAACCGCAGCAACGTCCCAAAGCTTCTCCGGTTCGTGCATCCTAGATTTATACCGTATTTCATCGACTACTGCAACTGGCACACCATACTGATAAATATGAGGCCCAAAACCTTCTTCAAGCGAATGCTCAGGCATTCAAACGAATCGACCAACCAAGGTTCACACATTCAAAAGTGTAGTTTTATAAAAACTGTCTTCCAAGGGCAGCGCAGGAAGGCGTTCTTCCATGAGCGCAGCTCATCCAATAAAAATGGCTGTGCCTGAATTGTGCATCACTGTGTCAGGCTGCTTCATCTCTGCAACGTAATTTTCGGACCGCGAGTTATTAGCTGCAGTAGGCGTTCTCACGCAGCTCTTGAAGCCTTCATAATAACAGTGTGCTCCCCCTGTTTATGCCCTAGGTGCGCTTTTGATCCTTATGGTTGGAAAGAAGCACATACACAACAGGTCTAATGAGCTGCATGAAATTAATAAATAGAATGGTATTCCTCTGTGATGCTTATGCAAATTATTTGAAACAGACGTGCAATCCAGAACTATAAACGGCGATGCTGATCTTACGTATGACTCTTACGAAGACGAGGATGGCACTAACAACGGAGGCGTCAATAGTGACGATCAGAAGCAAAGACCCCGAATACCGACCGGAAACCAGGGAGGAGAGCATGTGCCCCTACCAACTGAGTAATAAGTAGGTAGGTCACTTAGAGAGAAATTCATGTAAAAAATTGAAAACGCATGCATTTCCGAAGCAGCTTTCGAAAAAGAAAAGCAAGAAAATTAGGCGTGGCTCTGATCTCTGAAATACCAATCATCACCAGAGCTGTGAGGGCCTATAAGTGCATTGCAAAGTTCCAAAAAGGAGAAGCAATTTTTCAGCACAGCGGCACGTAAGTCTTCTTGCGCTACATATGCCCTATCACTCTCACTTTTTAACTATTTCTCAATCTCCCTGCGTATCTCTTTCTACCTCTCTTTTTCAGTTGATCACGTCGATAGCAGGCATTCGGTGCAATGCAATCTTACATCGGTTCGCACTAATGCATGTTCGGCCATCCTAGCTGTATACCCTGGCGGTTCGATACTCGTCGTTCAGGCAATGTACGCCCGAAATCGAATGTCGCCTCACAAAGAACCATTACATATTTTGTCCTTTTATTTCACTATCTTCGCTTCTTTATTTATGAGCTCTACTTCTCATTTCACTCTCTCCGCTTCGTTCCGATCTGCAGACGTCAACATGACCAAACTGTGAAAACTTAGTTATATCATAGCTAAGTGCTTATGATATTTGGCCATGATATTTTTTTCTATGTGTATATTAAGCCTGCCGTTCCTTCGATTAAAAGGACGGCTTTTCTATTTCCACGAATGTCATATAAAGCAAATGTAATCCCATCGAAGTCACTATTCATTGATAAGTTTTGTGGTCGCTAACACCTTCGCGAATTCAGTGGAGTAGTTTCACTTTCGCCAACTGCGTTTTGGGCATGTACCGTAAAAGTAAAGAAAAGCTATTTAGGATCACTGGAAATACACACAGTTGTATATCACACAGGCAAGGAAAAGAATCATCTCGTTGGGGTGTGCATATTCAGCATTGTGCTGTTTATAACAGAAAGTTCAACGAAAAAGTGACAACGTAAGGAAACAGTAGTAGTCCAGGAAGAGTATGTATCATACAATAAAGGCTGTCACACCACTTGTCAATCGCCATAACTCGATGGAACTATCGTAGCCGTAATTAAATTATTCCAGGTGTCCTCCATATTGAAGTTCGGAGAACAGCTGAAATCGCAAAGCACTCCAGCTGCAGCGTACATCCTCGACCAAAAAAAAAAAAGAAAGTTGCCCACTCCTCCGCGAGAGCATATGCAGGGAGGAATAGAGCTATATAAAGTGCTCCGCACAAATTTCTCGTGTTGAATTTAGCCAAAACTAGCGCAGCGAGCGAGAGGCGGATTACGCACCAACACCACTATGTGACTATCAGAGACGCCGTAGCGCAGGGTTCCGGAAGTTTAGAGCGCCTGGCGTTTTAACGGGAACTAGCACCGCACAGTACGCGAGACTCAAGCGCTCCTGTCTTCATCTAACTGCGGTTGCCACGGGTGGGATTCGATCCCGCGATTTTAAGGTTGACTGGAGCTGGCTGCAAGAGATCCCACTTTCCAATTAATGCCTCCTTGATCGGCCCAGGCAGCGCATTCTAATTGCGCCGCTTCGAGCAGGGCTACCTGGTAATCTCAACGCTCGCGATTTCGCCAGCCATGCATTCGTGCTCCAAAGATCCGTGTTATCGCCTCCTCAGAGGGATTACACCAATGCACATCCATTCAACCAGCTTTGCCATAGTCATTTGATGCTTCCGTATTCTTGATTACGGGAGGGCAGATAATTTTCGCTGCGTGTTCTCATGCATTGATTTTTCCATTTCTTTCATGGGTGTGGGGTGGAAGTTTTAGCGGGGGCACAAAGATTTGACGACCATACAATCCCGCACGGACGTCATCTGATATCTATTGGTCACACCCCAACGCAAAGTAGCCAGAAATTACGACCGTCACGCATTATTGGCCTTCACTCGCATGTCCTTCTTAGTATTATACCTAAGGAAAACATGGACATCGATCAATTTATTCTCACTGCACAGAATCACGTCTGTCCGAACTCAAACGCTACATCTAATAAAAATAATGGATGCAAGGTACCCAGGCCGTATACGCTCCGAAAAAGCTGTAGTGTGCGTAGATCTTTAAAAAAATATTCATTTGCGTTCACTAGCTTGCTCTAATACTGTGCGTTCATTAAATGTATATATGTGCTTGCATTACAGATGTGAAAGCTCCAAGGTTTTCCAGAAGTCAATTTTTTGAGCAACAACTAGTAGCCTCAAAAGAAGATGTTTTCATGGAATAAAATGGGTGTTTGGCATTTCACGTGCGCCTTCTGTCATCATTCTGCGTTTCAATATGAAAATAAAAATTTCCACGCACTACGAGAATTCACGTAGCTTGAACCAAAAACGCGGCGCTTCGCAGCACCTTTTCGTTTTTAAAACCCTTTCGGCCCTGGCGGTGTCAATTGACATCACAAAAAAATCTTCGTCAAGGGGCCTTGAAAACAGAACTACAACTGTCGATTTTAGTGCAAGATGACACTTAGGAATCCCTA
>CM023487.1:44777861-44816511 GCA_013339685.2 Hyalomma asiaticum | reverse complement strand
AAAAAAAAAAATGTCATTTAGGCGCTGGTGTTATGTGGCGCAAATGCGTGTGTTATGTGCACCGGTGTGTTAGCGTTAGCTTCCGCCTGGTCGCGCTTATGTGTGTATGTGTGCCCATGTGTTCGTATGCGCTGTCCACGCGTCCGTGTATGTGTCCGCGAATGTTCATGCGTGCATGTTCCCTCGTGTGTATGTATGCGTACATGCGTGTACACGTGTGCTGGTATGTGCGCGGGTGTTGCGCTCGAATTTCACCGCGGCAAATATGGCAACGCGTGTTCCATATAGGCTCTTTCGCTAATACAGCATGCATTTTGCACAGTGACGTTCTTGCAAATTCCATAAGCCTTCCTGTGCCGGAATATTCATTTTAAATAAACTGTCGCATTTATTCCTAGTCACATATTTCAGATGTTTAGTAGCCACGTACGTGCAACAGTCTCCTATATATTCTACTCTGCTTACATTGTACGCTTCGCTGTACGGCAAGCCCAAGGGGTGATGGAAAGGCAAACCGCGCAGCCACGGCTTGGTATGCTTGGTACACGTTTTCTTGAGCGCTCGCTTGTTTTAACCGAATAATCCAGAAATAAAAACAAAACATTTCTCACGCAGTTATACTGGAATCGTACTATTGTAACGCCAGTTTCGCAAAGACTAAATTCCTGTTTGGCGCTTCAAAGGGCCGAATAAACAAGCATGCACACTCATTCAAAACGCGGTTGCAGCGACCTGCTGGACTGTCCAGCGTGCCGTGCGCACCGCTCGGGAGCGGAGAGGGGAGAAATCTGAAGAGTATTGAGAAGGAAAGCGCGAGTGTGGACGAGAGCGTCGATGCTTTCAGGATGAAGGTGCTTAAAACGCGAGCTGTGAAGTACTTATGCGCTGCCTTTGAACCTGGAAACATGACAGAAGCCCGAGCCATGGCCGGACTCGACTCTCCTCTCCTCCGCGTGTGCGGAGGAGGGGAGAGTGGAGTCCGCCCGTGCCCGAGCTCGGTTTCTTCGACGAGACTGGTCTTTAAAAGCAGTACGTTATTGGTTGAGTCGCCGCGGCAGAACCGGATCTCGTTGAACACGCGGGTCTTGATACAGTTAACTGGTCAGATTGACGCAGTTGACTTGATTGCAATTGGTTACATTAATGGTAACAGAACTGAAAAATGGAAGGCATCGTAACCAAAACAAATCTTGCGTATTTTATTACCAAAATAAACGCAATGTAATGAATCACCAGGCGCTCAATAACAAGCCAGTTTGACATGTGTCAAACCTTAAATACATTGGTGTTCATTTAGAGTGTAATTGATCATGGATCCTGCATGCTGACACTGTAATTAGCAGCGCTTGTAGACCTCCACAACTTTTAATATCGAAACAAAGTTGTCCCTAAATCGTGCGACTCGAACGCGCCTGTTTGATGCTCCGCTCTACGAATGCAGTTAAAGTATAAACGCTGCGAACGTAACATTTCAGCGCGGACTAGTCAGTGCGGACATTTCAGTGCAGACATTGCTTCCGGGGGATATCGATTGTAATCCGCCTGGATCAAGGAGCTTCACTATTTGTTCTACGTCAACACGTACGTCGTGAAAAGCGTTCACCTGTACAGAAAGTTTATCGGGGGCTCTTGTCGGAAATCGAACAATGTACTGACATTTTTTTTTTTTCCTGGTGGATGTTCTCACTACATTTCAAGTGCTGTGAAAGCGAATCTCTACGAGCGGCAGAGCGAGCTTACGTCCGTTGGGTGAGGGTATCTAGGTGTGAACGCCCGTGACTGGTGTGCTCCTCCCCATAAATAAGTGACCTCAGCAAGGAACAATCAGGTACTTTGTCGAAGGGAGATTCACGGCCATGCGAATAGAAGTGTTCATTCTGCTAGCTCTGTTTATCAACGAAGCTATGGGTGAGTGCGCTTGAGTTGGGTGACTTCGGAGCGACGCTAGTCTTGTGCATACCCGTCCTAATTTTCATCCGCTTCTGACTGAAGAAGTTATGATTCTTTGGCTGATTTTGAGTATCGTGCAAGGTCTCGCTGACTATGGAAAAGTGCACGTTTTACTCTTTACCGATATGCACTGACTCCTGCACACATTATACTGTGCACTTCCTGCATAGCCAGACAAGCAAGCTTACAGTTTCGAAAGTCGCACATGTTTCCTCACCCCTTTTTTGTTTGCATTTGTTTTAAAGTGAATAAATTTAATTGCCTTAAAACTCAGACTAAGATAATTCCTACTAAGCTCACAGCACACCTGCTGGCTTGTGCATGAAGGGGGAGCGCACCTCCTTCCTGTAAACACTGATCATATTTACACAATATCGAGAGATTTTCTGAGATGCTCAGTATTTTCATCTGATCAAGGAGCGAAGTGTAAAAACAACTTATCAAGTTCTTCTTAATGATATTGGAAGCGGAACCGTTTACAACACACGCTTGGCATCCCTCCTCCTACGCAAGTCATGAATATATTGATGCAGCTGCTTATGGCGTTACATTAAATGTAATGATCTGCGCTGTTTTTATTCATTTCATTGTACCCTCAAGATCGAAGCGTAACAGAGGGGCGTTGGTAACCGACACAAGAAAGCAAAACAATAAAATGGCCGCGTATCTGCGTGCTTCGCTGCAAATATCGTCGAAAGGCTGCCGGCCTTAGTACGCTGCGTTAGATATGGTCGCCATCTGGCAGCGCCATCGGGAAACATGAGCTTGCGCAGATTCCCCAGGCAACTGCCAGACGGCAGCACCAAATCGTCCGCAGAGGCCTTTTTTGTGCGTCGCGTCGCATTTTCAGCGTTGCCTAACAAAGCCCAGGTTCTTTAGAATTACGTATCTATGTATTTTCTAGTAAAGTAACACACCACCTAATGCTTACGTCTTCATGTTGCCCCTAAGATATGCGTAATATTTGCTTCTTGAACGACATTGTTCAGAAGTATGAACGCAGCTACCAGTTCAAGATGGCTGAGCATTAGGCAAGGGCTTAAACTTTGGCCGGGTGCCTGAATCGTGCGTCAACATACAAACAGAAAGACAGAACAAAATTTGTGCGTTCAAATATTCCAGGAGAGGCTATCGTCTTCAAAAGGAATCAAGTGTTGGTGGTGAAGAAAACATTAGCGAAGCGGCTTGCACTAATGACGCAAGGCTAGCGAAGCCGCGAAACTCATCGGCACATGGCTCGTCCGTGTTTGTCTCCGGCGCATCAGTCCGCCGCGGTGGTGTAGTGGTTACGGTACTCGGCTGCCACCCAATAAACGCGGGTTCGATCCCGGCCGCGGCGGTCGCATTTTCGATGGAGCCGAAAATGCCAGAGGCCCGTGTACTGTATGTCAGTGCACACTAAAGAACCCCAGGTGGTCTAAATTTCCGGAGCCCTCCACTACGGCCTCTCTCTCCTCTCTAGCTCTTTCACACACCTTCCTCCACCCTCACGAACACTTAGCTGTGCTCCCATCATGGGCTGCAGAAATTATTGTCCTTTGCTAACCGAACCACAATCTCCGGCACACCCGCATTTCGCCGTGGTCCGAGGTAGCGGGAAACGCCTGGTGAAGCGCTGCGAGGCCCAGCTAACGCTTACCAATGTTTTGCATCGAGGTCAGCGCAAAGAGGTCAACGTCGAACCAAAGACGGTGGCAGCCACAGCACAAGTGGCCTCGGCTTTACGCCTTCCCACCCCTCTCCTCTATTACGCTATGTATGCCTATACTACTCTACGAATTGCTAGAACTCCAGAAGAGCGCGCATGCTCTCAGGGCGTGAAGCTATGCACAAACGCATGGCTTTACGAGACACTATCCACCCGACACATCGGTGCACACTGTCTTTCTTTTCTCATTTTTTTTGCACGTGTGACATGTGCACTCCCCAGCCGCAGCCTTGAAAGTGAGGTAGAGGGCTGAGGGCATTAGAAAGTATGCGAGGGAAGCTAGCGTGCGAACGTAGCATATTGCGAACGCTGCACACAATTGTGTGCACACTCTTGTAGAACAGAACTAATGATGATAGTTTCTCAGACCAGCTACTTTTCACGAGGTCACCGTGAAAGGTGACCTCGTGGAAAGTATTCCGTGCGTCCTCATCGACAGCCGCGCCATCTCCCTTCCACGCTGTGTGCGGGCGCTCGCCTTTCAGGGTCCGAATGTGAGTTCTCGCACTCAGGCACCGGTCATTTTGATGAGGTTGGCAATGACGTCGACCGTCGGGCCCATATGGGCCTGGGACGACATCTTACGAAGGAAGACAGTATCGTTGGCGATGATGCTGTGTGCAGCCGATGGAATTTGATTCGCATCAAAGGCTGTAACGACCGACATAGAATTGGAGAACATGAGAGGTGGATCCCTCATCATCATTGCAAAGGTGACAGCCACTTGCAAGGCAACATCTACAATCCTTGTTCTCACCGGGCAGCGCTCAGCGTGCACCCGTTGCAGTCTACAACTGCTGCAACGTGCCTGTCAGCTCCTGAGTGGTTGGCATCTACGAATAGGTCGTTTTTCGTCTATTGTTCAGCGGGCAGAGGTAGGCATTGGCCCGGGCTCTTCTGCTATCTAGGTTGCCTAGTTCAATCGTGTTACTTTGGACAGTATGTACGACTAGAGCTGATCGCATGCTCTTGGAAGTACTGCTTTCTTTTCTAGTTAAAGGACATGTAATCCGCGCTCTGGCTAAAATTTTTTTGTCATCTCGAGTGCTGGACAAAGTAGCAATTTGTACTGTACGCTGTGCTTCTAATAGTTCGTAGAGTTTGTCGTGAATGCCCAAATTGTATGATACTTAAGAGGTATCATAAATACACTTCAACTCACCATAACATTATCTTTGTTCGGTTTCAGGTGGGGGCCAACAGTCGAAAAAGAAGGGTGAGTACGTCACTTGGCATCACCGCGAAACACAACAAAATGAGAGCGAAATTCTATGGACACCCTACCTATTTGCTGCTGTGTTCACCGCGCGCACACTACTGGATCTTTCTAGTCTGCTAACGGGATGTTTGTAGCTTTTTTCTCAGTTCGTATTACAACAAACATACTCACTAGACATTCCAAAAGTACTTCCAGGGGAAGTTGTTCCTTATGCATCATGTTCGTACTGGGTTTTGGCGCAAAAACCATTTCCTGCAAAGGGAGAGAGAGAGAAGAAAGATACAGTAAAGCGCTATTCAAAGGAATTCTGCGGCAATCGCACATTGGCGCATCACTGGCCTTTTGTTCTTTCTGTTCATTTGAACGAAATGTTTTTTTTTGTGTCACAAGCCAGTGCGTATAGCACATATAGCTGTTGGAAATTGCGAGTGTTGCGTCAGCTATTAATTACTATAAAATTCTTGAGCGCTGTACGCATGCACATGTTGCTTTCATATTGACACTGCTTATGCATACAATTCTACTGCGGTCGCTTCTTTCAAGAGCAGCCAGAAAGGTTCTCGTGGAGAAAATATCGTCATACTTCTACGAAGGTGTCGGGCTAGCTTTAAGTTGAATAAGTGGTGAAGTCCCAGCGCAGGCGAAGGAATAGGGCATCAGATAGTGCAGACGAAATGGGCACAAGAGGGCAGTTCCCCTTCGATTCGTGTAATAAACACGTTACAGGAATCGCATTCCTTGAAGCGCTCGTGCGACCAGTAGATCAAGTTTCTCGCAGAACAGTTTCGAAGTATGCCCAAATAATATTTAGAGCAAATGTGTGGCAATCGTGCATGTTATCACAGCGTCGGAAATACATTATTTGTTAATTAACTGAAACATGAAATGCTTTTTCAACCATATGCAAAAAACTAGGCCCTACATAACCAGGTGAAATATTTTCTATTTCAGGTCGGCCTGGATACGACAAATATATCCCGCCTGATCCCAACGGTACTGTAGAAACAGTTATATCTCACTGCTGTATGCTCCCTGTAACAGTTTGCAATAGTGTGTAGTATTTCAGTTATTCTAGCGCTTGTCAGTATTGGCCCCGCCACTGTGCATTACTCGGATGATGATCCGAAGGTCACGAGATCGGATCCCGGCCACGTCGGCTGCATTTTGATGGAGGCGAAATGTTGAGGCCCATGTACTGTGCGATATCAATGTACGTTAAAGAACACCAGGTAACCTAGATTTTGGAGACCTCCAATACAGGGACTGTCATTGTCATAGTACTTTTTCGGATGTTAAACCCAAGAAATTTGTCTACCTCTTGTGAATATTGTCCGTTGGGACAACGTACTGGCTATCGCGGTTGACTGCTGGTCGAGAGCACGCGAGCTTCTTCCCGTCCGTAGCAGTCGCGTCCAATGAGTTCAGGAGAGTAGATGTTACTGTATCGTGCAATCGACGTATACGTTAAGGAACTGCAAGCGGTCAAAACATCGGAAGCCCTCCACTAATTCGTGGCTTGTAAAAATGTGCTTTTCACACGTTCAACTCAGAGTTATGATAAGTATTAATATGTTCTTGTACCGAAGGACATTTCTCAAGCGGATATCTTAATGTGAGAGTATCCATTGCGACAGCTTATTCGAGCTCGTTCGGTGTATATCTGTGCATTCGTTTCGTGCGTGCTTCACATGATAGTTCACGCTCATCTTCTGTTTGTTCATTTAGCGGCCTCCCCTAGCTTTGTATGCGTAGCTTTGTGACACACAACGTATAAAGCCCTTCGTACCAGCACGCGCTGCCCACGGGAGGCGCTCACTTAGCTAGTACATGTTTGCTACAATTAATATTGCTCCTGAAGCTGCAAGCCTCACTTCGTATAGCATTACAGTTTCTTGCTATCGCATTCATTGCTTAGCCCTTTCGGCGAAACTGTAACTTTTTGTATTTTCAAAAGAACCGAATGAGTACTTTGACTGCGCATCCCTCTACCCTTTACTAAGGAAAATGCGGCAAGGACCTGGTGACACTACCAATGAGTTTTCGTCCTACATTAGTAGTTGCTACATACAGTAGTTCTCTCAGCAGGCTGTGTGCTCACAGCAGCGGACGTAGCGTGGCTACAGTGTGCTAGCGTGTCAGCCGTCAAATAACACCACCCCAACATGCAAACTCCAAAACGCGATAGTCTAGTTTTTTCGAGACCTTCTTGGCGCACCGCTCACTTGTAGACGCATTCCTCCTGTCTAGAAAACATCAAACACGCAAATGCGAAAGATAGAGGTGCCTGCAGCTGGAAAAACAAGAAGCAGGAAACATTCCAGCGACGCTCAGAATAACGTGGTTTTCATATCTGGCGCGCGTTTTCTAATCGCGTTGGTAAATAACGTAGGTAAATTTCCGTACGAGCTTATATTTGACATTCCACACTCGGACCTACTCGACAACCAAGACTATCCTTGAACGCTTACATCTGATCAGAAATACGCGTCGCAAAACGCGAAATTTCGGCCAACTATTCTCGTTGCGAAGTAGCACACGAAGCATCTGCCTTCCGGGTGAGTACTGAAGAGTGCGATACTTCTTTATTGCGTTCTCGTCGACTTTTGGTAGAGCAGTGAGCTCCCCTGACCTTCCGCAGCTGGATGTCGAAGGAAACTCCTGCGTTTTCTGGGCCCGAAAGCACTATCAAAGGCACCTTCTCAGCGTCTCCCAATGCCAGCGATAGCAGACAATTCGGTAACGGTGCTGCGAGGGACATGGCGGGCACGTCCAGTGTTGCCAGTTGACAACCATTATGAATATCCCCTATTTTGCACTGCACATTACATTGGGATATAGAACATCTCTGATATCAGCTGTGATTATCTTTGATCGTACGTAGCCTAGCCATTGTTGGTAACTGGCTATGGTATACGGCTGCTGATCCAATGGTCGCGGGATGGAACCCTGGGAGCGGCGGCTGCATTTCGATGGAGGTGAAAAGTGGAGCCCAATGTACTCTGCGACGTCACCGCACATTGACATCCCCTAGTCGTCGAAATTTCTGGAGACCTCCACCACCGCGTCTTTCGTAATAAAAACTGAGTTATTGGGACGTAAAGCCATAAAATCAATCAGTCATAAGTCCAAGCTGCAGAATTGCCAAAATTTATCTGTCTTAGTTGGTGCCACTCAGTACGGCGTGTACTCGCTTTGGTTTGTGTAGTGGGTTCTTAAATATGGCGGAAGCTTTCAGTCTCGGAGGCAAAGTGATAGGCATTTAAATAGTATTGTTATTGTTATTTGTTTATACGCGAGTGATCATTTATCGTTTACATCATCAACGGTGCTTTATTGCATATCAGCTTGACTGCACTCTTGCATTACCTATATGATGGCCACGAAGACATCGTAAGGTGTGGGTAAAACAGGATTTCTCTAACCGTAAGGTTGTGACATTCAGTAATGCTGAAACGATACTTTCCTCAGATTGCTCGGACACATTGCTCGGAAATACAGTTTTAGGTGCTTGCTGGTTGCACATGTCGCTGAAATTCAAAACCATGAGCGTATCATTGAAGCCTAAGCTAGCTCTGATTTTTTTTATGAAAATAGGTGCAGCAGCTCAGTAGTTGACCCTTCAGCCTCGCTTCTACCCTGAAGCACGCATCACGAATTGCTATTCTAACAGGAACTGACATTTTTACAGAACATCACGTCGTCTTCCATTAAGCTTATTTAGTTGAAGAATACGACAGAGTTACTTTCCTCTAAAGCCTTCAATATTTATTTACTTACTTATAATACCCTCAAGGCCGTAAGGCATTACAGAGGGGAGTGGTTAAAAATACATAAACAAAATGAACAGTGAATTCAAAAAATACAATTGTTCTCCAAAAAACATAGACAAGTTAGTTAAAGTAAACAAACGAATGCAGTGTGAATGCAAATAATAGAACAATTCACCTGGTTATAAAATGTTAACTAATGCTTCGCAAAAATTTTTGTGGTTAGTAATGGTTGCGACGCTTGTGGGAAGGTGGTTCCACTCTTGAGATGTACGGGGAATAAACGACTGAAAGAAGGACTTAGTATGACATGATGCGATTCTCACCTTATGACGATGATCCACACGGTTTGGAATGTACTGAGGTCGCAGTATAAAGACATCATGAAGTGATGAATGGTGGAAAAGTTTATGAAAGAGGGAGAGACGGGCGATTTTGTGTCGGTTAGCCAATGGAATGACTGCTAGACTATTTTTCATTGAGGTTATACTCGCAGTACGGTTATAGTTAAAGAGGATGAACCGAACTGAGTTATTTGGTACTAGTTGAAGTGAGGTGATAAGGTTAGCATGACTAGGGTCCCATATGGCGGATGCATATTGAAGTTTGGAGCGTGTAAGAGTCTTATATAGTAGTACTGTTAACGTGGATGGTGCTCTGGAAAAGTTACGTCGTAAGTATCCCAGCATGCGATTAGCATTGTTAATTACGTACTCTACGTGAGTGGTCCAACTTAAGTTATTTGTAAAGTGTACACCGAGATATTTATACGAATGACCGATTCTAGGGGAATGTTGTTAAGGTAATAGGTGCTATGGTGGCAATCAGTTCTGGATACATGCAACATTTTACGTTTGTTAATATTTAATTTCATTAACCACTTCTTGCACCAGTCAGCTAGATTATTTAGATCACTTTGCAGTATTTTAGTATCAGTAGCATTAGTAATTTCCCGATAAATTACGCAGTCATCTGCGAAGTTACTGAAGCAGATAGATCATTAATATAGATAAGAAATAATAGAGGACTCAACACGGATCCTTGAGGCACAACTGACTGTACTTCAGTGAATGGAGAATTATGATCATTAGCAGTTCCAAATTGGAGGCGATTGGTGAGGAAATATTCTATCCAGTTCATGAGATTAGGGTCGATATCTAGTAAACAGAGTTTAAAGAGCAGTAATTTATGACATACCTTATCAAAGGCTTTGCTGAAATCCAGGAAAATACTGTCAGCGCAGGATGAGCGATCGAGGATTTGATGGATCAGAGAATTGTTCAGAGAATTGTTCAGAGAATTGTTCAGAGAATTGCTTCAGAGAATGGCTTCTTTAAAATAACGGAGCTATTAAAGCTGGAGATCCGGCCGCCCAGGTCTCGTATCAAATTTTCCTTGCTGGGAGAGGACCCCCACTTTCCCTTGATCCACTACACACACTGATACTTGACAGCGATTTAGCGAAGTACAATGTGGAAAGAAAGAAAGAGAGAGAGAGCGAAAATCTGCTTCTACGAAGAAGGATCCACCCAGCTTGGAGGGTATCTGCTCCAGGCCATGACGCAATAACCATACTGATACATGGCAGTGATTAGTCGAAGATTATTAAAGAATGACAGAAACATAGCTGATTGCCAGCCTGCACCGCACACAATCGTTTCCTCGACCCACTACCCACACATCTGGCCTCGGCCCACCGCTGTATGAAATGGTAGTGACACTGCCACGGTAGCGAAACAAAGGAAGAAAGGTTTGCGGTTGCACGGAAATGAAGAGCGGACCGGCGCTTGTCATCGACGCACTCTGTACATATTACCCTCAGCCCGCTGGTACGTGATGGTGATAGTAAGCGATAACCATAGTGCTACATATTAGTGATATTGTGCTGCACACGCTGGCCCCCAGCTCCGCTGTTTACTCAGGTTTGACGGGGGCGGAAGTGGCTTTACTTTTATTTATTCTGCATCTTCAATGGTTGCAATCAAATCAATATATATTTCTGCTCTTCAAGGAAGTGCTCGAGAGAGAAAAAAAGAGAAAATCCAAACATTAAAGGTTTGTTATTTCATTGGCGAGTATTATTGCTTGCAAAATAACAGAAAAATATTCCTTACTGCATTTTTCCAGATCGTTCCCCCTGCGCAGCTTTTAATCTCAGCACACAATGCAATGGCAGAACCACAGGTTGGCACTACCACCCACCGTATAAGTTCTGCGTTCGGAGCGACGGTGGACATTGTGGAGTTGGAAATAACAATTTCGGAAGCTGTGAAGATTGCGCAGCACGCTGCAATAGTGAGTCCATAACATGTTACTCGACAGGACTATGAAGCTTGCGCGGAGCATATTCCAACAGAATCCAAAGTTTCCAAGAGCATCTTTCGGAACTGTACTTTCGAAACCAAATACCATTTCGGGTAACTGAAATCCAAGCCATTGCAGGCACTTTAACTGCACACAGCGCACCTCAGTGGTTGCGCTGTGTCTCGTAACACCTGATGTTAAATGACCGACTTGTTTCATTAAGTCCTAACAATGGTCGTGCGGTGTTCATCTGTGGAACCTGAAGCATGACTCGTGCAAGCTTGGTGATAATCGTAGCCATACCTTGCTTACAAAGAAAAGTGAGATTTATTGCGAGAGGCTGGGCAACCGCAGCGGTAACACGTTGTCATGCTAGGCTAATACTTCATCAAATGATACATTACGGCTTCTACGGTATGTCAACCATGAATTTAGCACTGTTATATTTCCACACTGTAAAATTGCTTCGATGATGCAGCTTCAACGAGGACTTGTAATATTGTTGAAGATAACAAGAGGAAGGTGCTAGTTAGTCAGTAGAGCTCCAGTGACCATGTGAGCCAAATGGTATCGCGCTCAGCACGCTAGCGAATTTTCAGTTTTGTTTCAAATGCAGTTGAAAATAGCCTGCTATTTTTTTCCAACAAATGGCATCACTGGCAGCACAGTATGTGTGGCCTCCTTTTTCTATGTGTTCTTAAGGATAGACACATAAGTTGTACCATTTGTTAAGCTCAAAGCACACACATAAATAGTTGCAGCGAATTTTTTCGCGTTCACGTGATCAGCCATTGCTATTTCTGCCTCAAGAGGTGTAGTTGGTGTCCCCGGTGTTGTAATATGTTCCAAAAATAGGAAACGCCCATCAGCCCTAGTTCAAAAGAAATCGCAGATCGCGGGCTGCGTTCCGTGCAATAATATTTGCCTCACACTTTACATGAGTTTGCACGTCGGATGGGCATGGTTATCTGACTAGGTGCATAAGGTGTTGGACGTCCGCTTTGAACTTAATTTATCTTAATTATTTCTAACCTAGAAGGATTCTGCTTCTTTTCAGTCACTGTATGTGCTGAAGAATTGACAACAAAAGCTCCACAAGGTCTACCAAAGATTAACCCCTTCGGACGCTGACCTACAGAAATAAAGTGCAGCTCTGCTCCAATAAATTTCGCCTGCTCGCTAAACGTTCCAAAACTGTGAGTTGGAAACTCTTTTCAACGAGTCACAGCTCGATGCTGTTGACATTTTCGGTCCGCAGCTGCTTATCTCTTGACAAACCTTTAAACAAAATATGTGACCAGCTAAACTCACCTTTGATGCCATTGTCCCCTAATAATTTTCTGTGCCTGTGAAACGGACGAGACAATAGGGCGACGCCGTCGCGCAATGCTGCACTGCGCCGCCGAGGGCGCCCCCGACGTAGCCTAGCTGCGCGACTCCCATCCGCACGGCGGTCGTGGCGCCGCCTGTGATTCTTGACTGCTAGAAAGGAACTCCGATGCGCTGTGTTATCGGAGCTCTGTTTATAACGCTGTAGAGTATCACGTGTATTTAATGGGGCCTCTGAATCTTCCAGTGTTCTTGTACCAGCTGTAGCCTCATAGCTCATTTACGCTACAGTGCCAAGTGTGTCTCATAGGACCTGTGAATGTTCGAGCGCGCTTGCGCCAGCTGTAGCGTCATAGCGGGTTCACGCTGCTACCTCGACTACCACGTGTATGTAACCAGGTCTGTGGATGCTCGGCTCTGAGAGAGTACTCTAGACCCTGTTGCGGTGTCTACCAGGTCGCTCTATACTGTACACCACTTTCTGTAACTAAGCCTTCCTTGTGTCGGTAAACCTTTTGTATTCGCGTTCCTAACTCCAGCCTTGATAGTTTCTCAACCACGCCCAAGCCATGCTACCAAGCGAGAACTGTGCAATGAGCAACCCTGTGCCACGGCGGTGTATCCATAACTAAATAAACGTGGCGGATCACATTTGTTTACATATGTTTTGCCTCGAATAGCTTTGAGGTTGTCGTTGCACACGCGCCACGCTGCATATGCACAGGTAGATATATAGGCGCGGAAGGGCGTAGCGCTACGTTTGCACATGCGCCACGCCGCGTGACTTACGCGCACACTCCCCTCGCCGTGCGGCTCTCCTCTCAACCCCGCTATGCTGCATATGTTCCGTTATGCTATCTTTAAAAAAAATTTATTGATTAATAGTATTATGCATTACAGGACAATCTGGCTCTAGTGTCGATGGCGACTCCATGAGTGGCGCTTAGCCGCCATGTGAGTGATGGGAAGCACAGGATTCTTCAGACTGGTGGTTGAGCCAATCACACGAGCCAGATAACGCTCCAGTTATAGATTATGCATAGAGGTATACAGCTTCGCTGTAAAACACTCATACTTGTTCGAACGGACGTCGGTGTCTAAAGGAAGCTCCACCTGTTTCCTATTCTACAGCTGAAGAATGCGGAGTGAAATGGCAGATCATGCGTGCGCTGCTCCACCATGCAAACAAGACAGTAGCCTGATGGCCGGCTACTCGCACGACACGTACTCGTCCATGGGCCCTCCGGGTGCCCAATTGGCGCCTCAGTTGCATTTGTTAAAATGCACGCATTGAGCTCGGATAGAAGCGCTAAGGAAGGCCACTTTGCAGAGTGACTATAACGGCCCGAAGATTTTGACACTCAATAGACATCAGATATTCAGGCTTTAATATCGGTAACGTCTATAATTCAGTGGCTAGTTTTAGGAAGCCCATGGGCGAGCTTGCAAGAGTTCATCGATCTTGCGGTAAAATGTCACGGGCTTCTGGCGATGATTAATAGCTGATCCTGGTACATAGACACTTGCGGTCCCGCCGCAGTGACCTAGTGGCTATAACGCTAGGCGGCTGATCTGAAGTAGGCGGAACTAATTGTGGGCCCACCGTCCGCGTTTCCATGACGACGAATTCTTGACACTCATGTGCCTTACGATGTCAGAACAATTTAAACAACCCGAGGTGTTCAATATATCCATAGCCCTCTACTACGGCATGTCTCATAACCACATCGTAGTTAGGGAACTTAAAACACCGAAGTTATATTGGACGAATGCCATCGGATGCCTCCTTGCCAACGACTAACGGCACGGACCCCCGCATATCGACGGAGGTCAAACACTAGGAGAATTGTTGCTGTGTGGTCTCAGTTCATGTTAATGAACCCAGGGTGGTCGAAATTTCTGGAGCCTTCGTGTATAGCGCTTCTCATGATCATATCCTGCTTATGGGACCTAAAACCTTCAAGTTTAAACATAGGAGTAGGTCGACTGAAACGCAGTAGCGTTGCCTTTAGAGCGCGTTAGGAAGCTTCCCAGTGTTCATTGCAGCGACGGGCTACGTGTACGTAGTTTTCGCCTCTAACCGAAAAGTGATACCTGGAAGATGTGGTCTGTTTTTGGGGAAATTCGCATTGACAAGGTAAACGCGTATATTTTCCTTGGCGTGACTTCAGACACTTCATTACACTGGACATCTCATATAGACAATTTGTGTACAAAACTCAGCTTTGGATGCTTTGCATTATTTAAGGTTAGAAACTACTTCAACTTACACACACTGCGTACATTCTACTTTAAAGTTTTTCACTCTCACCTAACCTATTGCATCGAGGCATGGAGATACACTTATGCTTCATACTGCTCCGAAGTTACCGTTTTGCAAAAGAGAGCTGTACGAACCATTGCATCAGCATCCAAGAATGCACCATACACTGAAGTTTTCAGAAATCTTAACATAATGCCTTTTAATATGGTTAGGCAATACAAAAGAGCATTATTGGTACACAAAATAATGAATAAAAACGTACCCCTTCTATCATCAGTCTTACTGAAACCCAGAGGTCACACTCGACAGGCGGAACAATTAAATCTTAACCTGCCGATAGTCGACAATGTTTACGGTCATCGAACAGTATCCTTTGTTGGTGCAAAAATCTGGAACAGTATCCCTACCCTGATTAAATGTCAGCCAAATATGACACAATCACTCAGGAAAGTCTTCCTGTCGGGGAGTTAGGATTCACCATATTGACATCGCACTACAAACTGTGTGTACATGCACATTGATTCTGTTCTCTTTGTTTTCATACATGATCGTGTTTAAAAATGTGATTTGCGTTCGACTTGTATTTATAAACATCGTACTCGCTAATTAAAACCACAATATGCAATGTCTGTAATGGATCCCTAACTAGACATATCGGCTACATCCGGATGTTCTCGCAGAAATATTTAGTAAATAATTTCAGTGAAATAAAAACATTCTTCTTCTTCACTCTTCTTCATGCGATATCAGGTCAATCGAAACAGACAGCCCTAAGGCATCCTCCACCAGTAGGGTTACAGAAATGGGGAGTGTACCCTTCTTTGTAGATTGTCGTGGTTTGGAAAATTGTTGGGCACGAAGATAAGAAAGGTATGTGAGGTCAAGGTTTGCAATCTACTGGGGAACATGCGTTGTAACATGGAAACAGTAGGCAGGTTGGTATGTTTCGTACTACGCCCGGCAAGACCAGCGTTACTTGTTTTCCCGCTGTAGCACGTGAGACTATTTTAGAGGATTCACAAGATAAACTGGCCATGGTGCTATGTAGCCCAACATTTTCGAGTGCTACGACTTTTCGCTTACTCGAAGCACTGACATTATTTCATAGATGCATGTACCGTGACGTACCCGTGGAAATTACTCGCGGGAAATTGATCGAAGGATACTTCTTTCAAGATAACTATATTAACAAATTCTGTGGTAATAGCGCCCATCGAAGAAACACAATATGTCCTAGTGATACAGAATGGGCAAAATTCGGTTATGATAACGGTATTAGTTACAGAAACGTGCTAATAATTTATTTTCGTCCAATACACTTTTAATAATCCGCTGCTTTTAATTTCCGCTGCTGATACGAATATAGTGGGATCGCATCCCGGCCACTATGGCTGCAATTTTATGGCGGCGAAATGCTGGCGTAAGTGTATACTGTGCGCTATTAGTACACGTTATCAACCACGGGCGGACGAAATTCTCGGACCCCCGACTCTGGCACCTCTCATAATTATTGAGACGTAAGAACCCATAAATATTTAAATATCATGATAGAACATGGTGCCGAAATAATCGCGGGGAAGGAGCGAGTGCTTCTATTGTTTCCTCGTTAGGGAGTTGCCTTATATTTAGAATTAAAAGTGTACCGCACCACCAGAATGTGTAGAATAAATATGTAACATGGGTTGCGGCGGAACACAATCCATGCAGCAGAACATGAACATAACAAAAAATAGGAAGGCAGGAACCAAGGAATCACAAATGAGTTATGAGAAGTATGCGAGGAAAGACAACGTAGTGAGAATGCAAAAGAAGAAAAGAACAATCTGACAGATTAGCACGAGAACGAAAGCAAAAGAAAGTGCATGAAAAAAAAGATGTGAGTGATCCTTCTATCAAAGGAATCGATATAACACGAAAGGGAAATGTCGCTTCGCATAAGCGGTTGAGTGTGCATTGTTAGACCGAGATCAACTTGGCCGATTGCTATCGGTGTTTCGCTGTTACGGCACCGTGTGACGTGCATCAAGTGTCAACCCTTTGTGGTAACCGAAGTAGTTTACCTAATAACTGGCAAAATTCTATAGTAAATGCCGCGTGACAAGGGAATCTGTGATGTTGCGCCACATTGACCCGCAAACATGGTTCCCGTGTTCTAGCGCCTAACGCAGCAGTTTTCTTACTCGCAACGCGTTCGCGAAGCGGTCAGCGGGGAAGCGCCACCCACGAAGAAAGGTGTCCGGTGCCCTGCCAACGCGCTATCAGCGGATATACGCTCGACGCTGTACGAACGCGCCTTCATTGGCGCGGGTCTGCATGCGTTCATCGAGGCGCACCCTGAAACGCACCTGAAATGGTGCCGCCATCCAGGAGAGACAAAGTAAAGCTGCAGTGATTCGCTTTTCCTCTCCTGGATGGCAGTGCCGTTCCAGACAGTGTGCGCCTGGATGCGCGCGTGCTGAGCCGGACGAGACAAGAAGGCGCGTTCGTACAGCGTAGAGCATGTGCGGCGTGAGAGCATTGGTACCACTCCGGTCATCTTTCGTTATGCCGCGGGGGGCTGTGTGTTTGATTTCCAGCGCGTGAACAGAAAAGTTTTTCTGAGTGTTTTCTTTATTGTTCTTATATGTTTACTTTGCTGCATCATATCCGTTACCGTAGTGGCGTATGGGGTCGTGGTGGACCCGGCATGAAACACTCTCGTGTAAAAATTGAACGGTACAATAAACCTGAAAAATCTTGAGGAAGACATGAAGCTTCAGGAGGTCACGTTGCAAATCGTAGAATATGCTCTTTGTAGGCTTGCGATGTTATTTGGAAAGTTAATACTAGCGCTATCTCCAACAACGATATGCAGCTGAATGGCGTCACCTTGAATCTCATTACAATTCCAGTTGTTGGGTTTGATGTTCATGGCACTGACGCTAAAGGAAACTTCGCTGGCTTTGATTTCAGCCAGCATGTGCCTCACCGTGCTTTGAATTTCGAAATAGGTCACATCTCTCCATGCATAATGTAGTGTGCACCGAGAGGTCAACTACGACAAATTGCTCGAACACAATAAGGAGGAAGAAAGACGCTGGAAGGAAGATGTACGCTGTGAAGGAAGACACAAGAAGAGGAGGGAAACGCATGCAGGCGAGGAAGACGCACGCTGTGGCCTTTGGAAAGGAAGGCCAGAATGCGCAGGAAAAAAGAGGCAATACCAGTGTTTCACGAGGACCGGCGTATTGCGGAACAATTCTGCAGTATTACAGAGAAAACAGAAAAATGTAACGAGCACCACATAAGCATCTCACAGCAGTGAAATCTACGGCGCTACATAGACTCCAGACAAATACATACACCAACTTACACAGGCTACATACATTCTACAACACAGCATACAGAGATCTATGTCCGTGATAAGGGTCCGCACCAACTCTGTTTCACATGAGGTGGGAGCGTACACTACACAATAAAGAATACCACAACATGAACAACACAGGGGAACAATCGGTGGCACTGCCGTCCAGCTAGGTCTTTGAGGATCAGCTTTGGCTGGTCCAAAGGGCAGAGATGATGGCATGGGCCAGCGGTGCCTTGGAATAAGCGCCCCGACCATTTGTGATGCCCGCCTTCAGGGGCAACAGTTCTTTTTCTATATTTTATAATAAGTTTTGTTCTCTCTCTACCAATGTTTGATACACTACGCCAGCGGAAACAACCACCGGTTCACTCGGCTGACCTTGACAGGCTCATGCAGGTGACACGAAGCACATCGATGCTACTACCACAGCTTTGCCTAGATAAAATTTCTTGGCGCTGTTTTTATTCGCGCTGTTTATCGCAGGGCCTACGCGTATTGCACGCTACTTCCAAAAAATTATGAGTATCCATATATGCCTTAATGCGACAGATGCATTGAATCGAGCAAAGTGACAAATTTGGGCAGTACTAATGCAGACCTTCTCTGCAATAAGCTAGTTGAATTGGATAATTCTTTTATTGGAGCAATCGATCTAGCTTAGATCACTCATTACAAAATTATTTTACATATGCTTACTGTGTTCTTTCCCAAAAGTTAGAAATATTTCACTACGGCCATCCGAAATTCTCTGGTATCTTTGACAGCCCCTAATTGTGAGAGCCTTTTATCGCTACTCTTGTTGTTGGAGGTTTCAAATTAAGGATAAAACTTTACACCGCTAACTTGCTATTTTTTCGATTCCCTACAATTTCCTGCTGTGTGGCACAGGAGCTGTGTCACAGATCATAAAAGCTCATTAGCTCTTTCTGTTTGCAGTACCGTTGCTCGCGATTCCCTTCCGTTGCTATGTATTCTGGAAAATGTAAACAGGTAGGCTTAATTTTGCAAACACAGCTATTATTCACCGTATGGCACTCGTAGATAGTTATCTTCTTGTTCTGATCTTATTTTTTTTTTGTCTTCATACTGCTTGAAAATGTGGCGGATCAGGCACGTAAACTACACAGTGCTAATTTTATATTCTAATAGAAATCGTAAACTCTGCTCTGTTGGTTATGCATGGTACAAAGTCTAGGGAGCGAACATAACGAACGACAAAATGGAGAGCAAGCATGCACGCACAGCAGCCCATGTATCTGTTTGTGTCTTCACTGTCGCTTTATTTTTTCCTCCGATAGCTTTGCGTCTCTCATTTTGATCATGCTGAACGGTATACATTCTACTAAAGCACCGAATTCGCTTGTTAGTTCACACTATGCCTACGGCTCGCGTGGCATATTTCGTGTTCGGGCACAAGTTGACGCATATGCCGCATGAATACTCGTTGATGAGAAGGATTGGAATTGCGCCCGGCATCATATAATTTATCACCGGTGCCTGAAAAGCGAGCCCGCGCTGCCGCGTATTCCGCCCTAGCGCTGACGTCAAAGCTGCTCTTGTCGGCAACCTGGAGCTCTGTACACGAATGAAAACTTTACGCGCACAGGCGCCGCATTTGCGACTTTTTTATAGCATGCTGGAATTGTTTTCGTCGTTACATAATTGACTTTCCCGTTACAGAAGTAAGAATTCCACGTAAGATAATCACAGTCCAAACTATCTTGTACGTTGCGATTAGGCCAATTACAGTTTACGATCATCTGACGGTTTTATTTCAAGAAATTGAAATTCAGACGCTGGAATACTGGCGGCGTCGCCGAGAGCTTGCGTGGTGTGGACCAGATTCTTACGGCGGTAGCAGTAGCTCGAGATGACTATATCTGCCGGACGCCTAGGCTTGCGCCGATACCAACAATAATATGGCGCACGTCTTCGTCCGGCCCCCCAGACGAAGACGTGCTCCATGTTATACTCTAGTCCACAACGTAATTCGTCGCGAAATGAAGTACCAAGCAGTGCATCGTATTTACTGACGAGAGCACCCAGCCTACTGAGAATAATTTGCCCGCAGCGAGCAGCAGCACTTAAGGAACAAATTTATCCCAAAAGGTGTAGGAATTGTGCACCTGTTATGACTTGAAAATTGTATGATTTACTCGTAAACTATTATATATTGTATAATTACTTGTGTTTTTATCTTTTTGTTTGCATAGTGGTCTATCGGCTCTAAATTTTGGAAGTATCGCTTCACTGCTTTATTGATCTTCCCAGGTGATTGTTAACTCTTGTACTGATATCGTTTAAATGAGAAGGGTACTGTGCAGTACTGATCCTTGTAGCGCTGTACAATGTGACATATTATGAGAATGTTTTGTATCTACATCATTTTTTTTCAATTGATAAGCATGGAGTAGCCTGCTCCATGCTGAAGGCAACAGCAACAGCATTTCATTACAAAATGACAGTTACCTATAACGCACCGAGCAGAATTCACCCATATTGGCTCGTCGACCTCAACACGGCCGCGACTTTGCAGCGAAATGTCAAGCCTGTGTAAATGCCCTGCAGCGGCGCATACCTATGGAAGCAACGTCAATGCCGCCGTCTGCCTTGAGCGCGCCGGAGTGCTGCGAATTCCACGGCTAAAGATATAAAACCGCTACCGCACCAATGCCGGGAGGCAGAACATGCGGCAGCAGGAGGCCAACTCCAAGCGACGTCAATGACCTCTGCATTACTCACTTCATTTTCAATACGTGTTTCTCGTCGGCATAATCAAACTGAGCGGCAGCACTTCAGCGAAGTCGCAGAATTTTTTTTCGCACTCTTCTATGCACAGCCTTCACAACGGGACTTGAAAATCCTCCCGCAATTCAACTGAATAGGAGTGAGGCGAGTGGGCGGTGAATCGAGGGAAAGGCCAGCCTTTACTATGCTTTTATGCCTTTCTTTCTTTCTCTCTTCCTTTCTTTCTTTCTTTCTATCTATCTTTCTTTCTTTCTTGTCCTCCCCATCATCACTGTCATGTAACTGTAGGCAGCGAGCAACCTTCGGGCAGCGCGGCTGGGTATGGTCGCTGCCAAGGGAACCCTTCGCCTAGAGTGGCATGAACAAAACGACGGCACACCTTGATGGTCTCTAATTAGCTAGCGCTTTAATCTTGATAGCCCTGGCGATTAGGCGACTAGGCGGCGTGGCGACTAGGAAGGGCATTACTGAAGAGCAATAAAACGCTATCGCAGCCGCCTAAGAGATGATTATGATGATGACGATTGTGGTTCGTTTAGGGAAGGATGCTAATTTCTGCAACCCCTGTAGGGAGCACGGCTAAGCGTCCGTGGAGGAGGGGGAAAGGGAGTGAAAGAGATAGAGAGAAAAGGCCGTAGTGGAGGGCTCCGGAAATTTAGACCACCTGGGGTTCTTTAACGTGCAATCACAACGCACAGTACAAGGGTATATATATATATATATATATATATATATATATATATATATATATATATAAAAGAGTGACCTTAATTTAAGGTCGGGCGGTCCCATGCCGCCCATTTCCCACAAGGGTGGGTGACCTCCCAAGCGTACAGCACCTTCCAACAGCCGAGCACCAGGAGGAAGCGCGCTTGTCCCTATTTTACCGGTAGGTACCCGGCGGCAGTGGCGGATGCCTCTCTGCCTACCACAGCAAGGCGGACGCTCAACTATTTCACCAAGGCCGTGGTGGGTAAGGTGTGCCCTGGGGACCTGCCACGTCCTTATGGGGCCACCTTTCGAGACAAGTACACGTAAACCGAGCGCCAGGTGTGTACTCCTCTACCCGTTTTTAAACCGGTGGGTGTCCGGCCGGCACTGGGATTTGAACCCGGTACCTACCGCATCGGAAGCGGACGCTCTAACATTGCGCCACCGTTGCAGATTGCACCCTCCGCTGCGCCAACGCACGTTGCTGCACCACTGACGTATGCTGAAGCACCAGTGACGTATTCTGAAGCACCACTGACGTATGCTGAAGTTGTGGTACGACCGCCTGCACAACCAACAGTTGCTTCAGCCAGCCAAGTCGCTACTTACTACACGCGACCACGTCCTGTACGCCCCGTTCGTGCACCCTTCTCGCCTCCCAGGGCACCTGTGAACCCCTGGCGTACTACGGATAACCGGCCGATTTGCTACTTTTGCGGCATCCCAGGACATGTGGCGCGCCTCTGTAACCGCTGTGCATCCTATTTTCGCGACAGCGCTCCGACCTACGGCTACTTTAACCAACAGCCAGCGGTGCAGAGCTACGGCCACTTTAACGAGCAGCCAGCGCACCATGCACCGCCTGACGCATCCGACTCGTACTCACGTCGAGCCACTATAACGCTCGTCGATCTGGGTCTCCACGCCGGCGCTCCATTTCGCCGATGCTTCGGCGTTCCGACCGTGTCCAGGAGGAAAACTAGGAGCCGCAGTTCCCGAGGCAAGAGCTGCGTCGCCATCGAAGATTTCAAGCCCTCATTTTCCGCCCGCTAACGAGATTGTTGTGTTCGTAGATGGCGTACCGACTAATGCTCTTGTAGATACTGGAGCTGCTGTTTCTGTGATTAGTGACGCACTGTGCCGTAAGCTGAAGAAAGTGACGACTCCGCTTGACATTTCACTACGTACAGCCAGCTCGCAGCCCCTCAAGCCTTCAGCGACGTGCACGGCCCGCATTTTGATCCAAGACGAACTGTACATAGTCGAACTTGTCGTTCTTTCGCATGCGTCGCATGAAGTCATTCTAGGTTGGGATTTCCTTTCTCTGCATCGTGCAGTTATCGACTGCGCTCGTCCACAACTCGCCTTGTCCCCGTTCAGTGACATGACCGTCGATACACCTCGCCCGTCTGCCAAAGTGATTGCCGCTGCTGACGTCGTCATCTCTCCTTTTTCTGTTGCCTCGGTGTCCATCTGCTGTGACACTGCCCTCAGTTCGACTGCCTTGTTTTCGCCGTCCTACGAATGTGCTCGCCGCCGTAACGTTCTTGTTCCGTTTGCCGTTATCGCGCCTGTTGATGGTTCCGGTGCTGTTTACGTGTGCATTGCATTCCCCTGCCCTGCAGCTATATTACATGGTGAGTGCGTTGGGTATCTCGACACTTTCGATGCTGTCTTCCCGATCGCACCTTTCGACGAGACCCCACTGACTATTGATGCTATCGCTTCTGTCGCCGAACCCGCGTCACTTGACAACGACGTTTTCTTGCGCTGCGTTGATAAGGAGCTGACGCAAGCACAGCGGAATCAGCTCATTACGCTGCTTGATCGTTTTCGCACCTCATTCGACGTCGGTCAACCTTCATTGGGGCGTACGTCGACGGTTGTACATCACATTGACACCGGTCACCATGCCCCACTGCGCCAGCGTCCCTACCGAGTTTCCCCGGCTGAACGCAACGTCATAACTGAGCACGTCGATGACATGCTTCAGCGTGGCGTGATTCAGCACTCACAAAGTCCTTGGGCTTCGCCGGTAGTTCTGGTGCGGAAAAAGGATGGCTCAATCAGATTTTGCGTAGACTACCGCCGACTCAACAACATCACACGCAAGGATGTTTATCCCCTACCACGAATAGATGACGCTCTCGATTGCCTTCAAGGTGCCGAGTTCTTCTCTTCGCTGGATCTGCGCTCTGGATACTGGCAGGTGCCGATGGCCGAGGCTGACCGTTCCAAAACAGCTTTTGTGACCCCAGATGGATTATATGAATTTAATGTAATGCCCTTCGGTCTTTGCAATGCGCCTGCGACTTTCGAAAGGATGATGGACACTGTTCTCAGAGGGCTCAAGTGGCATACCTGTCTTTGCTACCTGGACGACATAGTGGTCTTTTCTTCAGATTTTGAATGCCACCTCACTCGTCTAGAGCAAGTTCTTCACTGTCTCAAGGCTGCCCGATTGCAACTGAACCTAAAAAAATGCCATTTCGGCGCGCGCCAGCTCACGATCTTAGGCCACGTCGTGTCCAAAGAAGGCATTTTGCCAGATCCTGCGAAACTGCGCGCGGTTGCAGAGTACCCCAAGCCCACTACCCTCAAAGAGCTACGCAGCTTCATCGGTCTCTGCTCCTATTTTCGCCGCTTCATACGTAATTTCGCCTCAATTATCGCCCCCTTGACTCGACTTCTTGCCGGCAGCACTTCGCTATCTGCATGGAACTCTGACTGCGATGAGTCATTTATGACGCTCCGCCGGCTCCTTACATCCCCTCCAATACTGCGCCACTTCGATCCAGCTGCGCCTATTGAGATCCACACAGATGCCAGTGGTGTTGGTCTTGGCGCCATTCTCGCTCAACGCAAAGACGGCTGTGACGAATATGTTGTCGCCTATGCCAGTCGTACCCTAACAAAGGCGGAGTCAAACTATTCCGTAACGGAAAAGGAGTGCCTCGCAATTATTTGGCCAATTGGAAAATTCCGTACATACCTTTACGGACGCCAGTTTGACGTCGTTACCGACCATCATGCTTTATGTTGGCTCTCCTCTCTAAAAGACCCCACTGGCCGCCTCGCTCGCTGGGCTTTACGTCTTCAAGAATATGACATACGTGTCATTTATCGCTCTGGACGTAAGCACTCGGACGCCGATGCCCTCTCACGCTCTCCGCTACCTCCTGACCCTGCTAGCTCACCTGTCACCATCTGCGATGCGTCATCTCTGAGCATCAGCGATATGCCGGCCGAGCAGCTGAAGGACCCCTGGATCGCGTCCCTGTTTCAAGTTCTCTCCCGCCGTTCCCCTGGGCCGCTACCACGCTCTCTTCGTCGTCAAGCGCAACACTTCGTCGTACGCGAAGGCATATTGTACCGACGCAGCTACCTAACCGACGGCCGCCGGTGGCTGCTTGTAATTCCTCGTCACCTGCGCTCACATATTTGCGCCGCATTCCACGATGACCCTCAATGCGGCCACGCTGGCGTTTTCAAGACATATTCCCGCATTCGCCTACGTTATTATTGGCGCGGCATGTACCGATATGTTCGCCAATACGTTCGGTCATGTTCGGCGTGCCAACGCCGCAAGACACCTCATACCACCGCTGCTCTTCTACAGCCTTTTCCCTGCCCAGTACGTCCATTCGACCGCGTTGGAATTGATCTTTACGGTCCCCTGCCCAACACACCTGATGGCAACCGGTGGATCATTGTCGCCGTTGACCACCTCACCCGGTATGCGGAAACATCTGCGCTGCCAGCTGCCACCGCTAAGGATATCGCCAACTTCATCCTTCGTCGTCTCATTCTCCGACACGGTGCACCACGTGAATTACTGAGCGACCGCGGCCGCGTCTTTCTCTCCAACGTAGTCGAGGCACTGCTACACGAATGTCGCGCTGTTCACCGCGCCACCTCCGCGTACCACCCCCAAACAAACGGGATGACGGAACGTTTGAATCGTACCTTGGGTGACATGCTTGCCATGTATGTTAATGACGACCACTCCAACTGGGACCAAGTGCTACCTTTCATCACCTATGCCTACAACTCTGCGCCACAAACTACTACCGGATTCTCTCCTTTCTTTCTTTTGTACGGACGCGAACCATCCTGCTCCATGGACACCATTCTCCCTTACAAGCCCGACATGTCTGAAGCAACGCCTGTATCCGAAGCGGCGGCTCATGCCGATGAATGCTGCCAACTCGCTCGTTCGTTTACCGCGCAAGATCAGTGGCGCCAAAAATCGCGCCATGATGCCTCCGCATCTGCTCCCGAGTACACCCCGGGAATGCTGGTCTGGCTGTGGGTGCCCTCCACAACTCCCGGCCTTTCGACAAAGCTGCTCTCACGCTACCATGGCCCCTACCGCATCGTGCAACAAACTTCACCAGTGAATTATATGATCGAGCCACTCAACCCTTCCCCCGATCACCGTTGCAGAGGGCGCGAAATAGTTCATGCAGACCGGCTCAAACCGTGCTACGACCCTCCTGTCGTGACTTCTCCCTAAGTCGCCAGGTTGGCTCCTTTCTGCGCGGGGAGTGATTGTAGTGGAGCAGACCGGCAGCAGGTCTGACTCACCGCGAAGACGACGTTGACGTTGGTGTTGTTCTGAGCTCAGCTAGTTCTAATATAGTGAGCGTATCCTGTCAACGTCTTGTCTTTGATTACACCTCGTTACAATATATATATATATATATATATATATATATATTGATTGTAGCAGAGCATATCGGCATCAGTGCGAGTCACTGTGAAAGAAGACGACGTGAGTCAGCTTGGCTGGGTCATCCCACTTGTTATTCGTACTAACGCGTTCGTAGTCTACCAGCCAATCTTCGACGTTGCGATCGCCGGTGCCACTGAATACTGGGGGGTCACGCTGTCGGAGCGCACCAGAGCACACGACAGAAGGGGCGGTCGGAGCTGCAGGCGAGGGTCCAGCGTCCTCGGCCATTTCTGAAGCATATGGCAGTGTGCGGCTGCGAAGCTCCAGGACGCCGAAGAGGGACTACCCAGCACCTCCACCAATTGAAACAAGGCGTGCGACACTTGTAGTCTAGCGACACTTGAAGACGCCGCGACTGACTAAACCTATTCAGCTGGGACCGTTCACTGAGTGCGCACCACACAAACCTCAGCGTCTTCTTTCACAGTGACTCACACTGATGCCGATATGCTCTGCTACAATATAATATAGATATATATATATATATATATATATATATATATATTGTTGTTTTGTGAGGTTCAACGCCCCAAAACAAGCTCTGATTATGAGAGACGCCGCAGTGGCGGTCTGCGGAAATTTCGACCACCTGGGGTTCTTTAACGTGCACTGACATCGCACAGCACACGGGCCTCAACATCTCGCCTCCATCGAAATGCAGCCGCCTATATATATATATATATATATATATATATATATATATATATATATATATATTGACGCAGAACTTCAGTGCATTTGTGTGCGTTGTGCAGTTACGGCCGTCCGCAGTTTTATTTTGCGCACCGCGGATTGTGGCGTGGAGGTAGACGAAGACAACGAAGAGGACGTGCTGTTCGATCGGTGCCATTTTGCAGGGTGACTGGCTGTTGCCTCTTCTGCATTTATCGTGGCAAATTGGTGGAGGCGCTGGGTATCGATCCTACCATCCTCGCTTCAATTTCCTGCCATCATTCCCACTAAGCCGGAAGAAAACGAGCCACTTCGCCACAGCCGCCGCTTGCAAGGGCTACCTCCTGAATACTGTCCTGTGAGCCCGGTAAGGATGGCCACCGGTGGAGCAGGTCAGTCGCAACAGTGCGACACTGTTCAGCCTACTTATACTCCGAGTGTCGTCTACGCAGCACGCGTTCCGAAGTCGTTTCACGGCGACGTGTTCGAGGATGTAGATGACTGGCTTGAGCACTTTGACAGAGTCGCAGCAGTCAATGAATGGGACGACTCTAGGAAACTGCGTTACGTGTACTTCGCCCTCGAAGACTACGCCCGTACGTGGTTCGAGAATCGTGAGCGCTCGATCACTAGCTGGCCAGAATTCCAACGGCAGCTCCGTGAGACATACAGCAGCCCCGAGAGGAAAGAAAAGGCAGAGCAGGCACTGCAGACTCGGTTTCAGAAGCCAAACGAGAGCGTGGCTATGTTTGTCGAGGACATGTCGCGCTTGTTCAGACGTGCTGACCCTGACATGGCTGAGACGAAGAAAGTTCGTCTGCTAATGCGAGGGGTGAAAGAACAACTCTTCGCTGGACTCATGCGCAACCCTCCAACTACAGTCGCTGAATTTATAACTGAAGCAACGACGATGGAGCGAGCGCTTCAACAACGGTCCCTGCAGTACGACCGCCAAAGCACCGTCGCCGCCGTGTCGTGTGTCACCTGTGGACATGATGCAGCAGCACTGCGTGAGCTCGTGCGGAGCGTTGTGCGCGAAGAGCTCGAGAAAGTGCGCACAACCACTTCGCAGCCGGCTGTTACTGCACTTGGCGACATCATTCGGGAGGAATTCAGGGCTGCTACCCAACCATTGGCACCAGTGCGAGCCGATGTTCCAGTCGTGACGTATGCAGAGGCGTTGCGGAGTCCTCAACTGCCTACCGGACGCCGTCCGCCTTTCACTGCTCCAGCTATGCCACGTCAGTATCCCGCTTCGAATGGAAACACGTATGAGTACGTGGGTCCGCGACAGGTTACGCGGAAATCAAACGTGTGGCGCACCTCGGATAACAGGCCACTTTGCTACCACTGTGGTGAAGCGGACCATCTGTATTACCAGTGTCCTTATAGGAGACTGGGCCTTCAGGGATTTCCGCCCAACGCGCGCCGGCCAATCAATGGTGAGCGACCACGCGAGATTGAACAGTACCTGGCTACGCAACAACCGTTTTCGCCCGCATACAGACGCCAGTCACGTTCGCCATCTCCTCGCCGCATCACCTCTCCTAGCCGTCCCAGCACGTTCGCTGATATTCGCAACAGGACCCCGAGTCCACGCCCACGTCAGGAAAACTGAGGACAGCGACCTCCGGGGGTGGGTCCGCTGTTCATCGTTCTGACAAACATCCTCCGACGCGACCAGTTAACGACGACGATTTATCTGTACCGGCATCTTCCGATAACGACGCAGGACGTTCCGCCGATATTACCGTCACCATCGACAATTACCAAGTCGCCGCCCTCATTGATACCGGCGCCGACTACTCCGTTATGAGTGGTGAATTGGTCACCACTCTCCGAAAGGTGACGACGCCATGGAATGGCCCTCAGCTCCGTACTGCAGGTGGTCATCTCGTGACACCGGTTGGAAGATGCACTGCTCGAGTACATATCTGCGGCTCTGCTTTCGTCGGATTCTGTCGTAGTGCTACGCACGAATGCTCAGGCAGGCTTATTTTGGGAATGGACTTTACTGGTAACATTTTCACGCGACGCAAGTTCGCAGGGCTGCAAATCGCACAAAGTAGCATTGCGAGTATGTGAAGATTCTGTGACCATACCGCCCCGTTCCAGCGTCCTGGTTACGTAGTGAGCGACAGCGACCAAGCCGCGCTTGGAATTGTTGAAAGCAATGCATCCATCATCTTTTCTCGTCAAGTATGCGTCGCCCGTGGCCTCCTCGATTGACCAAGCAGCCTTCTGAAATCCGACAGCACGCCTACCGCGTGTCTCGAATGGAGCAAGACGCCATTCGCGAACAAGTGAAACAAATGCTTGCTGACGACATCATTCAGCCATCCACGAGTCCCTGGGCGTCTCCAGTTGTGCTAGTTAAAAAGAAAGACGGCACATTGCGGTTTTGCGTTGATTATCGCAAGCTCAACAGCGTCACAAAAAAAGACGTCTATCCTCTTCCTCGCATCGACGACTCGCTGGACCGACTTCGCCACTCCAGATACTTTTCATCCATGGATCTACGTAGTGGTTACTGGCAAATCGAGGTCGATGACCGTGACCGGGAAAAGACCGCCTTTATCACTCCTGACGGACTTTTTGAATTCAAAGTCCTTCCTTTTGGCCTGTGCTCAGCTCCCGCCACTTTTCAAAGAATGATGGACACAGTTTTGTCCGGTCTGAAGTGGCAATCCTGCCTTGTTTATTTGGACGACGTCGTCGTTTTCTCGGAGACTTTCGAGCAGCATCTTCAGCGTCTTCGTGCGGTACTCGATGCCATCCGAAGTGCTGGCCTGTCACTGAAGCCAGAAAAGTGTCACTTTGGTTACGAGGAGCTCAAATTCCTTGGTCATGTCGTAAGCCGTGAAGGAATTTCCCCGGATCCTGAAAAAACGCGAGCTGTTGCGTCCTTTCCAACGCCTACGAACAAACGCGAGGTTCGGCGCTTTTTGGGACTCTGCGCGTACTACCGTCGCTTCGTGCCGAATTTTTCAAAGATCGCTGAGCCCTTGCATTACCTGACAAGAGACAATGTACCTTTCGTTTGGGAAACCGAGCAACACCGCGCCTTTTGTGAGCTTCAGCAGCGACTTCAGAGGCCTCCAATTCTAGGTCACTTCGACGAAGACGCCGACACTGAAGTACACACAGACGCGAGCAATATCGGTCTCGGAGCCATCCTCGTGCAGTGGCAAGAAGGCGCCGAAAAGGTTATCGCCTACGCTAGTCGTACCTTGTCCTCGGCCGAAGCAAACTACTCCACCACAGAAAAAGAATGTCTAGCTGTTGTGTGGGCCATAGCCAAGTTTCGACCATATTTGTACGGGCGACCTTTCAAAGTAGTCAGTGACCACCACTCCTTGTGCTGGCTTGCGGGCCTCAAAGACCCCTCAGGCCGCCTCGCCAGATGGAGCCTTCGTCTTCAGGAGTTCGATGTTACAGTTGTCTACAAGTCCGGGCGCAAGCACACCGATGCTGACTGCCTGTCCCGCGCTCCGGTTGCAACGACTCCGCCTGAAGTAACTGACGAGGACGGTTTCCTCTGCGCCGTGACAGCATCTGACTTGGCTCAGCAACAGCGTAATGACCCAAAGCTTCGTCCCCTCATCGACTATCTTGAGGGCCACATTACTCAGCCGCCACGAGCATTCAGACGTGTAATTTCTTCATTCTTTCTACACAACAACGTCTTGTACAAGCAGAGCTTTGATCCCAGGGCTGAAAGTAACCTTCTAGTGGTGCCATCAACGATGCGAGACGACATCCTGCATGCTTGTCACGACGAACCTTCTTCTGGACATATGGGGTTCACGCGCACTCTCGCACGTATCCGCCTCAAGTACTACTGGCCGAAACTATCTCGTACCGTCAAGCACTACGTTAAGACATGCAGAGACTGCCAGCGGCGCAAGACACCACCCGTAAAACCAGCTGGTCTGTTGCACCCTGTCGAGCCACCCCGGGCGCCCTTTCAACAAGTTGGAATGGACTTACTTGGGCCATTTCCGAAGTCTTCCGCTGGCAATCGATGGATAATAGTTGCGACAGATTACCTAACACGATACTGTGAAACCAGAGCGCTTCAGCGCGGTACTGCTCAAGACGTCGCCAACTTCTTCATTCATGAAATCGTTCTGCGACATGGTGCACCATCCGTGGTTATTACAGACAGAGGCACAGCTTTCACAGCTCAACTACTTGAAGAAGTGATGCACCTCAGCGGCACTGTTCACCGTCGCACGACTGCTTATCATCCGCAGACGAATGGACTAACCGAACGGCTCAACAAAACCCTCGCTGACATGCTTTCGATGTACGTCGACGTGGATCACAAGAATTGGGATAGCGTTCTTCCGTTCGTAACTTTCGCCTATAACACCGCCGTACAAGAAACCACAGGATTTACTCCTTTCCGCTTGCTCCATGGCCGCGAGGTTACCACAATGTTAGACGTCATGCTTCTGCCTGACCCCTTCACAACCACCACAGTGAATGCTGCCCAATACGCCCAGCGAGCCGAGGACGCTCGTCAGTTAGCTCGCCTGCGCATTCGCTCTAAGCAGCACTACGATGCTCACAGGTACAACCTACGTCACAGAGAAGTTTCCTACTGCATTGGAGACAAAGTATGGATCTGGAGCCCTGTGCGCCAACGAGGAAGGTCGGAAAAACTTCTACGCCGTTACTTCGGACCTTACCGGGTTATTGAACGTGTCAACGACGTCAACTATATAGTTGTTCCTGAGAGCACCACGGGACGCTCCCGCCGTACACCACAACCGGACATCGTTCATGTGGCTAGGATGAAGCCATATTACTCACGATGATCACCACTCCTTCCCTCATTCCTGTGTAAGCATCGGGCCGATGCTTTTGAAGGGGGGGAGTAATGACGCAGAACTTCAGTGCATTTGTGTGCGTTGTGCAGTTACGGCCGTCCGCAGTTTTATTTTGCGCACCGCGGATTGTGGCGTGGAGGTAGACGAAGACAACGAAGAGGACGTGCTGTTCGATCGGTGCCATTTTGCAGGGTGACTGGCTGTTGCCTCTTCTGCATTTATCGTGGCAATATATATATATATATATATATAGGCGTTGAGAAACGACGGACGAACGTGCGAAAATGTTTATTTCTTCAACGTTTCGGCAGGAGGGCCTGCCTTCGTCAGGGAATGCCATTCCCTGACGAAGGCAAGCTCTCCTGCCGAAACGTTGGAAGAAATAAACATTTTCGCACGTTCGTCCGTCGTTTCTCAACGCATACAATGTACTGGATCCGCAGAAACGCTTCTTGATATATATATATATATATATATATATATATATATATATATATATATATATATATATATATATATATATATATATATATATATATATGTACCCTCAGGAATAAACAAACCCCCAAATTTTGACGACGCCCCTGAGCGGGGATTTGAACCTAAGGCCGCTTTGTTACCATGTGAGCGCCTCCGACGAAGCCTCAGACGAGCACGTGACGGAGAAGCCTTGCCGAAGATGCAAGCGGCGCGAATTTTATATATACCATTTCGAGCTGCCAAGGTGGCTATTTCGGGCTTCCATTACGAGATGGAGAAAAGTTTTCAACGCGAGCTGGGAAGTACTTATGGGCTTTCCTTGAAACTGGAAACGTGCCAGAACCTTGAGCTGGCTTTCGCGGAATCCGCTCGGGTTTGCAAACACTGCGTTGTCGGCGCGGTACACGCGGATCTTCTCACAGACGCGGGCCGCGTTTCGGGGCAAGCCAGAATTCCCGAGCTGTCTTCCGCCGAAGAGGACTCTTGACTCTTGGCGGCTAGCCGACCACACTGCGTGGGTCGGGGATGGTGTTTCTACCATACGCTCTAAAAACTGGAGCCGGTGTCGCAGGATTGAAACGGCCGAGCTACTATTTTGGGCATGGTTCTACTCTAGCAAAATCTTCGGATGGAGGGAAATATATTGCTCAGTCTTCCAGAAGCAAGATAGTGATGTGGCTTTTGTAATCTGCCTTCATCTGAGAGAGTGAAATGTCAGTATACTCTGTCGGCATATGAGGCAATTTTACTCCTGCTCCACGCATGTGATGCTCGCTTTCGCAGCCAGAGACATAGCACCTGGGATAGGAGCGGACGGTTGAAGACAACAGACGCTTTGTGAAGTGTTTTTCGGTGCAAATAGCAGCGAATTGCACGTACAAGCATGCATGATTTCCCGTACAAACTCGTGCAGTGTACGTTTAACGAACGGCGCCTCCTTCGACGACGGGCCTCAATCGACGGTATCCAAAGCGAGTTTGCCTCTCCTGTGTTCTTTCGCGATCTAACGGCCGAACCTGTGCTAGTCAAACCCGCCAGCCTGCGCGCCTCGGATTCTTCACATACATGCTGCGAAAAGAAGAGGAATACAGTTTCAGCGAAACAGTAAGCTGTTGTTATCTTCGACGGCTGCTTTCCGAAGACTCACTGGATATAACTAATACTAAGGCTTCGCATGCAAATGCTTCGCTACGCCTTCGGTATCGAGCCGTACGACGGCCTTGAGTGCGTCGATGGTGGAAGTACTGTGAATGCGAGCCGTACCGTTCGCAAGTCTGGTAATTATATCATAGTACCCTAGACAATACTCATGGCTGAGATCTATACTTCGCTTGTGTGCAGAATAAAGAGCATTACGTGTTTTGTGATTGCCAGCGGTTGTTCGCCGTACAGACTATCTCGACAGACTCGAAAGCCGACGCCGTCGGAATGAAGCGAGTGGTAGGGGAACACCAGGGTGCCGCTTTTCTTCGCTGGCGTTGATGAAATTCAGCTCCTATTGTGTTCGTACGTGCTTGCTCAGGGGCATTTTACATCTTCGCGAACCAGCACTGCGAGCGCGCGCTTGTCCGTAAAAGAGAATGCGAGCTCATGACAGGAATGCGTTAATATAAATTGCATTGTATATTCCGCGCGTTTAGATTAACAGATCTGTGTGACGAACAGCTATGAGCGACGCTAAATATACACCTGTTCTTTGCATACTTTTTGTATAATTACGCAGAATATTATTTTACCACTGGGGCTGCAGGAAAGGTCAAGTGTATGGGTAACATATATCGGACGTCAGTGTAGGACTGTATTTGGAGCGTCCTGTGGGTTTTGTGCTTTGCCGTGGTTGTGTGATTGGCGTGTATGTGCGTTGTGTCATGTCAATGTGCATGTTCTATGTTCAGTCTCATGTAATTAAATGTCGACTTATTGTAGCGTGCTCGAAAAACGCAGTGTTCGCTTTTGTTTTCTTTTTTGTCTCTGCTACTCCCTCTGGTTGAGTACTAGCAGCCCACTTGGTGGGGTAGTAGAGCTCCCTTCAAAAATTTGTTAGAATCCTCTTCGGAGGCGTCCTGCTATAAAGTTTTGGTGAGAGTACAGGTGCCCTGTCAGGTGGATTGCCTCAAGCAAGTTACTGTACTCTGCATAAAATGGGGTTGATCTACTCTGAAAAAGGGAGATAAATTTGGAACAAGGAAGTACTCCCCCAAAGTGAGTGCCCAGCAGTCTCTCTGTCATTAGAATGTATGCTGCTACTGCGCAGGGGCGCCTTGATCACCTTCTTCAGTCCATGTGCCACGCATATCGTCGCAAAGTCGGGAATGCCATCGCCACACATCGCTCACGGGAATGCTTCTACGGATGCCTAAAGGAATGAAGGAATGTGCGCGCTTGATACCGCTGCGCTGAGGGAACTTTCTCGACGGCACCAAGTGCGCAAAGCTACTGCTGCTTAGCGTGGTCGCGCGGTGTGAAGTGCGTGCCAGAAAAAAATGAAGACAAGGCGGCTTAGCTCGCAGCTCTGCTACGCCGGTGTCTCTCCCACTCGACCGTCACGTGATACACTGTTGTTGTTTTGTGGGGTTTTACGTCCCTAAACCAGTTCTGATTATGAGAGACGCCGTAGTGGAGGGCTCCAGAAATTTCGACCACCTTGGGTTCTTTAACGTGCACTGACATCACACAGCACACGGGCTTCAACATTTCGCCTCCATCGAAATGCAGCCGCCGCGGCCGGGATTCGATACCGCGACCCTCGGATCAGCAGCCGAGTACCTTAGCCACTAGACCACAGCGGCGGGGCCACGTGATACACTACGCACCTGCATGCTTACTTGATAAGTCCAAGTTCACAAGTCGCACTGCCCCTAAAGCGGCTAGTCTTACTTCGTATATTACATCATACATTGCTATCGCATTCGCTGCTCCTCCTTCTTGTGCAACTCGCGATCTTTAGGGTAAACGTTTCCCTTTATTAACATTTCTATTTTGTATTTCAACCATTTCTCCATACACAGAAATATATATCCAACTTCATGTTCATACTGGAAAAAAGATTGTCTCCGTGTGATGCAACCTGAACGCGCGCGTTTGAGGCTTGACTCTACAAAATGAAATGGACGCTGCGAAGGTAACACTTTCAGTGTGGACTTCCGACGTAATGCTTTGGGGGATATGGAGTGAAACTGACTGAATCAATGTGTTTCAGTACTTCTACGCGAAGACATGCGACGTGAAAGGCGTTAACCTGTACACTAAGTTTATCGGGAGCTCTTGTGGGAAACAGAACAATGCACTGACAGTTGTTCTCTCTATAAGCTCTGGACATGTTTCACGTTCTGAGAAGAAGGATCACTAGGAGTGAGTGAGCGAGTGCCTCCGGATGGTGAAGGTATGCGTGTGTGAACGTCCGTGGTTGGATGTGCTCCTCCACTATAAAAACTATTGTCATCACGGTATGTTCAGGTACTTCTTTCCAAGCCAGATTTGCTGCCATGAGAATTGAGAACCTTCTTCTGCTAGCTATGCTTATGAACGTAGCCATGGGTGAGTGTACTTGAACTAGGTAATTTTGGAGCAGCGCTTGTCTTGTTCATATGCCTTATAACTTCCATGTCTCCTCCTTTCGCAGCACTGACTAGATTTCTTAAATAAGTATTTATCGGATTCGAAAAAATCTACTCTCACATTCTTCCTGAATAGTCTTTCCCTTTGTAGGCAATATTTTTCATGCGCTTTACCCGGCTGTTGCATCAGCTATATAAGCTCAACCCCTATTTTGATGTAAAACAAAAGTACCATGTTTACTTGAAAAGAGCGCATAGTATTTGTAAGGCGAATAGTCAGGGCGCACATCGTGTACAAAGCCACACATTGTACAAAGCCACAATTTGACGCTTGGAAACTTCCGCGACATGCTCCCTATTTGAGACGGATGATTAGCTGTGCGGTTAACATTGTGACACTTAAAGAAATAACGTCTTCTTTAGACTTCGTTTTCTTCCTTGCAGTATGGCAACAACGTAGTCAAACATCTGATGACAAATGAACCGAAATATTAAAGAGGACAGTCATGATAGATAAAGCGGCAAAGTGGTTCACCACGAAAGGACTGCCACTATACTGTGCCACAACCTAAATCCGTAATATCCACGTCCTCAAGCGGAAAAAATGGAGCTTGAACAGCACCGAGAACTAGTAACACGACAACTGTACATGTAGTAGCACACGCCCAGGCAGCACAGATGCTAGGTCCAATATTGTTTTTTTGTTGGCTTACGGAGGTCCAATGAAGGCCCTGTGATACCACTCAGAAGCCAGCATTGAAAATGCCATCTACTAAGGCCTCCAACAATGGCCCATTGTAACCATTCAATTTGCAATAATGGTTCTTCCATCTTGTAAAAAAAGCAGAAGTGGGCCATAGTTGCCACTCAGCATCTATTATTGGTGGGGCCAGTCCACAAGGATGGTAATGATGGGTCAGTTTCCTAATAGTCCTATCAATATTGGTTATGTAATGGCGGGAGGCTGTATATATCGTCCAATCAATCTCACTGCATCGCCAATATTGGACTTCCAATGTTCTGTGTCGGACAATATTGTCCGCACACAAGAGTTGTAGCATCGATGTTAGTAACATTGGCAAGTACACATGATATATCGGGACGCAAGCACACATGATATATTTCCAGTTTTACCAATATGTAGAGACCTCTAGTTCGACTCGGTGCCACGAATCAGTTCAGAAAAGTCAATGTGTTTGTATTCAGTGAAGCAGAAAAAATTATCTCTATAATTTACGCACTTGTTTATATGCGCAAGTTCTAGCTAAGTGTGTGTGAAGTACTCTAGAACTTGCACATTGGAAGTTGAGGAAGCTACATCTACAACGCCATGACATGGCCCAAAATGCCCAGCAGCATGTTAGTGGCTTCCGAGCCCACGTGCATGGCATAGCAGGTCACTTTATCTGTTGTCATAGCAATAATTGCACAATAATAGAAGTAGGCTGTGTATACTGTCCAGAGATTCTAGCTGGTTTCGCCAATACAGGACATCAACGCTGCTTGCGAGATAATATTGTCCAGACGTAAATATTGTCGCGCCTATGTTGTTCACATTGGGAAGTACAACCGACATATTGGAAGCAATAATTTCTTCTTCATTTGAAACAACGTTGGTATATATGTACGTACCGTGTGCACTCGCATAATTAGCACCCACGCGTAATTTCTGCACTCCCAACTTTATGTACGGTTTACGCAAAAATATTACTTGCATGCTCTCCCCATGACACCCAGGGCCACGTGGCGCAGGCTAGTGCTGTCCTTTATCAGTATTTCGTGTTCGGTAGCCCAGGCTTCGCCACAGCCGATCGCATTTTGATTGTTTAGTAGCGACATGTTGGCGATACCTACAAAACAAATTCAACATAGCGTTTGCCGGTTAACTGAGAGCGGTGCCGCCACGAAGATTTCGACACGTGACAATAAGTCACGCTTGATACTAGAGTTCGGAGACGCCGCTGACAGCACCAGTGACGACAATTCCCGAGTCGCAAATCCGCTAATGCTTGAATGTAGCCCAGGGATGAATTTGGCTGTTAAAGTACGCGTTCTGTTGAGTGAAAGCTACCATCGTTTTTGTGATACACTACATTTCATACATCTCAGCTCAGCATGCGTCAAGATTCCTTACACGATATTTCGGAAGCATTTGCGAAATTCCCATGTAATTTACGCACCTTCTAGAACTTCTAGATTCATGGAGAAAAAGAAAACACGAGTTACGTGATATGCGCGAGTGAGCACGGTATTAGATGTGCATGAGCAAATACGGTATATGCAAAACGTTGGAAGGTAAAGAAAAGCATTTGTTAACTTTCTACTTCGAGCAGCAGGCACAGGATGCCACCGAACATCGAAGCGTACCTTCGTGTACCTGTTTGACATGTTTCTTCCTAGCTAGCGGGGGGTGAGGCAGGCGAAGCGGCTTTCACTCGGCAGAGGTTTTTCGGACGTACAGGTTGTGCCGCACGGGCATCGGATATCTGCTGAAACTGGCAAGTTTACGAAGTCAGAACCACTAAATGGACTACGGACATGGAACTCGCGACTGCAAACTTCTGCATAGTGAGAAAGTGGCAGCCTTGCACTTCTTTGGACCGGACATAGTGGGTGAACTCAACAGATTAGCCTCAACGCGTTCCGACAGCTCTAAAGGTTTTCCTGGAAGCTTTGTACCGATTTTATCCATTCGTTTTATCCATTTGCTGTGCGCATTCCCTCATTTTGGTTCGTGCCGGGTTTAATATAGCATGTACTACTGCGTATTTTCTTTAGATTTGTCCATTTCTAAATGCATACGTGGTGGGCTCTGTTGTATACATCGTGGTATATGAAGTAATCGCTCCTAGCAAAGCTGTCTTCGTTCGTGTGACTTTCACGTTTGATTGTTTTTTGTCTTCCGTGAAACACATGTTTTCCTTTTGCTCTTTAACGGTCATTTCTTGTTCCTGGTTTTCGGTTCTTTAGAAGTCGTCGATTTGTCCCCACATACCCTCCATTCCGGATTCTGCATGCTGAAACAC